>BSBM01000785.1:2800000-3400000 GCA_027924585.1 Larix kaempferi | reverse complement strand
TGAGATAGGAAAAAGATTGAAGTGTCTCAGATCTGATAATGGAGGTGAGTACTGCGGCAAGGACTTTGATAGTTACTATTCATACCATGGGATTCGTAGAGAGAAGACAGTCCCAGGAACACCACAGGAAAATGGTGTGTCAGAAAGGATGAACAGAACGATCATGGAGCGTGCAAGGTGTATGCGATTGCATGCAGGGTTGCCCTTACAGTTTTGGGCGGATGCTGTAAATACTGCTGTTTATTTAATAAACAGAGGACCTTCAAGTGCTTTGGATGGTGGTATTCCAGAGGAAGCATGGACAGATAAAAAGGTAAACTACTCATTTCTGAGAACGTTTGGTTGTGAAGCATTTGTCCATATTGATAAAGAAAATAGAACAAAGCTTGAAGCTAAATCCAAGAAATGTACCTTTATTGGATATGGGGTTGATGAATTTGGTTATCATTTATGGGATTATGAAAATAACAAAATCATCAGGAGTAGAGATGTGATATTCAATGAAAAGGTCATGTATAAAGATCAGTTGCAGGGAAAGAAACAGGAAAAGGAAAGCACAGAGTACATAGTGCTTGATGAAGTTAAAGAAAATGAAGTTCCGAAGGTGCCAGAAAATCAAGAGCAGCAGCAAGTACCTGAAACTCCTGCAACTGTAAGAAGATCTACCAGGTTAAGTAGACTCCCTGAACGATACTCTCCTTCAATGTATTATTTATTGATGACTGATTCTGGTGAACTAGAATGTTATGAAGAAGCAATGCAGGTGGAAAATAGAAAGAAGTGGGAGCAAGGCATGAATGAGGAGATGGACTCATTGGTAGGAAACCAGACTTGGGATTTGGTTAAGTTGCCTGCTGGTAAAAGAGCATTGCAAAACAAATGGATTTAGAGGTTGAAGGAAGAAGAAGGAGGTAAGAAGCGGTACAAGGCCAGACTTGTTGTAAAGGGGTTTGCACAGAAGAAAGGTATAGATTTTGATGAAATATTTTCTCCTGTTGTAAAGATGACTTCAATTAGGACTATCTTAAGTCTAGTGGCGGTAGAAGATTTGCATCTTGAACAATTAGATGTAAAAACAGCTTTCCTCCATGGGGATTTGGAGGAAGAAATATATATTTAGCAGCCACAAGGGTATGAGGTCAAAGGTAAGGAGGATCTGGTATGCAGGTTGAAAAAGAGCTTGTATGGCTTGAAGCAAGCTCCAAGGCAGTGGTATCTAAAGTTTGACAAGTTTATGACAGAACAAGGTTATAGTAGATGTCATTCTGATCACTGTGTTTATTTCAAGAAACTATACAATGGAAGATATATTATCTTGTTATTGTATGTGGATGACATGCTTGTTGTAGGGTCTGACATGCAGGATATAAATGTACTCAAAAGGAAGCTAGCTAATTCATTTGCGATGAAGGATTTGGGTGCTGCAAAGCAAATCCTTGGTATGAGAATAATGAGAGATAGGAAAAATCGCAAATTGACACTGTCTCAAAGTGAGTACATACAAAAGGTGTTGGAGAGGTTCAGAATGCAGAATGCAAAACCTGTAAGTACACCTTTGGTTAACCATTTCAGTCTAAGTAAGGAAATGTGTCCCAAGACACAAGAAGAGACAGATTACATGTCCAAGGTTCCCTATCAATCAACAGTTGGCAGCTTGATGTATGCCATGGTGTGCACAAGACCAGATATTGCGCATGCAGTGGGAGTTGTGAGCAGATATATGAACAATCCAGGTAAAGAACATTGGAAGGCAGTACAGTGGATTCTCAGGTATTTGAGAGGTACTACCACTGAGGCATTATGTTTTGGAGGTTCAGACACTGTTCTACAGGGATATGTTGATGCAGATATGGCAGGTGACAAGGATAGCAGGAGGAGTACCACAGGGTATGTGTTTACTGTAGGTGGAACAGCAGTAAGTTGGATTTCGAAACTACAGAAGGTTGTTGCACTTTCAACAATAGAAGCAGAGTATGTTGCCATTACAGAGGCTAGTAAAGAGATGATTTGGTTGCAGAGGTTTATGGAGAAAGTGGGTAAGAAGCAGAAGGATAGTAGATTGTATAGTGACAGCCAGAGTGCCATTCATCTTGCAAAGAACTCAGCATTCCATTCCAGGACTAAACATATATAGCTCAAGTACCATTTCATACGCTCTGTTATGGAAGATGAACTGTTAAAGCTCGAAAAGATACATACTAGCCAAAATCCTGTAGACATGTTCACAAAGGTAGTGACCAGAGAGAAACTGAGTTCGTGCTCGGTTTCAGTTGGCCTTCTAGAATGAAGGTGAAGAGGAGAAATTTTCCAAGTCCAAGTCCAGCAAGTGCAGCAGCGGTGGAGTTGTTGTGATCAGTCTCCAAGTGAGAGATTGTTGGTTGTGGAGCCAGATCTTCTAGTCTCATAGATGATATTGTATCAGCCATGTTTGTACCCCAGTTCTATATGATATGTAGGTGGACTGTACACTCACCCCAGCGGGGGGGGTGTGGGGGGGCATCGCCCCGCCATGGGGTTCCAGGGGGGACCATCCCCCCTGGCTGGGGGGTCCAGGGGTTCTGGGGCAGTGCCCCCGAAGAAACTTTTGGGGCTGTTTTCGCCAGCTGTTTTGCGGGCCCATGGTTTTGGGTATCCCGTGGTATTTTCCCATTGTATTTCCCTTATAAAAGAAAGACATTGTAATACGGCTAGGGTTGATGTATTAGGTTTTATGCATTGTAAAGATCTTTGAGATCAGGAGAGAGACTGTGAAACGGTGAAGAGGAAGTGCAGCGGTTGTGCTGCAGGTTGTATCCCTTCGACTTGCTGGACGGTAATAATAATAAGGACTGGCAAATTCAGTGTGGACGTAGCCCAAGTTGGGTGAACCACGATATATCTGTGTCTCTCTTGTAATGTGTATGTGTGATTATATTTGCATTTCTGTTTATTGTTATTGCTCTGCGATCCTGTTTTTCTAACAAGAGCTAATCAACTTGCCTTAGCACCAATTTCGAGGGTGAAAGATTCCCATCCTAATTAGCAATTGGAGAGGCCATTCAGATGTTTCATTTGGAGCTAAAATGGAGTCTTTAGTTACAAGTTGAATCTACAGGGAATCTCATGGTTCATTAAGCTACAATTCATTCTTGCATCTCTTTCACATTTTCTTGCATATTTGGGCCCTTAGAGGAATTGCGCCTTTGGTGAGATGTTGATCTCTTTGTAAGAGTATAAGAATATCCATTTATTTTTATTCTAATATATATAATTTGTATTTACTTCTCATGATACTCTCAGGTCGAAATACCAAGTGAAGTTATGTAACATTACCAAACAATGCATAAATGATTCCATTTCCCCTAACTCTTGTTGTTGGAGTTTGAAGAGACATTATTTCGAGTTGTATTAGTTGATCTCTATGATTTTTTTGATGTATAGAGTTTTATTAAAGTTCTTAAGTATTTTTATTAATATAGCATAAGCCCTTGGCACCTAAAATTCGAATTTCATAAAACATGGTGAAAATTACTAGCTTTTCACCCTATGTGAAATCTTGCATATAAACATATGATTTAAAGGAGTTGAAAAAGTCCCTAAGAACTAATTAAGGATAAATTGGGGATATCATTAAATCCATTTCTCAATACCATACCTCTGTTCATAAATTAGGAAGGGTTTAACAACATTTGGGAAGCCATCTTTGTCCACTACCCTTGGGAGTTTTGAAGCTCGAAATTACTAGTAATTCTCTTTACTTTGTCCAGATTGTAAATGAATGTTGTAGAAGTGTTTTAAGGGTTTTTAAGAATCCATTAACCTAATTTATATGTCTGAATACCTTCCATACTCATTCAGACCCCATTCGGAAGCATTTGGAATCATTCGGAAGCAGTTGTGTCAAGACTAGTCTTAAATTCGAATTGGGTAAAATTTGCAATTTTTCCTAGTTTGTGCAAATTCTTAAAAAGGGACACTACAAGTGGTATCATAGCATGGTCCTTGCACCTGTGAATTAATATCATACATTGAAGAATAATTTGCAGCCATGTGTTACTATTATGATGAATCCTATGAGTACAATGCTTATGACCAGTATGCAGATGATTGTAAGCAATATGAAAGAAAATGTGAATGGTATGAGGAAGATGTGCCACCATGAAACACTTCTTAAAATTTCATGTGGAATGAAGACTATTATTATGAGTCTATGTATGATAAAGATGATTGTTTTACACTACCAAAGTATAATCCTATGAATGAGTTACAAAGATGGAGAGCAACATATAAAGCCTTTCCCCAACAATATCATGCATATCTTGATTTGTATAAGGGAAATAAAAAAAAATCCCTTCCTTTCAAAGACTTTTCTGATTGGGTGTTTGCAAATAGGCCCAAAAATGAAGATGTGGAGTTAGTGAAGAAAGTTTTATGCCATTCTTGTAAAATAACTTGGAGAAAAAATCATATGTGTGTGAATGAAAAGAGCAATGAAATATCTGAAGCTTCAGGGAATGCATGTATTTCCTACTTGAAGAGAGTTTTTGGGTTTTCTTCAAAAAGATATTCCAAATATGAAGAGACATCACATGAGCATGAAGAAGACTCTATTGAAAATATTGAAGATCATTTCGAGACACATTCTACCTTGGACATGACTCAAAGAGAATCTACTGATGGATGCTTGAACTATGAAGGAGTACCTATTGATGGGTGCTCACACCTCTATGTTGGTGACATAGAGATCACGTTTGAAAGTGTTGCTGCAATACAAACTTCCAATAAGGATGAAAATTAAGACCTTGTAGCAGTTGAAAAAGAAACAAGATCAACTTCCCCATCGCCACTTGAGTTTCATGAAGTTGGTCCAAGGAAGAAGGAAGAAGATGAGGAGGTTCATTTGCAAGAGCCTATTTTTCTAGAAGGGTCGTTAAAGATGAATGAAAATAAGATCCAAGAGACCCTTAGAATGCTCCATTACACTCAAGCATTAGTGTGAAATTCTTGTTGGAAAGTTTCTTCATTGGAGGATCCATCCTTCCTTGAAGACATGGAAAAGATTCAAAGAGCAATTTGCAACATCAAAGGTAATTTCATGTCTTTGCTTTTTGATAGGAACAATTTGGGTGAGTTTAATGAATTATTACATGATGCATACTTGAAGAATAATGAGGATATTCATAAACTCAAAATTCGAAATGAGCAACTTCTTGAAAGGTTGCAATATACTTGTTCTTCCTCCTATGTTTCAAATTGTCATATGATAGATTGCATGGAGGATTCTCATGACATGGTAGATCATGATAAACATGGAAATTTGCATGTTCTTGATGTGTTTTAAGATGAGATTGATGACATCCAAGCACATGATGTGGTGGAAGAGGAACTTGAGTTTCCTCTAGGAAATGGTTACACAATTTTTGAAGAAGTTGATTCCACTACCTTGGAACCAACCTATGAGGGAAGTTTTTCACTTTTGAGGGAGGTGCATGGACGTACCCTTATGGAGCATTCACATGAGGACACTTCTGCACTTTCTGATCATTTGGGTGAGTTGGTTCATGCTCCTACATCCTACACTTCCATATTTTGCAGCATTCATCCTAATGAAGTATGGATGAAAGGTTTATTTTTTATGGTGCCACATGAGGAGTATGAAACTCCTATCTCTCCTTTATATGATGACATTATTAGAGCCATTTATTATTTACATTTGAAGAAGCATCCTTTGTTACCTTATGATGAGACACATCTACATGGATGCACTTATGATGTTCACTTGAGTCACTTGAAGACTCATAATTTTCCTTGCTCCTTGCTTAGTTCAATTGATATTGGAGGAACTTCATCCACTACTTGGATTAAGATATATATGATTGGAGAAAATTATTATTGGAAGAAACCTCCTTTGTTATTTCTTGATGATACACATGTTCATGGATGCACAAATGGTACTTCTGTGAGCCCCTTGAAGCCTCATTGTTTTCTTTGTTCCCTACTTGGTTCAGATTTTAGTGGAGGTTCTTCATTCACTTCTTGGATGAAAGAGCCCATGGATGATTATTTTGATGCATCTTACATCATTTTGGAGCAGCATTATAGGACATGGGATCCTCACCTATGTCATTGGATCAGATTTGATTGGTCACTTGAAGCTTGTATGCACTTGGAAAATGGTGGTCTACCTAATTGGAGGTATAAGCACTTTCATGATTCTTTGATGAGACACCTCCTTGGTGTACATTTTTATTATGTTGTTATGTACTTTGATGATATATATTTTGTACTCATGATGTTTGGAAGAATTCATACAAGAAAATGGGATCTAGGAATTCTCTTTCCTAATGGTATGGGTTGGAGAGCACTCCTAATTGTTACAAGCAATGGGACCCTGGGATAAGTTTTAGTCTCATTGGTTTCAATTTTTTGGGGAAACAAGTAGTATGGGATAGGGATTCCCCACTTAATAAAGTGATTTTAATCAGAGTAGTGCAGCAGCAAGCATGGTGGTTCCTCTCTAAAATATTCATGGAATCTCGAACACTCAAAGTTGGGAAACTCAATGGAAACTTCAAAGAATTATACAGTGGTATCAGAAAGGGTTTCCAAAATATGAAAGAAGTAAAAGAGTAATTGTGCAAACTTTGTTTTGATGGATATAATTAATATTTTGGTGTTTAGTGGTGAGGTCACAGGGAATATCAATATGAAAAAAGGAAATCCTCATCTCCTTGCTTTTGGAAGCACAAAATTGTAGTGCATGAGTGCCACTACTCAGAGTTTTAGAAGGGAAGCTTTTGGAAACAAAGTTTCGGAAAGAAAGCAGGTTCTTCAACATCCATGTTTGAAATTGCTTGAGGACAAGCAATATTGGGAAGGGAGGATTTGTCATGTCCCAAAAATTTGCATTGGGTCACAATGGCCTAAACCACTTGCTCATATTCATGATAGTCTGTCAAATTGATGATAAGGGTAAAATAATTACCAAGCATGATGTATAAGTTAGTAATAATGTAAAATTAGATCCAAGTGGAAAAGGTGGGTCACATTAAGAGAAAATTCCCAATTCAAAGTTTGTAATATTCCCATCCAAATGAACTATCATGGAGGAAAATAACTAGTTTCCAAGGTTGGGGGTGGAAGCATTAAAAGTTAGAGCAAAGGCGATACAAGACCCAAAATTACCTTAGACTTATAGATTCACATTAAATGGGTCAATTAAATAAAATACAAAGAAAATAAGGTGGCATTGGACCATGAGGGAACATAAGAGGTTGTGGGACCCACTTGTGGCAAGATTCCCCACTACACTTGGCATGATTCTCTCACCAATTCGAGTTCAATATAAAGGGTAACATACTTGGGGGATTTTAAGAGGTATTATTCATGGCATGCGTCATGTAAGGTCGAATTGGAGTGGAAGAATAACTCCCATGGAAGAGGAAGAGGCATCTTAGAAGAATTGTGACACTTGGGCTAGATTCCCTAGCTCTATGACAACAATGATGAAGATGCTATGACACCTATGTCACAAATCAGACCTGAATGTTGACATATGACATATATGACATGTCAGGGCTAAAAATAGCCTCCAAGAAGGCGCACAAGGGATTTATGGCAGCCAAAGAGACACCCATTCGAAAAGTGGCAAGATGGAGACTCGAAATTGTGGACAGGTGGCACACATTGGAATCTCTTCCCAACTTGAATTGGAATGAATATTTTGGAAGGAATTATACCCATGGAGGACTTGAGAAGTTTATAAAATACAATAACAAATAATGAGAGTAGCTTTTGATCATTTTACATTTTGCATTTGCATTTGGAGAGAGAGCTAGTCTACTTTCCTTAGCACCAATTTCGAGGGTGAAATATTACCATCATAATTGGCAATTGGAGAGGCCATTCAGACATTTCATTTGGAGATAAAATGGATTCTTTAGTTACAGGTTGTCAAAGCTACAGGGAAGCTGGTGGTTCATTCGGCTACAACTCATTGTTGCATCTCTTTCACATTTTCTTGTAGATTTGGGCCCCTTGAGGAATTGCGCCTTTGGTGAGATGTTGATCTCTTTGTGGGAGTATAATAATATTCATTTCTCTGTATTATGATATATATACTCTATTTTTACTTCTCATAAGACTCTTAGGTCGAAATACCAAGTGAAGTTATGTAAAATTACCAAACAATGCATAAATGATTCCATTTTCCCTAGATCTTGTTGTTGGAGTTTGAAGAGACATTATTTCAAGTTGTATAAGTTGATCTCTGTGATTTTGTTGATGTATGGAGTTTTACTAAAGTTCTGAAGAAGTTTCATTAACATAGCATAAGCCCTTGGCACCTAAAATTCGAATTTCATAACACATGGTGAAAATTACTAGCTTTTCCCCCTATGCGAAATCTTGCATATAAAAATATGATTTAAAGGAGTTGCAGAAGGCCCTCAGAAATAATTAAGAATACATTGGGGAGATCATTAAATCCATTTACAAGTACCATACCTTTTTTCAGAAATTAGGAAGGGTTTAACAACATTTGGGAAGCCATCTTTGTCCACTACCCTTGGGGGTTTTGAAGCTCAAAATAACTAGTAATTCTCCCTACTTTGTCCATATCGTAAATGAATGTTGTAGAAGTGTTTTAAGGGTTGTTAAGAATCCATTAACCTCACTTATATGTATGAATACCTTCCAAACTCATTCATACCCCATTTGGAAGCATTTGGAATCATTTAGAAGCAGTTGTGTCAAGACTAGTCTTAAATTCGAATTGGGTAAACTTTGAAATTTTTCGTAGTTTGTGCAAATTCTTAAAAAGGGACACTACAACAACTAAGGCCTTTGCAAAAGAAACAGGAATTTTGAACTCCCATCTAGACATGCTCTTAGGAAAAGTTAAAGCTTTCCAATTTATCGATACCATACCTTTCTTTTCTAAACTTCAAGACCACATAAATATATAGCACAAAATCCCTATTTTCTCAAGGAATCCAAAAAGACATCTAGTAAACCGGGATTGCCTCTAGCACAGCCTTAGCCAAAATAATTCTTCCCCCTTTCGATAACCACAAAAGGCACCAATTTGAGACCCGAGAATCACATTTTGAAATCAACCATTCCCATTCCTTAATAGAATAAGAGAAAGGATTTAGTCTAAAGCCTAAATATCTAAGGCCCTCTTCAAAAGGCAGATCTGAAAAAGGAAACAGAGTGCTAAAGAGATCCATATATTTCTCTTAGATACCTGCCAATGAAATGGAAGATTTCCTATCATTTATCTTCATGCTCGAAGCAAGAAAAAAGAGTAGATTAATTCATGAGCTTTCAACATATCCCTCCTCAAGTCGCCCACAAAAATAAGTATATCATCTACTAACAAAAGATGTGTAAGACTCATAATACCCCCCACACATATCCCTTTTAAATTACCATAATTTTTGACATGCAAAATAGCTCTTCCAAGTCCTTCAACAACAATAAGGAACAAACACAGAGCTAAAGGAAAACCTTGCCTTAATCCCCGGCTAGGCCTCAAAAAAACTACAGATCCATTTATTAAAATAGCAAAGGAAATAGATGACAAGCACCCCATCACCCAAGTTATGAAAGGAACATCAAAACCCATATGGGATAGTATTGTCCTGAGAAAAACCCAACTAACCTTGTCATATTCCTTTGATAGGTCAATTTTGATCACTGCAGCCTTCATATTTTTTAAACTGATAGAATGAAAACCTTCTTGTGCAATACCAATGACCTCATGAATTTGTCTTCCCAGAAGAAAACCAAAATTTTCTTCTGATATAATCTAGCTAAGAACGATTTTGATCCTTGTTGAGATTAATTTTGCAATAATCTTGTATATGCAATTGCATAACGAGATCGGTTTGAAATCATCAAAACTAGTAGGAGAAAGTGATATGGGTATAAGAGCTATACAAGTTGAGTTAAAATCAACTAATATTCTTCCACTTCTTCTAGATTCTTCAATCACTTTTAGTAAGTCATGTGCAATAATATCAAACACTCCCTGTAAGAACTGCAAAGGGAGCCCATCGGGTCCAGGGATTTTATCCTTTTTAAGCAGCATCAGAATATTTGTCAGCTCATTTATAGAGACCTCTTCCATCGGCATGTTGTTATCTTCTTCTGAAACTAAAGTAGGATATAATTGAGCAATCTTCACTACCTTAGACAAAGAGGCCTCTTCATCAGCCCTGAATAAAGACTGAAAATGGTTTATACACCTACTGTAGAAATATCCTCAAAACCTCTCACCTCTTCCCCCAAAACTGAGTTGATCTTCCATACAGAATTTAATTTTTTCCTATCGTTTGCGTAATGGTGAATTTTTTTTGAGTTTTCATCACCATTTGACACCCATAAAGCTCTGCTCTTCAATCTCAGCTCTATTTCTCTATCAACCAGAATATTTATGCACTTGTTCTCCAAATTCACTACCTCTTCCTTCTTCACCTCATTTAAGAAACCAAAACTTGCTTCATTGTACAAACCTTCCAAAACCTGTTCAGTCTGTTTAAGGACCCTATCTTCAAGAGTCTTTTTGTTTAAATACCAAATTACATAACTATGTTTTGTATATTTTAAATTCTTTTCAAATTGGCAGGATGGTTGTTCCATTGAAGTCTCATCGAAAGGAACCCATCCATCTTTTAAGATCTTTATAAATTCGTCATCTTTCATCCAATTCGAGTTGAATTTAAAAGGGCACGAAGGTTTAGAGCTTACACGAGAAAAATCAAGAAAGACTGGGCAATGGTCGGAATCTCTACCACTTCCCACCCACAGCCTAATTCAAATATTTGTCTCCATCATAGAAACCAAGACAAGAAACCCATCCAGTCTCTTAGCGATACGATCATTCCTAGTCCTTTTGTCAGTCCAGGTAGGCTTCAATTTCGCAGGTTCTATATCTATTAAGCTCCTTTCTCCTCAATATACCTTATAAAATAATCTGAAAGGATGCCATCTTGCAAATGTGGCCCCCAAACCTATGAGTGTCCTAGGGAAAAGTTCAAATCTCCACCCAGTATTAAATTTTGAGTAAATAGAAAATATTTTGAGAAAGTGGAATCCCAAAACTTTACTCGATCACTGCAGGGGCCGTAAATATTGACAAACTCAAAGGACAAATTCAGATTATATAAGAAGAGAGTTACACCCAAAACCGAATTCAAAGACCAAACATTTATAAATTACACTAAAAAAACTACGTATAAATTCTTAGATCCCAAATATTTGAAATTTCAACTTTTTCATATTACATAGTATTTTTCTCTCTCTATATATATCCAAATTTTTAGATTTTTTTCTTATAAATAAATTCTTATTTAATAGATATGAAAGAAAGTTTATGAAAATAAAATTATCAAAAAATAGAGTGTATCTATATATCTATATATCTATATATATATATATAATAAAATTTCTTCTTATTTTAAGATTTTCTCTTGATAAATCTTATCTTTTATATATATATATATATATATATTAAAAACAAATATATTACTATTTTTTAAATGGGAAAATAAGGTAGGTAGAAAGCTTATTGAAGGTTTTCTATGGATACAAAACATTTAAAATAAGTAAAAAATTTGGATATTTAGGTTAAAAATGTTGCCTACTTTAATATTGTTTTGTGTTATTTTTAATAGTGATATTTAAGGTGAAAATGTTGACTACTTTAATATTTGATTGTCAAGTAGTTGATTTGTATTATCATGAGTAGCTATGCTTAAGTTGAAATGTTGGATACTTTAATGTTTGATTGGATAGTGTAATATTTGATTGTCAAGTAGTTGTCTTGTGTTATCATAAGCAACCATACTAATTAGGGTGAAAATGTTGGCTACTTTAATATTTGATTGGCGTGTAATTGTCTTGTGTTATCATGAGCCCTAATACTTATGGTGAAAACGTTGGCTACTTTAATATTAGATTGTCATGTACTTATTTTGTGTTATCATGAGCCATATTTAGAGTGAAAATGTCCGTTACTCAAAGCCAAATTATTCTATGACAGTTATTCCAAATTCAAAATAAACAATTATTAAAAAAGAATATAAAAAATAAATAGTACCAACCACAAGTTAAGTGACTGTGCTAATCAAATAATTGTCTTATGTTATTATCAGCCTCCATACTTACAATCAAAATGTTGACTACTTTAATATTTGATATTTAATTGTAAATTAGTTTTATTGTGTTATCATGAACCGCTACTTTAATATTTAATTGTCCAGTAATTTTCTTTGTATTCTTATGAATACCGATACTCAGAATGAAAATGTTAACGACTTTAATATTTGATTGTTAGTCCTTTGGATTTCTGTTACAGCTTAGTAAATGTTATATTGGATTTCTGTTACAGCTTAGTAAATGTGATGAGTTTACCACAGCGGCCAATACTTAATACATACAGGGTGAAAGTGAAATATTCGTTATCTTCGAAGTCTTATCGGTTGTTGGATGGAGCTATCGTAGGAGTACAGTCCGCGTCAAAAGTGTTTGTTTTCTAATAGCTATGAGTAATTAGTTTGCTTGCAGGATTAAATTTTGGAAGCTAAAGTGGTTCACTTTACTTCGAGCTTAAAACGTCCATAGCCTGCTAAAATTTAAAATTTATGAGTAACTGCAAAAGAATAAAATTTATGAGTAACATCACTTACAGAAATCGCATTTACTAGGTTGGTTTCGAAGTTTGAATCTTTTCCTGCTCGTGTCTTTAAGCTCTCTGATAGGAATGAATATCATGAGCTATTATTATCAACTATTTACTTCGATATGGCTATGTGTGGATGAAAGCTGTTATCAGATGATACTTTGAAAAGTGTGCCGATTAATTTAGTGTACTGGACCAATTATAAATAGAGGTAGAATCATTTATCATTTTATTTCTCAAAGCGAGGCCGACAGATCAGCCAGTCTCTTCCCATCCAATTTCATCACAAGGTGCGGACTTGTCTTTAGAAGAACAGGCAGCTCCTTCAGAGAGAAGGGTCTCAGCTAAAGTGGTTCAATTTGCTTCGAGCTTAAAACGTCCATAGCCTGCTAAAATTTATGAGTAACTGCAAAAGAATAAAATTTATGAGTAACATCACTTACAGAAAAGCACATTTACTAAGTTGGTTTCGAAGAAGACCTTTTATCTAAAGTTCAATCTTGTTTGATGCTTAATTTTGTGTAGTTCACTTTTCATTTAGTGGAAAAATGGCTGAAGAGTTATTGCTAAATGGCAACAAGAGACTCGATTCATATAAGTGCTGGAGAAGACCTTTTATTTATAGTTTAATCTTATTTGATGCTTAATTTTGTGTAGTTCACTTTTAATTTACAGGAAAAATGGCTGAAGAGGATATCCAGCCACTTGTATGCGACAATGGATCTGGTATGGTTAAGGTATGTAACGGAAGCGTGAGTTGGATCTGGCATGGCTAACTTTGTTTCTTCACATATTATCTCTTTTGGATTCTCTTGCTTGTTTGGCTTTGTAAAACTAAAACGTTTCTATTATGTATCATCGTTTCATGTGTAATGTATCAGGCTGGATTTGCTGGGGATGATGCCCCTCGTGCAGTTTTTCCCAGCATTGTTGGTAGACCGAGGCACACTGCTGTTATGGTTGGCATGGGGAAGAAGGATGCTTATGTTGGAGATGAAGCTCAATCAAAACGAGGCATTCTCACTCTTAAATATCCTATTGAACATGGTATTGTGACTAATTGGGATGACATGGAGATGATCTGGCATCATACATTTTACAATGAGCTCCGAGTTGCCCCAGAGGAGCATCCTGTTCTTCTCACCGAGGCTCCCCTTAATCCCAAGGCAAACCGAGAAAAGATGACACAGATAATGTTTGAAGCATTTAATGTGCCCGCCATGTATGTTGCCATTCAGGCAGTGCTTTCTTTATATGCAAGTGGGCGCACAACTGGTGTGTATTGTGGTCATTTTGTTGTATGGTGAAGATTTCAATGTTTGATATGCTGATTAATAATCTATTATTGAACATGCACATTGCTGTTTCATTTTTTCTTCTTTTTGTTTCAGGGATTGTACTGGACTCCGGGGATGGTGTTACACACTGTGTCCCAATTTACGAGGGTTATGCTTTGCCTCATGCCATCTTGAGGCTGGATCTTGCAGGGCGTCATCTAACAGATGCACTGATGAAAATTCTGATTGAGCGTGGCTACTACTTTACCACAACAGCAGAGCGTGAGATTGTTCGAGACATGAAGGAGAAGCTAGCCTACGTTGCCTTGGACTTCGAACAGGAGCTTGAGACTGCAAAATCCAGCTCTTCTCTGGAGAAGAGCTATGAGCTTCCTGATGGTCAGGTAATCACCATTGGAACTGAGAAGTTCAGATGTGCAGAAGTCCTATTCGAGCCATCATTAATAGGAATGGAAGCGGCTGGCATCCATGAGACCACCTATAACTCTATTATGAAGTGTGATGTGGACATTCGTAAAGATTTGTATGGGAATGTTGTCCTAAGTGGTGGTTCAACAATGTTCCCTGGAATCGCTGATCGAATGAGCAAGGAAATCACTGCACTTGCTCCAAGTAGCATGAAGATTAAGGTTGTAGCACCTCCTGAAAGGAAGTACAGTGTTTGGATAGGAGGGTCTATATTAGCCTCCTTGAGTACATTTCAGCAGGTATCTAAACTGCCTCTATAATTGAGAGCACATAATCTTCTTTATCCATATTTTCAATTCAGGTATAGAAATAATTTGAGAATTCTATCCTTTTCTCACCTGTCAGTGTATATTTGTTTGTCTTGCAGATGTGGATTGCAAAATCAGAGTACGATGAATATGGTCCATCTATTGTGCACCGGAAGTGCTTCTAGGGTGTTTTGCATATCTGGATTTTCTACTATGAATGAGGGTTTTATACATCTACCGTGATTGTTGTTAGTACCTTAGAGATCTAAGGGTTGTAAAGAAGGAACGGATCCTACTTAGTTATGCTTGTAATATATTCCGATTGCTAGGGTCAAGTTTTGTAGTAACAGTTGGTTAGATTTCATGAACTGCTGGTAAAGGGATGTGTTATACAAAGATATCCAAGTTTTGTAGTAACAGTTGGTTAGATTTCATGAACTGCTGGTAAAGGGATGTGTTATACAAAGATATTATGTTATAGTATTAAAGGTGCTTTTCATCGTTTAATCCTTTAAATTTTCACTATCATCTGTGATTTCTGCTTTGTTTCTACACCTAATCCTCTTAATCGGGTTTCCTTCTTGATTGGGTTTCTTGTTTTGGTGGAATAGTTCAAAGGTTCAGCATGTATAGATTTGATCAAGCTGATTGGGAAATTATTGACAAGCAGTTAAAGATGAATCTTTAAAAGCATACTATAGTCGATGATACGATAAAATAACTTTTCTTTCAGGTATTAAAAATCACATAGGAAGAACATTATATGTATTTCATACCCAAACACTTTCTTTTGTGAGGGCAACGTGGTAGGGTCATAATAGAACACATGAAAAGAGAGTCGATGACAGAGATGGCAAATAAAAGAACACTTTTCTCAGCTTCCGCAAGTAATAATAGAACACTTTCCTCAGCTTCCGCAAGTAATAATAGAACACTTTCCTCAGCTTCCGCAAGTAATAATAGAATACATGGAAGAGAGTCGATGACAGAGATGGCAAATAAAATATGGCGTTACATCTGGTCGTGTTTTTTTAAATAGATTTTAATTAAAGATATCTATAAATAACTTGTCATTGATTATGAATTGTGTATCTTCTTTTTAAAGATGAAGGAGGTGATGCTTAAGAGGAAAATGATATGTTTAGTATGCGACGGGAATCATCCCCGGACGAAGAGATTGAGAGCTGGAGAATTTGAAAAGTGCATTAGTGGTGCAATGAAAGGGGTAAAAGATAGCATACAGTTCATCTATGTTCATCCCCCTTATAAGAAGACGGAAATATATGTATACACAATTATCTTCTGCTTATCCTCAAGTATATCAAATGCTCTTTAGGCACACCTAAAACTAGCCTTACCTAAATATGTGTTTATTTTGTAGCTATAGTAATGATCATTCTCGTGTACCATGGAATTAGATAATATAGATAAGGGTACGGTCTACCATTCTTAGTTGGTTTAATGAAATATTCAAGCATGTACTATTATCAAAATCCTTCGAAATATCAGAGAGGGAAAGTACTTGGAATTCCTCTATCCTAAGGACCCTACAAATCCTTGGTGGGTATGTGTTATATTCTTTGCATGATGGAAAAAGAAACCTATGGCATTGGGATTTGAGGCAACGCACTGGAAAAAAAATAAAAAGTAAATATGGGCATTTTTTTTAAGTGTGTAATTCAAACTTAGTTAAGGGATTGGGATTGTAATCTAATATGCGTTAACATACTAGGGCTTTGGATGCTATGTAATAACTAAATATTGTATTGTAAATGGTTAACAATTACAATGAGAAAGTAAGAGGGGCGGTGAGCTAAGTTTTGATGGTTTTCCCAATTAAGGGTTTGCAGGGTAAATATAAGTATATCATTTGTTTTCCATTGTTTATTCTCTATTTTGCTGAAGAATATATACACAGTATCCCACTGTTGGGTGTATTTATTGTCTTAAGGAATCACCAAATATTTAATTATCGACCAGGGTTGGTAATCTTAGAGTTTTGACACAATATATGCTGAGGTAGAATGGTACCTAAGACATCGGCCGATCTTAGAAATGTTTAATAATGAAAAGATCGAAAGATTTTTCAAAATGAAAAACCGAGTCAAACTTCAAAAATATAACCACTAAACTGATTAAACCTAACTAAACCAATGGATTAGAATAATATCAATCTATACTACTCTATTCTATGAATAATAACTAAAAAAATAAAAACAACAAATATTATTCTAGGAAACAAGACTTGATCAAAAGCAAAACTACTCTTATGGAATATGGAAACTACTTGATCAATAATTCAACTTTAATATAGGAATTAGAAAGTAATGACTATGAATGAGTTTGGAAACCTATCTATGAAAATGATTCAATTGAAACTATGGAAACAAGAAACTATGTTATCTTAAAACAAAATTGCAAACTTCTTAATAAATTCAATAGTTAAACGATTGATGCATTCAACAAATACTCAAGTCTAAGCTAAACTACCTAATTCCATTCTCCTTGAGGATTCTAAGGAAATGTATCAAATGTAATAGGAATGGGAGAGAATGTATCAAAATGACTTTCAAATGTGACAAGGAAATAGAACGGAAGTAAATCTAGTTTAACTTCTACAAAAAGATGAAAGCTAAAGAGTGTCCAATTACAACTAACTTTAAACATTGTAATCTATTCTTTATCCATAAGCAAATGACTTGGAAATAAGTTTGATCTAGAAGCAAATAGAAAACTTAATAAAGATATTTACTTGAAAATGAATTTGATCTAGAAGCAAGTAGAAAACTCGATAAAGATATTTTATTTATGAATCAAATCCTATCCTATGAACATCTTCATTAACTGTGTGAATGAGAGGAGCAAATCCTATGCTTGAACTAAGAAACCATAAAAACTAATGTACTTTGGAGAATGGAATTACTAAGTTTAATCCAAAATCAATCTTAATAAGAATTAAGTAGACTAAACTAAGGATGAAATTAATAAGTTCTAGAACAGTAAAGTATTAAGAAATCAGACATAAGAGAAACATAATTTGAAAAGAAACTAAAGCAAAGTTAAGGAAATGAACGAAAACTAAGAATGGATATGAAACTAAATTGAAACTCTATGTGGTTTAGAACAAGGTCCTAATTACATGTATAAATGCTGATCAATTATAAAAAATATTACAATTTGAAAATCTAAGAAATTGAACTCTAAACAAACATAAAAACAACACAAAATATTAAAGTCCGTATGACAGTCCGGATGACAATCTGAAAGACAATCCGAATGACAGTCCAGATGATAGAAAACGATATAAACTATAAAAATGAGCAGACTAAATGATTCTAACGCCAGCTGGTTTATGCATATGAACCTACAGTGTAAGAGAAACAATAAATGAGCTGTTTAAAGTTGAAATAACAAGAAGCCATTTATACTAGTCACTATTTAAGGAAATAAACTATTTCTATTGCATAATAAAGCAAGGGTGAAACATAAGTGAAGCTAATCTATAGTTACAACAACATTAACAGAACTAGACCTGATTACAAACTAAACTTGAACTATTGAAATAATTAAACTCTATCTATTTGCAATGGAAAGACTGAAAGGTAAGCTAAAAAGAACTATGCATGACCGATCATTCTAGATTCTAAAAATGTAAATTATATTAGTAGTAAGAAATAAATTACAGAAAATAAAGCAGCATCTATAGGAAACCAACTTAAATGCATATACTGAAAATGAAAACTATTTACTTGCAGAAAAGAAATAACAAAATATACACAATAAAAACCTCTGGTTGTTGAGGGCCCCTGGTTGTTGAGGGGCCCTTCTCAACAATCAGGGATTGAAACTAACTCAAATTAATCACCAACAGAACATCAATAGATGAATCATAAACTTCTATTAAGAGAATCAAAGGTTACAAAGTTGTTTTCTAGCTCTGCATATTTCTCTAACTACTGCTGCTAACTTCTATTATTGCTGCATTTCTCCACCAGAGGCGTCTTTAAATAATTTTTTACAATAAGGTAGAAGTTTGACCCTTTCAGTGGTCGACCTCTCTAAAAATAGGAGGTCTTAATGGCTACAGAAACGACTCAGCACAACACACAGCCCGTCTGCCTGATTCCACAGGCGTTGGTTCTCCTTAACGCGAGTAGCTATGCATTGGTTTCCTTCAATGTGGGAAGAGGATGCGTTGCCAAGATGGGTGGACAGGAGTGCGGATCTTCTAGAATGAAGGCTCACGAACAATGAGGGACATGTTGCCAACATAACCCATGTAACCGTTTTTTGTCTTTAATGCCCGAGAATATTCCAACCAACGAATCCAATGGTGCGAACGGAGAGCTGAATGGTGGTCCGAATGTGGCTAGGCATCTTCAGTGTGGATGTGCATCTGAATGAAGGTCCGTTTGAAACTCGTAGTCTGCAGAACGAAGTCTATATGCCAAGCAGGTCGAGAAACGTTAAATTAATGTTAATAAACCATAATATGATGATAATTAATCATGATTTGTATGATATTCAAACAAGTGCATACATGGGTTTGATTGACGATCTAAATGGCAAGAAGTATCGATTAATATATCAAAAATAGTGAAAATAATGCCAACAGAGCACGTTTAATAATTAATATGATGATAATTAATCATGATTTAATATGATGATAATTAATCATGATAATATGATGATAATTAATCACGATTTGTATGATATTCAAATAAGTGCATACATGGGTTTGATTGACGATCTAAATGGCAAGAAGTATGGATTAATATATCAAAAATAGTGAAAATAATGCCAACAGAGCATGTTTAATAATTTTTATCTCATTGGTTTCAAATTTTTTGGGGAAGCAAGTAGTATGGGAGATGGATTTCCCACTTAATAAAGTGATTTTTATCAGAGTAGTGCAGCAACAAGCATGGTGGTTCCTCTCTAAAATCTTCATGGAAACTCAAAGACTCATGGTTGGGCAATTCAATGGCAACTTCAAAGAATTATACAGAAAGCAGGTTCTTCAACACCCATGTTTAAAATTGCTTGAGGACAAGCAATATTGGGAAGGGAAGATTTGTCATGTTCCAAATTTGGCATTGAGTCACAATGGCCTAATCGCATTGGCCCTATTCATTAGATTTTGTCAAATTGATGCTAAAGGTCGAATAATTGCCAATGAGGAAAATTACTAGTTTCCTAGGTTTGGGGTGGAAGCTTTGGGATTTGGAATAATGGGGATAATAAATGATGTTTGAACATTAGAATGGCATAAATATTTAATAAAGGAGATAAATAAATATATACAAGTGAAAATCAAAGTGGCATTTGATCATGAAGACACATGGAGGAAGTGGGACCCACATATGGCTAGATTTTCCCACTACACTTGGCATCATTCTCTCACCAATTCGAATTCAAAATGAATGGTAACATACTTGGGGGAGTCCAAAAAGTATGATTCATGGCTTGAATCATCAAAGGTCGAAATATAGAGGAAGAGTAACTCCCATGAAAGAGGAAGAGGCAATTTGGAGCTGGTGAGACACTTGGGCTAGATTCCCTAGCTCTATGACAACAATGATGAAGATGCTATGACACCTATGACACAAATCAGACCTGAAGGCTGACATATGACATATATGACATGTCAGGGCTAAAAATAGATTCCTAGAGGGCGCTCAAGGGTGTTAGGGAAGCTAAGATGCTTTCACATGTGATTTGGTGGAAGTGGGAGACTATGAATTGTTGTCCAAGTGGCGTTCTTTGGAATCTCTTCCCAACTTGAGTCGGCATGAGTCTCTTGGAAGGAATTCGACCCATGGAGGACATTAGAACTTTATAAATGTCAATAACAAAGGATGAAACCAGCTTTTGATCATTTGTAGAATTTGCAATTGCATTTGTGAAGAGGGAGAGCTAGTGGATGACTAGTTTCTTGCCTTAGCCAATTTCGAGGGTGGAAGATTCCCATCCAAGTTGGTAATTGGAAAGGCCATTCAGAACTTTCATTTGGAGCTTTAATGGAGTAATTATTTGCAGGTGTAAGCTACAGAGCAACAATGGATCTGCTGTCTAGTATGGCAAATCTATAAATTAAAATGATTTAAAACTAACAAAAACTAAGATCTAAAGCAAAAAACCAAGATCTAAGAATTCGAAGCCAGCGGAGTCGCCAAAAACTGTTGCTTGGTTTTGCAACCAAGATTGTGCAATAGGCACCTATTAACAATGTGATAGGAGTTTCAATATAGAAAACAAAAGCGATTATGAATTAAATCTAAATCTAAACTAACATGTGCATATAACAAATAAATCTAAAAACGATTCATAGAAAGAACAAGAAATAAAAGAATGTTTTGTATTATCATACCTCAAATGGTGAGGATTTGTGGTATTGAACAGCTCCAAGGGTGAGATGCTCCAGGCTCCAATGGTCTATTCTCCAAGATTGCTACAATGGTCAAGAACTCAAGAGAGATTTTGACAGCATGAGGATAGGATGATGGATGGATGGAAAGTGAGGAGCCCCTACCACCTTTTTATAGTTTTTGGTGGTGGGGAATACCATTATGGTTTTGAGGAAACCAATGGTATTGACCAACATGGTTTAGGTACCTTTTTCCCTCTTTTTTCCTTTTTTGAATATTTTGAATATTTTTATTCCCTTTTAATATTTTTGGGGAATTATGGACCTTTTTTAGGGTTTTTTATGTTTTTAGGGAAAAATATATCTTTTGAGGGGAAAAATGGTGTATTATGGTCTTTTGGTGACCTTTTGATGGCTTTAGAGGCTCAAATGGTGGAAAAGTGGACAAATGGGTCATGTGAATAAGGAAATGAGCTAGTGAGCACTTTTTGGGTGTTAACAGATTGCCCCCTGATGTGTGAGGGCAGGAGCTCATTGTATGGCCGATAGACATCATAGTTCTTTTGTTTTTTTTCTGGGGTTTGGGGAAGAGAAGAGACTGGTTGGAGACTGGATTAACGGCCCTTGGAAGCTGCAAAAACAAAAAATATTACATGGCCTCAATATGAATGAGGAATAATCTCTGATAATGGATGGGGCGGGCATACCCATGCTCGTATCAAGACATATACATAACAATTAGTCCCAAGAAGGGGGACATAAAAGATCTACTGGTACATCATGATGGTCCAAAGGGGACACTATTTTGGGATGTACTCATGATCATAACATGATTGATCTCAATGACTGATACACTGGAATAAAGCGACAACCGTTCTGAACAAGGTCTCAAAAGGGTTGATGAACTATTGAAACTGAAGGTGTCCAACATCTGTAGGGACTCAATGACTATGAGTCATCTCTGAGAAGTACATATAACTGTATACTCGAGGGAGTATAAAACTGGGGTACATATGAATACTGTCACCATGCGCAACCCAGATATCTATAGGAAAATGTTACTGGTTATGTCCATAAGTAGACTCTCAAATGTGGAAGAGTCAGGTGGTATCCGGGGTCTTCAACAAAAAACTAAAAGGACCAATACCCTGTCTGAGTCTCAACGATGCGATCAAGGTGTTGAAGTCGAGCATGTGAGAAATAACCATTTGGAGAGGCACTGAGGACTCTTCTCGAAATGATTCGTAGGCACTCATCATAAATGGTGATGAGTCCAAGACACAGGGACCTCTAGGTCTATCCTCTGGAATAAATTTGGTTGGTGTCGACAAAGGGAGACCAGCAACTAACAAGGCAATGATGTTTCTTTGATAGGAGTGTGAGGTGTAGAACTGAAGTGTGGTAGTACTGATGGTAGGACTGACATACTGTGGGGATGGGAAATAACTGGGGTCATAGAGTGGGTGGACTCAAACTTCCTTTGTTCAGAGCATGATGACATGGTTGACCTGGCAACGTAGGAAACTGAATTGTAGGTGCGGGGATCATAGCTTTAAGGACTGAAGGGTATGCATTGACTCTGGGGGGACATGCTGATGGATGCTGTAGAGGGACTCTAAAGGTGACATAGTGCAGAATACTCTGAACAAAGGCGACCAAAATGGGGAAGCTGCCATATGAGTAGACATGGTATGTTGTGTCGCCAAGAAGCACCATTGGGTCCTTCTTCGTAGTTTTAATGAGCTCCAAGAAGGGATAAAAGTGTGCTCTGAAATGGTACTGTCCTGTGGATTTTGTGAGCCCAGGACTATTCATGGTCATGAGTGCTTTCATTTTTAAGGAATCTGAAAACGATAAGAAAACTTTGCAGTGGTTGTGTCATACCATCCTGTGTATTTTTACGAGCCTAGGATGGTGATTGCTTGTGGTCGCTTTCATGTTTAGAGAGTCTGAAAGCAGTAAGTGGACTCCATTGGTGTTCTTTTTCGTAAGTTAGTCTCCAAGGCTCGAAAAAGCATAAAATGATGCAAATAGAGAACTCTTCTAGCCGATGTGACTAGAATATTCCTTTTTCGTAATTAGTCTACAAGGTCCAGAAAAGGGGTAAACTAATACCAAGTAGATGCCCTTTCAGATACGTTTAGCAAGCATGAAAGGAAGCAAGCTTTATTGGTGATCTTTTCATTGTTTTAGGAGTCAGAAAAGAGCTTAACAAAAACTCCCTCAGTGCATTTTTCGTAAAGGAATTGCTTGGCCCGAAAAAGGGATAAAATTATACCGAACAAAAAGGTATTAGTGAGGGCAAGGAATGATCTTGAGCATCGTCACGAGCATGAAAAATTGAATCCGGCGACATAAAGATCGTCAAAAATGGGCAACGGCCAATGTGGCACACAAATCGAGGCGATGAGTGGTATTTAAAAATGCCTGAAAATTATGGGGGTGAGAGCGAGAAATAGTCTCAAGCATCATCATGAGCGTGGAAAACTGAATCCGGTGATATAAAACTCGTCAAAAAAAGACCACAGCCGATGTGGCATGCAAATCGAGGCGACGAGGGGCATGTAAAAAGTGCTGGAAAAATCTGGGCGTGAGAGCGAGAAATGATCTCAAGCATCGTCACGAGCACGGAAAACTGAATCCGGCGATAAAAGACTCGTAAAAAATGGACAACGGTCGATGTGGCACGCAATTCGAGGCGACGAGGGGCATGGGAAAAAATGCCCAGAAAATCTGGAGGTGAGAGCGAGAAATGATCTCAAGCATCGTCACGAGTTCGGAAAACTGAATCCGATGGTATAAAAATCGCTAATAAACTGACAACAACCGATGTGGCATGCAAATCGAGGTGCCGTGGGGCATGGAAAGAATGCTCAAAATTTTTTGGTGAGAGCGAGAAATGATCTCAAGCATCATCATGGGCACGGAAATATGAATCCGGGGTGCAAATGGTGCAAAAAACGGAGGTCATAAGGACTCCGGAATGGTCAAAGGAAATAACTAGGTTAAAAAATGGCTACAAATAAAGGTGAGCCCACCAAGCCAAGGATGCAGTGGTGGGGAGAAATGATGACCTGCGGGGGAAGAATACTAGGTGTACCAAATTAAATCAAATATACAAGTGATATGTGACCTCAAAAATGGTTGAGATCATGCATGTGAAAAAGTGAGCAGGATTAATGACCTGTCGCCATGCTATGTGCATGGGGTTTATGATTGTGGATCACATATGTTGGTCCGGTACCACCGGCTGATCATGTGAGCCATAGGGGATGGGCGATGGTGGTCGTCCCTCCTCCTGTAGCACTACCGCCTCCTCATGCTTGAGGAGTTGGGCCTCGAGATGATGCAGTTGAGGGCGTATGAGAGACATTGGAGATGATCCTGATAGGAGCACCAGAGGATGGGTGGAGGGACTTGGATCGGGACATCATTGAGCATTGTTTTGATGCGCCTCATGAGTGGCGCTCTATCCTGCTTAGAGCAGAAGTGGTGATGGATGAGAGGAGGGTTGGGGCTCGGCATGATCCGGTAGGGCCGGAGGGGAGGATTCGGGTGCGGGATGATCCAGTGAGGCCAGCGGAGAGAAGGGTTCGGGCTTGGCATAATCCGGCGGGGCCAGCGGAGGTGGCGCTAGAGGAGCCCGGAGAGTATGATGATTAGATGATCTTGTATCTGCCCCTAAATGCTGATGAGCATATGGGGAAGTGCCTTTTTGTATGGATTATGTATTTTTGTATATTGGGTGCTGAGGGCACCTATGACATGTTGACTATCATGATTATATATATATGCATATATATGTTTTGGTATATAGTCGTGTATGCATGTGGATGCACATCTTGTCTATTTGTTTTCCCCTGGAGGCATGTTTGGTTTTCATATGCCCGTGGAGGCACATGTTATGCATGTGGATGCAATCTTTTAAATTTTGTATATGCCCGTGGAGGCACATATTTTGCACGTGGATGCACATTTTGTAATTTTTTATATGCCCGTGGAGGCACATGTTATGCACATGGATGCACATTTTGTATTTACTACATGGATTGATTGGTGTGCCAATCAAGAATGTTGTTGTCCATATGGTCTGCTACACTGTTGAGATTCCTTGGGACATGTGTGAATGAAATGGATTCAAACTGTCGAACCATTTGTTTAGTGCGTAGGAATTTTCTGAAAAGACAGGGATTGCGTACCTGGTAATCATTGTTGAGCTGGGAAACAAGGAGCTGTGAGTCCAAGAAAACGTTAAGGTGACTTATGCTCATTTGGAGAGAAGCGGCCAGGAGACCGGTCATGGCATCGTATTCAACTTGCTTGTTGGTGGCGGCACCTATGCACACTTCGTCGATGTGGATCAACTCATGTGAAGGGGAATATATTACCCAATCTGCGGAGGCAAGATTGGGGGACCAATGGCTTGCACCATCAGCGAAACCAATGTAGCAAAGTGGAATAGGATCCATCTGTGGTCATGCAGGAAAAACAAATTTTTAGGTTTTTGTATTTTTTGTAAAAAACAAAATAAGACTGTACAATTATGGATGGTGGTGTCCATCAGATTTTCTATGGGTAAAATCGCTTGAGGTACAACCTGTTGCGTGGGTTGCGTAGGGGGTTTCCTTTTGAATCGGTCAGAATGTATGCTCCCTGTCCGAGGCAGGTATGTATAATGTATGGGCCTTGCCACATGGACACAAACTTTTCTTTTCCCGTTTTGTCATGAGCTTGATCATAGGCGAGGACAAGGTCCCCTTCATTAAAGGTTCTTGGGTGGACAAGTTTGTCGTAACTCAGTTTGGATCAGTTCTTGGCTACTTCCATGGTTTGGAGTGTTGTGCACTGATCTTCATTGGCTTGCTCCAAAAGTAGTAAGCGTTGCTCAATTGGAGAAGTGTTGGATCAGTTCTTGGCTACTTCCATGGTTTGGAGGGTTGTGCACTGATCTTCATTGGCTTGCTCCAAAAGTAGTAAGCGTTGCTCAATTGGGGAAGTGTTCGGTAGGAGTTCAACAAACATATGTAGGGCTGGAATCTGGCACTCAATGGGGAGGACGGATTTGACACTGTGAACTAGATGGAAAGGGGTAAAACCGGTGGCGGTTTTGGTTGACATGCGGTATGCCCATAGTGTCAGAAAGAGCATGTGATGCCAATTTGATTTGTGTTTGTCAACAGTGCGCTGGAGGATGGTCTTCAAAATTTTGTTAATCGCTTCGACTTGGCCATTCCCTTGGGGGTATTAGGCGGAGGAGAAATGGTGTTCAAATTTCAGTAGGGTTGATAATTCTCTCCAAACAACATCTTCAAAGTGAGAGCCATGATCTAAGACGAGTTGCTTTGGCACTCCAAAACGAGCGATAACATGGTTGAGGAAAAAATGTGCTGCAGTGTCGGCTTTGCAATTGTAAGTTGGCATGGCTTCCGCCCATTTGGTGAAATAATCTACGGCCACAATGATGTGTTTATGACCACCGAATGACGTGGGATTTCAATCTAGGAAGTCAATGGCCCATTTGCAGAATGGTCTGACAATGACAACTGAATGAAGGGGGGCGGGTGGGGTTCTTGCCTTGGGGGAAAAAAGTTGGCAGTTTTGAAAATGTTTGACTGTGGTGATGCAATCAGTAAATAATGACGGCCAAAAGTAACCTGCGTGGATGATCTTTTGGGCGGTGTCCATACCGAAGAAATGGCCTCCGCAGGCACCGCTATGGCAGTCATTAAGGACTTGTTCTGCCTCTTCATGAGAAAGGCAACGTCGTAAGATGGTATCCACACCGCGTCGATCAAGTACATCGCCTAATAGGAGATATCGAGGGGTGTGGTGTCGTATACGACGGCATCCATCATGATCGATGTTGGGTCGAAATTTTTGTGTGCAGAGGTAGATTAAGATGTCGCCGTACCATGGGTCGTCAAAGGAAATGATGAAAATGTGGTCGTCAATGAGGTCCATTTGGATAGCGGGTGATGACGAAGAGGATGGGAGATCTGTGATGAGTTGAGCGAGTGCTAGGGCCTTGGTGCTCTTTGGGGTTTTAAAGGTTAGGTCCTATTCTTGTAGGATAATCACCCATTTAGCGACGCGGCCTTGAAGGAGGCGACGTGTCAAGAGATAGACCATTGGGTTTGAATTGGCAATAACTGTGGTATTGCTGAGAAGAATGTAGTGGCGCAATTTTTGGACTGAAAATACGACGACGAGGGCGATCTTCTCTTTGTGTGGGTAGCGCAATGGTGGGATAGATAATGTTTGGCTCACATAGTAGATGACATGCTCTCGGCGAGCAGTATCTTCTTGGACAAGTACTCCAGATACGGCATATTCGGATGCTGAAACATAGAGGATGAAATCTGGAGGAGAGATCAACGGGGCGTTCGTGAGTGCTCTCTTTAAGTCAATCAAAGCTGATTCTGCTTGTTGGTCCCATATGAAACGGGTATGCAAACGTAGTAGTCGAAGGAAACCATGGACCATTGTGGCATAGTAAGGGACAAAGCGGTGGAGGAAGTTGGACCTCCCTTGAAGGCTTTGAAGTTGTCTTAATGTATGGGGTGACGGTAAGTCTATAATGGCTTGGACTTTCAAGGGGTCTACAGTGATGCCTTTTTCTGAAATGACAAACCCCAGCAGGCGACCTACTGTAATGAAAAAGACACACTTGAGTACGTTCAAGCGGATGTTGTATTTTCGACAATGCAAGAAAACTTGTCGAAGCTCGTCTAAATGGTCATATTGTTTCTTAGATCGAGCGGTGAGGTCGTCTAGATAAAATTTTATGATTCTATGTAGATCGTGGAAGCAATAAGTCATGGCGCGTTGGAAAGTGGATCCCGCATTCTTGAGACTGAAAGGCATGACGCGATAAGCGAAGGTGCCCCATGGGGTAGTGAAAGCGGTCTTGTATTGATCTTCTTTACGGATTTTGATTTGGTTATATCTAGAGAAATCATCCATAAAAGAAAGAACCTCATGCCCCGCACATTCATCGATTAGTTGGTCAATAAATGGTGTGGGGAAGTTGTCTTTGGGACAAGCGAGGTTGAGGTCTTGGAAGTCAGTACAGATGTGGATGGTGCCGACTTTCTTGTTAACCGGTACTGGGTTTGAAAACCAAGTGGTATAGGCGATAGGATATATGAATCCTACTTTTTGGAGCTTTTCAATTTCAACCTTGACAGCTGAGAGCTTAGACAGGTGAATTGGGCGTTGTTTTTGTCGGACAGGAGGCACATTGGGCAAAGTGTCGATGTGATGTTCCACAATGTTAGGATCGAGGCTAGGCATCTTGGTGTAAGACCAGGTGAAGACATCACAAAACTCTTGGAAGAGTTTCTTATATGCCTGAGTCTCCACTTGTGCATGATGCACCTATCGAGATGAGCTCAGGTTTTTCTGGTGTGGTGGAAATGTTGGACATATTCCCCTCTTCGAAGGCATCCGATGCTGGGATGGGGTCTTTGAACCAATCAACCTTAGTTGGTAAAAAATCCTTTGATTCAACTGATAGTTGGTCTTCCGCGGTGGATGTAGACGCCTCAGGGAGGAAGTATGATCGATGGTGCATATCATCCCAAGGGTAGTCCGGGGGAGTGAGTGTTTATAGAATTTGCTCGTCAGTACAAAAGTAATCAGACCATAAATCAACTAGTTCGGGTTTGTATGTGGTTGAAATCATATAGATGGTATTGATTTCTTCCGAAGAAGATGATTTCGGAGGGTAGATCTCCTCGATGAGGGGAGGAAATATCTCTAAGTTGGCATTGTTCATCTCATATAAAGCTGCTCTATAATCTGGAGATCAGGGTAGTGGTGTGAATAATGGCCATAAATGCCACATATCACACAAGAGTGGTTAGTGCGAAGCGTTTTGTCGCGAGGTTGAGGAGGTGGCTCAAGTCTTATCACTGGAATTCCGGTGTCGTCATCCAACATATTCATGTGTTCTTGGAGTGCAGGTAATTATGGACATTGATGAGTGGCATGGCCTACATCATCACACAACAAGCACTTAGGGGGAATGCGAATAGTTGGGGGGTTCTTGGCTACCTTGGGGGTTGCTGGGGGGGTGTGATTTATGGGTCCAGTGTTATAAGTTTGTGGGCCTCTGCCCCCTGTGTTTCGTAACGGAGTTGGGTTGTTTCTAGACGTTGATGTCGTAGTCACTATTGGGGGTGGTCTGTTTTGCAGATGAGTGACAGGAGGGGGTGGGTGGTTGGTAGTAGGGATAGGTTGTAAAATAACAGTTGGAGTTGGCGGGGGACTCGAAGTAGGTAAGTACCATACAGGTAACCCTAATGTTAAACCAGGAAGGTTGAGTGTAGCCATTACTGGCGAACTGACAACTCCTAAAAATGGGAACAAGAATGCGATAGTATGAATTGGCGTTGTTTCGATATGAGTAGGCACTATCGGTGTTTGTGGTAGTGACGAGGGATGCTGTGTGGTGTGCGATATGGTGCACAAATCAGTTGTTTTTGTTATCGGTAAATGTGGTGGGAAGGATGGAAATGTGGAATTCATAGGCGACTCGGTGTAGATTCCAGGACCAATGGACGAGACAAATGATGTCGGTGTAGCTTGAACGGTTTGTTCAATCATTGGCAGCACATTTTGAGGGGCTGCGGGGGCATTAGGATCATAATATGTGAGTTGATCAATCTTGATAACACATCCTTCATGTGGGAACATCATGAGACGGAAAACATATGAAGCGACGACTTTCATTTTGTACATATAGCTACGTCCAAGAAGGAGGTTGTAGTCGAGTTGGGCATTGATCAATTCGATGTCGATGAGAACCAATTTGCCACCTAGTTCTACGAGTATGTTCGCTAAGAGGCCTTGTGGTTGAGGTGAGCGCCCGTCGTAAGCTCGTAATGATGTGGTGGATGGTTGTAAAGTGGGGGAGCCAAGTTTCTGCCACACAAGAGTAGACATGACGTAGGTTGAAGCTCCTTCATCGATGATGCATCGATGCACAACAAGGTTTCGAATGTTTACGGATACTTGGAAGGCCAAATTTGATGGAAATCGAGGTTCGAATTGGTCTAAGTCGAAAGCCATCATATGTGTATCGTTAGGGTCTACTCCTCCGATGGTGGATAGTAGTAGTTTTCGTTGTGTAGGGCATGTTTTCAATACCTCTAAAGTAGACATAGCAGCGGGGGATTGTGCTAAATATTCCACGATGTTATAATTGGATGTTGCGCGAGCATTAGGATTGTTATTAATCCTTCGCAAAGGGATGTGAGGGATTTTAGGTCCTCCGTCCAACGGCATATTTGGTATGCGTAGTGGTTGATCTGATGGAAGGGAGGTGGATGCGTCAGTGGGAGGAGTTTTTGGGGGTGGGCCGTATTGATTCCTGCGAGTATGGAGGTTGATGTCATTGGATGACATAATTAATAAATGGTGTGTTCCTGAATCCGTATGCTGATAATCAGTTGAGGCATAGGTGATTTGCTACTGAGGTGCAGCAGATCCTTGTGGGGGATCCATTGGGCGAGCATTTATTACTCCCTGGTTTGGAAATGGGTTTTACAATATCATGGGTTGCGGTTGATTAAGTGGAGCTGGCTGTCCAGCATGGACCTGACGTTGGGCATCGTCATCCCAAAGCTTATGTGCTTTCTCTAAATGGGGGCAGTTGTGAGTGTAGTGGCCATAGACTCCACATATAGAACATGGATGGTTTGTTCTCAGGTTATTGTTTTTCACCTATTTGGGAGGACAATCAGGATTCTAGTTGGGGGGAGTAGCGTTGTTATTATTTGGAGGATTAGGTGGTGGTGGAACTTGATTATGTTGCTGGTTGTTTTCGCGGTTTCGTCCTCTTCTGCGGTTTTGTTGTCCGCTCTGGTTGCGTTGGTTGTTTTGGTGTTGGGGCTGATTGTGTTGTGTGTACACTTGCCCTTGAGTAGTGGGAGGATTTTGGGGTGCCGCAGGTGCGGGAGCAGGTTGTGGTGGATAGTAAGCTGGTGAGGCTGGGGGAGGTCCAGTTGCCTACTGGGGTTGTTGGTAACCCTGAGCTATTGGAAGTGTTGGGTTAGCTGGTATAGCCTACTGGGGGTAATACATTGGTTGGACCAGTAAGTGAATTGGGTTCTAGGTGGCCGGTTGGTTATAGTATGTGGGTGGTACATAGGTCGATGGCGATTGCCCGAAGCAATGTGGTGGACAAGAGGGTCCATGAGTGTGATGAGTCTGATTTGTCGGAGTGTATGAAGTTGTAGCTCCAGAATTAGATGTAACCCTAGAGAGGTCAAGGGCGTTTATGGTGTTCACCATGCTAAAAGGTTTATTTTGTGTCGTGACTTGGCCGATAATACCATCAGCGACATGTGATGCCCCCGGAGCATCACCACGTGAAGAATCGCCTCATGGGGCATCTGGTATGATGGTGTAGAGATAGCCTGACTAGGCATAAATCAGGTCAAATAGTTGAGCTTTTAAGATAGCTTCTTCTTCTGACTGGGGTCGTTCGGAAGCTACATCTTTGGCTATGAGGGGTATGAATGATTTGAGAAACCAATCCAAAAATATACAATCATCCAGTTTTATCTTGCAGAGGCTATTGCGGTTGCGCCACTCATGGATATGGTAGGTGATGTGGGTAGCCGTGTTTTGTCTACAAGACAACAGTATTTCAACTCCTGCATCATAGCATACAGGTAGCTGGAAAAACTGAAGGAAAGTGGAGGCGAGGGACGTAAATGTATGGTGGGTCCCATGTGGTTGCTCAATGTACCACTTGGCTGCAGAGCCAGTGAACGTTCGTTGCAACAGTCTTAGTCTAATGGAGTCATCCACTATGGAGTTAGACGAACACCATAGGTGAAATGACATTATGTGGTTTTGGGGATCTTCCCCATGTTTTCCTTCAAACTTCGGGATGTCCGAGGGAAGCTTTGTAGGCATGGGTGGCCATGTAGGGTTGTGCCTAATAGGATCGTTGGTTAACCTGGCTAGGTCTGGTAAGTTCAGACTAGCCATGTATGGTAAACTAGCAGATGGGTGTGGCATAGTGATTGGGACATAACTGTTAATGGTGGCATTATGTAGTTGTCTAGTGGCCCCTAAGGGTATGTTAGGTATTGAAGGTATGTGTTCTCCACCCGATGTGGTGTGGGAAGGACCAGCGCTCCCAAGTGCAACATGGGTTGCAGAGGGGTTAGGAATATTTCCAGAAATTCCTGGGATCTGGGTTGTGGTAATGAGAGGGGGTGTGATCCCTATGTTGGGCATACCCATAATAGGTGGTGGTCCTGTGTTGGGAATACCTAAAGGTGGAGTGGCCCCTATATTAGGCATGCCTAAAGGGGTTGTTGTTACCATGGGTGGCACAGTAGTAGTAGGGTTTGTTGATGTATCTCCAATAGCACTGGTGAAAAGGGGGTCGTATTGTGATCCAGCCATGGGGTTGGTTGGTGATGTTTCAGTAGGGTGTTTGGATTTAGCCTCAGAATCAGATGTGAAGTAAGGCTCGTCAGAATCAGATGACTGTGTTCTATGCCAATGACATGTCGAGTCCAGGGATAAGGCTCTACGTCTATGACGTGTAGAGTCAAGTGTACCGAATTGAGGGGGTTCACCTTGGAAACAGTGGGATCATCTTAAATTCTTAATGGCAAGAAATGTATAAAAATTCCAGTGGAAGGTGGTGATGTAAAAAAAAACTCGAAACCCTAGTGCAACAATGAGTGCAAGAGGGGAGTGAAAAAATAATGGCTCTCAGGCCAACAACCAACCTCAAAAGCACTTATTATAACAGCTATGCTATAATAAGTGGAGGGATCCAACAAAAGTGGTCAGAATACCAAAAGTCAAACAGTTCCTAGAAAAAAGTGGTGCTCACTAGACCAAAGGTGGGTATTGTATCATGCAAACACCTAACTAGAAGTATTGTGAGTCAAAAAAAATATTATCTACAAGGTGATGAAATCCAAGTCAGACAATATAGCGTGTTGAATCAACGACTAGATATCCCCCTACCGGGAGGGACACCGGATAGACAATCCTAAAGAATGGCAACTAGGATACCCCATTCATGACACATTCGGTTGGGTGAATCTGCAGTTTGGTTCTATCGCTGTTGTACCCCCATACGGGTGTACACCGAGAACTTCGAAAGGTATCCTTCGATTACTGAATGGATTGTGGTATTCCACTCAGGATTCCGGAACCAGTCTGGCTACTTCAACCCTCCTAATGGAGAGGCCATCCCGATAAATTGGTTGATAACCGTGTCAAAATTATAAGGGATTTTTTGGACCCTAAAAGACAACCACTATATTTCAAATGCAAAAAATTGAGGGGTGTTATTGGCACACCTATCCCCTCAATCCTACCTAACTACAAAATTATTTTAAGTGCTCCCCAAGTGGGGTTAAAAAGTTTGTTGAGTTAAGGTAGATTTTAAGGCTCAGTTTAAATAATGTGGCAGATTGGGTGCACGTGTGATTATTGAATTGAAATTGATTTGCCTCGCTTGGGTGATTGATTACAAATGAAAAAAAAAGACGCTTCCAGTTTGAAAAAAATAAAGATGTTTTTTGAAATGTAAATGCTTGAAAAAACAATTCAAAAATAATGGATTTTTGAAATAATTTAAAGGGAAGCAAATAACATAAATATTTCAAGAAATAAATGGATCTCTTAAAAAATATTGCTTGGGCAAACTATTGAGCAAATTAAAAGTGAAACCTATGATCTAAAAATAATGTTGAAAATCTTTCTTTCACTTACTGAAAATTTTTAAAAAGACTTTTTAATAGAGCATATGTAAAATAGAAAATAATTCACTATGGTTGTAACAATGCAGAAAAAATAAGCTAAATAAGCAAAAAATACAGCAAAATTCTTTTTAAAAAATTGGCCGAATTCAAAATAACAGCATCGCGGGTTTTAGGGAAAAAGCCGCGATGTGAAGTGCGGGTTTCGGCTGCGAAGTCGCAATGTGCAGCGTGGGTAATGGCCGCGAAGCCGCGATGTGCAGTGCAGAAAATGGCCACAAAGCTGCAATGTTCAGCACGGAAAATGGCTGCGAAGCCGCGATGTGCAGCGTGGAAAAGGGACGCGAAGCCGCGTGGAAAAGTCCCGCGAGGTCGCGATGAGCGGCGTGACTGTCGGGCGAAAATACGCGAGGCGAAAGCCGAAAAATAGACGCCAAAAAACAAACCCGAAAATGGAAATTTCAGGCTGTTAATGGCTACAGAAAGGGCCAAGATCTAGAGCAACAATGGATCTGCTGTCTAGTATGGCAAATCTGTAAATTAAAATGATTTAAAACTAACAAAAACTAAGATCTAAAGCAAAAAACCAAGATCTAAGAATTCGAAGCCAGCGGAGTCACCAAAAACTGTTGCTTGGTTTTGCAACCAAGATTATGCAATAGGCACCTATTAACAATGTGATAGGAGTTTCAATATAGAAAACAAAAGCGATTATGAATTAAAACTAAATCTAAACTAACATGTACATATAAAAAATAAATCTAAAAACGATTCATAGAAAGAACAAGAAATAAAAGAATGTTTTGTATTATCATACCTCAAATGGTGAGGATTTGTGGTGTTGAGCAGCTCCAAGGGTGAGATTCTCCAGGCTCCAATGGTCTCTTCTCCAAGATTGCTACAATGGTCAAGAACTCAAGAGAGATTTTGACAGCATGAGGATAGGATGATGGATGGATGGAAAGTGAGGAGCCCCTACCACCTTTTTATAGTTTTTAGTGGTGGGGAATACCATTATGGTTTTGAGGAAACCAATGGTATTGACCAACATGGTTTAGGTACCTTTTTCCCTCTTTTTTTCTTTTTTGAATATTTTTATTCCCTTTTAATATTTTTGGGGAATTTTGGAAGCTTTTTGAGGGTTTTTTATGTTTTTTGAGGAAAAATATATCTTTTTAGGGGAAAAAGGGTATATTAAGGTCTTTTGGTGACCTTTTGATGGCTTTAGAGGCTCAAATGTTGAAAAAGTGGACAAATGGGTCATGTGAATAAGGAAATGAGCTAGTGAGCACTTTTTGGGTGTTAACACTTATAATGACCCATTTCTTTTGTAATATGAAGTAAATACTCTGTTATTCATCTCCAAAAAGTTTTAGGTCGAAATTCCAAGTAGAAATGTATAAATCTCATTTTTAATAAAAGAATAGTGCCATTTCCCCACTACATTGATGTATAGCATGATAATGTTCATGATTTCGAATGAATGGATGCTTCTCTGATACATTTATGGTTAATAGACTTCCATGGATGTATTTTACAAGTTTCATGTACTGTACTTGAGCATTTGAAGTATTTTTACTTAGTTTAATTGCATTGGGAGAAGAAATAGTTCCATTTCCCCAAGGATCGAATTGGGATTTTTGTAGTTGAATGGGAGAGGGTTGGAACAAATATAATAATCAATTAATGGTGCAAATGAGACCTTAATAACATCATTAATACATTCCTTACCTCTTTTCAGAAATTTGAGTGGATTTGGAGGCATTTGGGAAGCCATTTTCAGTACTTACCCCAGGGGGATTTGAACCCCAAATTACTAGTAAAATTGCATACTTGGTCTAGAATATTAAGAGAGTTTTCAGGGGTCTTTTGGTGGCCATATCTCATCCCTTAACACCATATTCAAGTCCTAATATCATTCATACACCTTCCTTGAATATTTGAAGGCATTTGGAGTCAATTTGAGACCTAGAGACCAATACTAGTCAAAGGGAAATTACCAGTAAAGTTCCCTACATTGGCCAGAATTGAAAGAGGATTTGAAGAAGTATTTTAAAGGTCTAAAAGCATCCCTGAAACACATATTTATGTTATAAAATCATCCATATACCTTATTAGAATATTTGGGAGCAATTGAAGCAATTTGGGGACTTAGAGCTCAAAACTAGTCAAAGGTCTAACTAGGAAAAAAAGTGAAAAATTGCCATTTTAATAAAATTTCTAACAACGGACATTACAAGATGGTTGTGTGTTGAATATTTTGGAATAACCACATCTTCAAGAATGGAATCATTCAAAATTTTATTAGGTATGTCTTCTTCTTCACTTTCTTCTCGGATAACAACTGATGATTTGGGATTATCTTGCAGAACTCTTCCAGACCGCAGTTGAATCTCATGCATTGGTGCAGTCGAAATGGCATATGATGGAAGAGGTAGAAACCCAATGCTATTAAGAGCTTGAGTTGGCTCGTTGTTAGGATTTGGTATCGGTTGTGCATGTAATATTGTGGGTCTTGGGTGATTCATGTTTTGGAAATGGTGAGATTGATTTGTGATAGGGGCAGTGAAGGAGGTACAAATCCAAGAAAGAGTTGCTGGATATTAGGTGGGTAAGTATAGTTAGGCATAGGAGGAGGTGGTTGAGCATAAGCTTGTCCTCTCCATCCATGTGGCCATTGTTGTTGTTGAGCATTATGAGGAGGATACTGAGGTGGCCAATGTTTCCAACCTAAAGTGTTCCATTGTTGAGGAGGTTGATAAGGATGGTAATAGGGTGGAAATTGTGATGATGGATCCTGATATGATGGTTGATCTCTAGGTTTCCAAGGCCTCCTAGATGTTTCACCAAAATTTCCACTCTTATATACAGCTTGCAACCCAGGCAACGATGGATAGTTATTAGTTGGATGTTCTTATGTACAAAGGTGACATACATAAACATTATTCAATGTACATTCCAATTGGGGATATTTAATTCTACACCTAGGATAGAAAACACTCATTGTTGCACACTCTTCATCCTATCTCTTTTTAGCTTGTAACGCATCTAATTGAGAACCCATGGCTCCTAAGATATATGTTTTGAAATTTTCTAACAGGTTTCGCAATTCTACCCTTGTAACTCCACCGGGACTGGATATACTTACTTTTAGGTTTCTAGTATAATATTCTCGAAAGTGTCTCCCACTCTTCCCTCTACTCCTAGAGTAATTCCTACACAGTTCACAGATTTGTGAAAAATGATTATGAGAAATGTCTCCTGCTGCCATGAGATTAAGGTTTTCTAAGAATTCTTTTGAGATTCCTTTGAGGAAGAGTGTTCTTACTGCATCTTCTCGAAGATCACTATATTTGGATTTATGTAACACATAGTTAAATCTTTCGAGATAGTCTTCTAGGCTCTCATCTTCAAGTTGTTGTATTTTGAAAATATCATTGCGAGGGTCCTTAGGTTTACACTAATCCTGATATTTCCGTAGAAATGCAGTCTTTATGTCTTCCCAAGTTCTAATATTGGATTCTCCTAACCCCATAAACCATCGAAGAGCAGAATCTTTTAATGTGGTAGGAAAAAGTTTTAGCTTTTGGCCATCTTGTAGATAGTTATATCTCCTACACAAAATGTCAAATTCGAATAAGAATGTATCTGGATCCTCACTACTCTTCCCATAAAAGGTCGGTAGTGAGGAGGGAGGGATGTTTTTCATAGTTACATCTGGTGTAGTGTCTAAGATAGGGAACCCAAAAGTTCCTTCAGTTCTAACCTCTCCCTCTTCTTCATCTTGTCGGACCTGATATTCATTTTCATTCACCATGAAGACTTGATTTCCAAAGAGAGTGTACCTAGGTGGTTCCTTTCTTGGTGAATATGGGATGTCCCAACGCTCTGTTTCAGGGAGAGTATTCCTTGTTTTAGGAGAATAATTACCAGCTATGTGGGAGCCGAGTTTTGAAGGTCCTATAGTTTTTGTTTCAATCTGTGAAACAACTATGTTCACAGAATTTTCAAAAAGAGCATCTACTTGTGTAGGATCAACAAAGTCTACTAGGTTTGGACCACCTACTACTGAAAAGGTAGTGTCTTTGGGTTTTTGCGCTAATGGAGGGTTAAGAGGTTCTGATATTTTACCCTTTTGAATTTCCTCTTGTCTAAGTTCAGTCTCCATATGAGCTTTAGGTTCTTCTAATGGTATTTCTTTATGAACAGACTTCTCTGATGTCTCTATGGTTCCCCCTATATGGTTTCTATAAAGGATTTCCTTAGCTTTCCAAATAGGACTCTCCCCTTTAGGTGTCTTCTGATACCTTTCTGCTGAGTTAGTAGTTGGGGTGGCACGCCCCCCATATAGGTTAGTAGGAAGTTTAGAAGGAAGGCTAGTTTTTATGTATCTACCTTTTGAGTCTTTAGACCTATTCATGAAAACAAAGCTATAACTGAAATAAATTCTAATTGCATTACTACTATTGCTGGGTTTTGGGGATACCTGTTATAATAGATGCACAAGTTCTTACCTCTCGTCTTACCGCTCACCCTCCACCAACCTATTTCTAAGTTTCAAAAGAAAAATTATATTTCTCACTAATTTTTAAGAGAAAATTCTACCTATCTACAACTGAATTATACCTATCTACAATTCCCCGGCATCAACGCCAAAATGTTGGGTGTATTTATTGTCTTAAGGAATCACCAAATTTTTAATTATCGACCAGGGTTGGTAATCTTAGAGTTGTGGCACAATATATGCTGAGGTAGAATGGTACCTAAGACATCGTCTCGGCCGACCTTAGAAATGTTTAATAATAGAAAGATCAAAAGATCTTTCAAAATGAAAAACCGAGTCAAACTTCAAAAATACAACTACTAAACTGATTAAACCTAACTAAACCAATAGACCAGAATAATATCAATCTATACTACTCTACTCTATGAATAATGACTGAAAAGATAAAAACAACAAATATTATTCTAGGAAACAAGACTTGATCAAAAGCAAAACTATTCTTATGGAATATGGAAACTACTTGATGAATAATTCAACTTTAATCTAGGAATTAGAAAGTAATAACTCTGAATGAGTTTGGAAACCTATCTATGAAAATGATTAAATTGAAACTATGGAAATAAGAAACTATGTTATCTTAATACAAAATTACAAACTTCTTAATAAATTCAATAGTTAAAGTATTCATGCATTCAACAAATACTCAAGACTAAGTTAAACTACCTAATTCCATTCTCCTTGAGGATTCTAAGGAAATGTATCAAATGTAATAGGAACGGGAGAGAATGTATTAAAATGACTTTCAAATGTGACAAGGAAACAGAACGGAAGCAAATCTAGTTTAACTTCTATAAAAAGATGCAAGCTAAAGAGTGTCCAATTACAACTAACTTTAAACATTGTAATCTATTATTTATCCATAGGCAAATGACTTGGAAATAAGTTTGATCTAAAAGCAAGTAGAATACTTAATAAAGATATTTACTTGAAAATGAATCTGATCTAGAAGCAAGTAGAAAACTTGATAAAGATATTTTATTTCTGAATCAAATCCTATCATATGAACATCTTCATTAACTATGTGAATGAGAAGAGCAAATCCTATGCTTGAACTAAGAAACCATAAAAATCAATATACTTTTGAGAATGAAATTACTAAGTTTAATCCAAAATCAATCTTAATAAGAATTAAGTAGACTAAACTAAGATTGAAATTAATAAGTTCTAGAACAATAAAGTATTAAGAAATCAGACATAAGAGAAACATAATTTGAAAAGAAACTAACGAAAAGTTAAGGAAATGAATGAAAATTAAGAATGGATATGAATCTAAATTTAAACTCTATGTGGTTTAGAGCAAGGTCCTAATTACATGTATAAATGCTGATCAATTACAAAATATATTACAATTCGAAAATCTAAGAAATTGAACTCTAAACAAGCATAAAACAACATAGAAAATATTAATCTGTCATATGTAATGATTGTTGTCTCTAGATAAATGTAAGAGCCTCATGAGTTTCACTGGAAGGAAGCTAAAAGGACCTTGCACTATTGCAAGGGACAAAGACATATCGTATTTACTATGCAGTTGGGTCTCCATTCAACCTTGTTTGGTACACAGATTCAGATTGGGCTAGACACAACCCATATCAGAAGTCTACATCAGGTTATGTTTTCATGTTTGGATCTGGTCCTATCTGTTGGTCGAGTAAAAAGAAAGCATCTCTTTCTCTTTCATCAGCTGAAGCCGAGTACAAAGGTGTAGCGAATGTAGCAGTGCATCTGGTTGCAAGGAATCTTATTAGAGTTTGGTATTTGCTACAATACTCCACCAGTCATATTATATGACAATCAGAGCGCTATCAGGATTTCCACATATTTGGTTCAGAGATAGAGGACCAAACACATTGAGATACATATGCACTATATCCGAGGATTGGTGCATGATTGTACCATCACACCGCTTTACCACCCTTTAGAAGAGCCGATTGCAGATGTTTTCACCAAAACAATTTTAGTGAAAAATTCCAGTCATCTCTGATCCCTTCTTGGGGTGGGTGATACTTTGGTTGATTAGATTTTTTACAATATATTTTGAGGGGGTGTTTTGTTCCAACTGGGTTTTCTCTCTTTCCTCTGTTATTTTTTAGATATTTGTATGGGGTGACCATTGGTCTCAGTAACCAAGGCCCTATTTTCAATTTTTTTCCTCATAATCAGGATTAAGGGGGGTATTGGAACATTCTAACCATCTCAATCTTGGTTTTTCATGCATGCATGCATTCCATGCATCTTTCATGCATTCCATGCATTGGTAGTTGAGTCTCCTAGCACCTAGTCCTTTTTTTGACCCCCTCGTGCTTCATTTTGGTCATCATTAGCCTCCTTATCCACTCAGAGCACCTTATCCACATCAATGAATTGTAAATGCGCCCTCATCAATTATTTTACGAGTCAATATAGTGTGTTCCATAAATAAAGGCACATTTTTCGCTTGATTTCCTTGTTAACTAATTGTTACACCTATTTTCACTGAAGCTGATTGTAGGAGCACCTATTTTGACCACTACAAGTTAGTAATGCACCCCTTTGGAGTCTCCTCCCCTATTTTCTATCCCTAATGACTCAGTCATGTACCAACCAACTCTAGTTGACTAGCCATTAACCATTAGTGGCCACTAGACCTTGTCGGGTGATGGCTCCAATGCAAACTAAGCCTGCCACTTGAGATGAATTCGAATGACCTCTAAGGATATGAAATTCTCAGTATTGTAATATCTTTTTTTAACCAGATATTTGCTGTATGATAGAGAAACAATATTTTTTTATCTGAGTTTCAATTCATGAGTGAATTTTACACCTTTTCTTCCTAATTATTTATGTAAAAGCTTTGTGAAATTAGTGAGGTTTGTTCAACTTTGTGATCCCACTTGTGGAATTTCACAAAATTGATATTATTCTTCTTGTTAAAACTTAGGAGCACAAAGAATCTAAGGTTCCTAATATAGAAATATTTTTCCTTTAGTCGGTTTGGAATAAGTGATCCTCTTGTAGAGGCATTGGAGGTATAGGTTACATCAAGGAAAACATCTTCCCCCATGCTAGGCTCTATGAGAAATACTCCCACAACCAATATGTTTTGATAGATATTTCTAACATTAACGCTAAAAAAACCTACATAACAATATGTTATTTTTCCCCTATTAATTCTAACTTTTATAAGAAAATCAAAATAGATAAAATTGCCCTTTCAATGGCTTAGAAAATGATATTTCTAGTCTAAGGAACAATGGTAATATCCTCTTAATGGGTTACTTTAATGCTTGATATTTGAGAAACCAAGCTATTCTTCTAAGAAAGTATTCCAACCCTAATCCTCTTTGGTTAGACAAAGACCCTTCTCTAGAAAATTGATACAAAAGAAGTTCTGTAGATATAGGTGAAACTTTGTTCAGCTCCGAGCTAATCAAGATCCGTAGCACTCAAGATCTTATATTTTTTAATGAATAAAGAAGTGGACAGATTCTATCTAAATGAATTTCATTCATGGGGCTGGAAATAGTGTGGTAGATTATTTCATATCTAATATCCCTCTATATAAAAGAATGGTAAATCTAGACATATTACACAACCATGATCCTGACTCAAATCATAGACCTCTAGTTGTAACCCTCATTTTTTTCATGTATTGTGATCTTATAGAAGATAATTCTCATAGTAAAAAAGCATCCCATCTTTGACAAAAATAAGGATGAAATTTTTATAAATGATTGCTAATAATAGGATTTTGGATTCAAATTCTAAATTGTAAAACTAAAGATAATAATAGGATTGCTTTGAAAGATTGTAATCCATGTATTAAAAAGATATATGAATCCCCAAATGTCATAGATAACATTCAAAACCTATTTACAATGGAATAATTTTTCTCATTAGAATACATTGACTTTGGGGTTAAGCGGCTATCAAATGGAAAAGGTAAATAAATTGAAGGATGCCAAGCATACATATTAAAAATTGGAGGACATGTTTGTTACACAGAAATCTTCCACCCTGTGAGCATCAGCATTCTTTGGCCTGTAGGATCCATTTTAGTGACTCAGATACATTTTCATCCTTCAGTGATACTAGTTTATCTTATTTTTGTTCCTACCCGCATGTTGCATCACTATAGCATGCGTACCCGCGAGTTGCATCCCTATAGCCCGTGGGTATCAAGTAAAATGGTAAAAACCACTATTTTATTACTTTTTACTCTCAAAAAGCGGTCATTGGGTGACCTTTGGCTCTCCATCTGCCCAAGTAACGTCTCGATGAGTCCTTTCACCTACCTTTGAGAGGACTATATATTGAGCACATATGGCTTATGGATGGGAGGAGGAAGAGAATAGTAAAGGCACTCTAGTGGATTTTTGCCCTATCTTGAGTCTGCACTCATTGATCCTTGTAGCTGTGAACTAGTTATGTTCACCTTCCAAACTCCTTTCTAGTTTGAGTTTTCCATTCATGGAGGATTGAAGTGGTGGAGGCACAAGTGGATTGATCTAGATCTTGGTTCATATTGGTTGCCGGCAAGAGGTCGTATCACTTTGTACTTCTTCTTGTTCATTAATAGAAATACTCATATTCTCGTCCATTCATGGTGTGAATGTCATTTATTATACATTGGGTTGCCTTTGCTTATGATATTATGGACCATTGTTATTGATGATGTTAATGTTATTTATATATCACATGTACTTGTTAGATATTTGTTGTCAAGACTAATTTGCAGATTACAAGTGCTTGGATGTGCGCGGATTGAAAGCTCCAACGGGGATCTATATCAAACGTTGGATCGAGGTTGATTACATTTCTCCATTGTTTTAACATTGTCATTTATAATAGCATTGTTTTGAGAATTGAGTAGATTTCTGGTAGTCATCTGTCTGTTGTGGTATTCCCAAGCCATAGTGAGTTTTCTCCAATACAATGTTCTCATTCCTCACATCTACAAACTCTTGAAACTATCATTCACAAAAGGTTTCCTTAATCCATGGAATCAGAGCCTCATTATTAATATATTTAAAATCATTGATACAAAATACCTCTAATTATCGAACCATTATGATTAACCCTCTCTTAGCCAAGCTATACGGTACCATTTTAGAAAAGAAAATCAGCATATGGCTTGAAAGTGAAGGTAAGAAGGCTAAAGGTCAAGCGAGATTTAGAAGACATCACTGCGATATTTTAGGATTAGGATCACTCAGCAGTAGCATTCCTCGCTAGAATTCACTCATGAAGTGCAGAAAGAAGAAGAAGAAATGATGAATCAATAATCACTCATTACACAGAAAATGGAGAAAAATTGTTGTAGAATCATACATCAGCTGTGAGCTAGCACTCTGTAAAGTGAATTATAACTGAATACAATCAAATGAATTTGAATGCCTCTAAGGTCATTCAAATTCTCCTCAGTGTGTAGCTTGGATAGCATTGGAGACATCATCCAAACCAGTGGCAGTAGTCACAAAAGTCAAATATTCATTCAAATGAGTCTAACTGAGTCTAACTGAGTGGATGGGAACTGATGTAGGGAAGGAGACTCCAATGTGGGTGCATGAGGAGCTATCACTAGTCAGAATAGTTGATCTAGTCTCTCTGGAGGTCTATCTAACTGGTTCAGTCAATTAAACTAGCAATCAATCCCCAAAACAAGGAACAGATCCACTAATCATGGAACTAACTGAAATAACCCCTAAATAGGTGGAAGAAGGGGCACTTGTTCTCCAGTGATGAAAACAAGGGCGCATAAGTGGCTAAGAGGGATAAAATTGAGCATAAACAGGATCCTCGGGGATGCAAAATAAGGACTAGGTGTTGGGAGACGGCCATACTGATGACTGGATGCATGAAGAATTGCATGCAGGCATGCAAAATACAAAAATGATGGTGAGAATATTCCAACACCCCGTGCAAGCTATACTATGAGGAACAAATGAAATGGTAGTAGGGCCCTGGTAATTGAGACCAAAGGTCACCCCATACAACAATCTAAATAAAAAAAGTGAGGAAAGAGGGAAAAATCAGTGGGAAGAAATCCCCCCTTCAAGATAGACTGTGGTAGGATGACCAATCATGTACATCACTCACCCCAAATGGTAAGTGGACTTCTCCACTGAAGAAGGATCTGTCAGCAGTATATGAATTAGTAATGTGAGAAGGATGAAACCTTCCATTCTGATAATCAGATCCAGTCCTCCTTTGATCAAGTGGATATCCCACAAGATCTCTAGTAGATCTAAGAGTAGTGGTTGGCCATCTAGGAAGAGGAGAATCATCAGGTGCAAGATCTGGGTCTTGGTCTTCCATTCACTCATCTTCACTAATAGGTGCTAGATCTTCAAGTTCATGTGGATCTGGATCTAGCATTCTCTCAAAAAGAGTTATCTTCCTCTCATGAAGAAGTGGATCATGCTCCAAAAATATGTGCTTCAGTTCTCCAAAACTGGATGCAAGCGAATCTGGAGGCTTCATGAATTTGTTCCTTTGACCAAACATGATGGGAACAAATCCAAAAATATGAATATCATTATGGAGCATGTGATTCGAATCAACTAAGGTAGAAACAATTCCATGAATGTGTATGTAGTTCTTTGAGATCTCCTTTGAAACAACATAGGTGAGATTATAACCAAATGAACTAATACATGATGGTGGTGATTTGGACTTCAAATCAGATCCAAGAATGGATAAATGGCTTCTTATGATCTCCTTTGAACCAACAAGGGTGAGATCAAAGCCAAAATCATAAGGATATGCATGAGACTTGAAACCAAGCGAATGACAGTGTCTTCCATCTTCGGTAAAACTCTGAAAACATGAGTCAATGGCCAAATAGGAGTCCATAGGAAGCATTTGATCAAGGAGGGCGAATGCATTGCCTCCCAAATCTGATTTTACCTCCAAAATACTCAGTAGGTCATCATCTTGCACATCAGCAGGCTCATGGGAAGTAGAGATTTTGAAGGTCTCTTCAACTTCTAGAGTAGTAGCTGACATCTCTTGCTCATAATTCGAATCAGAAAATGGATCAACTTCATCAGTGGTGATGGACCATTTTGCAATAGTAGATCCTAGTACCATGTCTTGGATTTCGACTTCATCTTGAACAAATTCATCATGTGAGATGATGGAGGCCGAATCAGGAATAGAGAGAGCACTGAAGGTAGTATTACTGAGATTATTCTCCAAATGGATAACATCATTCTCTTCATTCTTTCCAAATAATCTTTCCAGTATTGTCCAGTTATCACTTGGATGTTATGCAGGATCAATGAGGTATTACATATTGGAAAGCATAGTAATACATATTGTTGTTGAGGCTTTGTCACAATCATCTAGCCAATCTTATTCCTCTTCATAGGAAGCAAAATCTATCTTAACACAAATACACATATCGAAGAGACCATCTGGGAAACAAAAAAACAAAGAAACAAACACCAAATCAAAATCTATCTTAACACAAATACACATATCAAAGAGACCATATGGGAAACAAAAAAACGATGGGTCCCGGCAACTAGGCCTTATGAGGTACGCATGTACAAACTACTCTCATAAATGGAAAAAAGAAGAAAACCTCATGGGAAAAAACTCCTCCCCAAAAGAGAGAAAATCACACATGCCGAAAAAAGGCAATGGAGCTGAAACTGATGAAGATCCAAGTGTCAAGTTTTGAAATCCTAAATGTAGAATCCAAAATGTTGATGCACACCACCCCAAGGAAGCATTAGATACCACCCCCCCACAATGTTGAACTGAGTGGAAAAGATGGTGGTAGAGAATGCCACAACTGATGGCAAAAGGATGAAAGTGCTAGTTGAAACTGGTGATAATGTTCAACAAAACACTCCATTGTGGCAAGCTCCAAGACACTGTGAAACAAAGCAGTACAAGGAGATGAAAGCCTAGTGACACTCCAACAAACTATCTGCACGAGTGGCCCGAAATCCACTACTCAAAAGTGCAGAATGAGAGGTACCATCAAAATATGTCATCATGGACAACAATCCTCATTATGGGTTTTGGCAAACAAAGCCATTTTAGACACCCATTTAAAAGTTAGGAATCAATACAGTTCATTGACAGATGTGGTGTGCAACCACTCTTTAGAAAGAGAGCGGATATCTTAGCACAATGCTGTAAACAAAGGCAATAAAATGAAGGCTCCAAGAGTAGTGATGGCAAAGATACAACCAAAAAACCCCTGCATACAATAGGCCAAAGTGATGCCAAAAGACTTCCAAATCTCCAATTCTCCACCATTAAACACAACTGAGGGTTATCATCGATAACAAAATGCAGCAATAGATATCGATCGAATATCAATCAATGAAGCAAACCGGTCAAAGCTTCAGTCAACTGCCATCACTGGTCAAACATCAATGAACCACTCAAAGAAAATCAATGGTAAGAGGAACATTGTACAATCAAAGACACACATCGATATGAAGTCCTCAAACATCCATTTAAATGATTCCATGACCATTCATCAATCCAACCACAATGAATAGTCAACATTGGTCCAAGGTTCTGTCTTTCACATCTTTTTTGGAAATTTTGAAAAGTGGAGTTGCCAGTCTTCCAAGAATTGTGTGTCCTAGGCACATTCCTCTGATTCTTGTGAGGATGTCTATATGGCACATAATTTTGTTCTGGTTGAACAGAAGAAGCGGGTTGAGGTTTTGGTTCACTCATAGAAGCAATAACAACATTCTCAAGTTTTGGCTTGTTATGGGCAGCCAACTCAACAGCACATTCATCAACAGGTTGCTCTTCATTTTGAATTCCACCAGTAACAAATACAACATTCCTTGGATCGGCAAGGCCAGCTGAAGACAAAGAGGGAGCAACAACATCATATCCAAGACCTGTTCTTGAGGTTTGCAACTCAGGGGCAATAGGAATAGCAATTCCCTGGCCATTCTTCCCGAGTCCTCCTCCGGTATAGCCAATTTTGCTCAGCAGGCGAGACCCAATACCTGTAGTGTGTTTTTAAAAGCTAGGAGAAACGCAACCATTAGTAGCCAATAAAGAATGTGATGAAATAGAGACATCATCACTCTTACAAACAGGTGGGTTGCAATCATCAATAGGTGAGTTGGGCAGCTCAACAGTCTTCATCTCAACATTCTGCAGTCGAGAGACTTTTTCCTCAAGGTCTTGTCTGCAAACCAATAACCCTTGAATTGTCTCATCCTTCTCAGTCAACTGCAGCAACAAGGAATCATGTGCTTCCTTCAAAGCGTGATACTCATCAAACATCCTATCATCTTTTGCTTTAAGAGAAGCTGTTGTTGCACAAAGCTCATCAACAAAAACCTGTAAGTGAACAGCCTCATTAGTTAGCTGGGCATTAGTCTCTTCTAACCTACAAACATGCTCCTTTAAGCCATCATGTTGTGTTGTTGAGAGAGCTTTTACTTTGTCTTCTAGATCATTGAGAAGATCGACATTTCCTTGAAATTTGTTTTCAAGGTCTCCAAAAAAAGTTTCCATGTTTCTTTGCAGGATATCAACCTTTAGGGATTTCTGAGTCAAATTAATCCTCAATTGATTCTTTAGTTGGGCATTCTGTGCCTGCAACAAGGAAACGGTGGACTGTAAGAAAACGAACTCATGACGAAGCTGATCAGCAGCCTTCTTCTCACGTAATTCGTGCAATCTTCTACCCATATTTAAGTCGTAAAAGCAATTCAGCAATACAAATCTGAATGGTGAGCAGCAAAAGTGCACAAGTAATGAGAAGCCAATGTTGGGGGTAGATCGCCCACAGATAGACACACTCTACATGTCAAAAAAAACTACAGAGTTCACAACAATAAGGATTGGTGTGGATTCGGGGCGTTGTAAATACACCAGATTTCTGAAGCAAGAGAGTGGCGCCCACACAGAATCATAAAAGTCTTAGGTAGCCATCGGATTCATCAATTGATCGAGAGAAAACAATGAGCCATATGAAGATTCTTACACAAGAGAAGCCACTTCTGTTGGTGGATAGAAAGAAATACAAGGAAATATTTTGAAGCCTGCGGCCTTAATTGAAATGTACAATCTGAGGCACTATGCAAGAGGATCTCTTCACTCTTGATGTGTGCAAATGACCCTTGGCTTCGGGAAATTATCAATGAAGAACGCTACTGCAGATCACCTCAAAACTGCAAAATATGCTCACATGCATAGAAGTTGATCTCCATTTATGCAGAGGTCTGGAATTCGGACTCCCAAAGACAATGTAATCCACCAACAATTTGCGACCAACTTGCCATAAACACACAAGTAGAAGAATGCAGCAAATAAATCACGACCAAAAGCAATGTGTTCCAGTGACAGAGATTTGATCACTTCACAAAAGAGAGCCTGGAATCTCAGGTAGCACGCCCATCATGTTGGTGTCGAAGCAGATGGAAGTGGCCACTGCAGATCCCACTGTTGTGAGAGATTTTTCAGCATGAATCCGAAGATGGAGGAGACGCTGCAACAAAATATAACAACGGACCAACCTCCCTCTCGTAACAATCTCTAGAGATAGGCCTGACTATCCATGATCTGAGCAATACCATCCAGGCAAAGCGCCAGGATACGGCCTGCAAGTTTACACGGGAAACTACCAACGGTAGCCTCTTCCAGACTTGGATCTGGTTCTTGGGTAGTGCCCACTTGGAAAGCACAACATCGCCGCAGTGGCTAAGCCCTCAGATTGCGAATGTCAACCCTCAATTTAAATCCAACTAATGGGAGGGGATCGTCACACAAATCTCCCATGAATCACAAATTGAGCAGTAGATCGTTATATCGAGTATACCTCTGACCTCTGCGAATATCCGGGAATGCTATCGTTCAATAGAAAAGTTCAACCGCAGGCCTGGGCAAGCTAGGGATGCAGATACGCTGGATTAAATCACACAAGCCATAGCGCAGATAGAGTCGATCTCAGTTCACGATCATGCAGCTGTCCAGCACGAACAGGAAGAGTACAGGATCAAGGCCACACATGATCAATGCAAAGCCACACCAGCTATTGAAGCGAATCACGTCCAGGTTGAAGAGAGTTCAAGGAATCGCCACCATGTAAAGTGCATTAGCAGCTGCCAACCCAACATATCCACCACCGATCACTATTACTGAGGCATAAGAAGAACATAGCTCTCCGCCATAAGAAAAAACATCATATTCACAACTATGATCTGTAATTGTAAAGATTTGGATTCATAAATTCAGGAAATGGATCCTCAAACGATATCTCTGCCACTGGTGGCACGCACGGCAAAGCAAATTTGAAAGGAAATGCAATATACAGATCACAAATCAGAGTTGAAGGCTACAATCTACCAACTCAAATAACAAAATCCCCAAGATCTGACTAGAGATCCGGGACACCAGGACATCTAGGAACAACCTCTGCAAAACCAAAATCTTCCACACAAGAGAAGAGGTTTGCAGAGATGGCTCTGATACCATGAAGAAGTATTGGAATAATTTGATTAAATTATAAGGAACAAGAGATATTTATCCATCTGAAATAGGTCCAGTGATAGCTGTCACAGTTGGGCAAATGAGAATTCCTATGTGAACTTAACTTACACAAGCTGGTTCACAATAACTGGCAGTGTTGGAAATACCAACGCCAACAAACAAATATGCAAGAAAGAAGTAGAATGTTTACAAAATAAAATCCAATCCTTAAAAGATACAAGTATATTGTAACCATTAACAAACTTTAGTTGAGAAAACTCCCCAATGATGCTAAGATATAGCAACACCCAACATTGACTCGTCAAGACTCTTCTTCACACTGTTCCTTCGAACATCTCAAAGGGAACAAATATAGAAATTCGAGAAAAAACTAATTTTCTCCATGTTCATGGAGCGTTCCCCTAGAAGCATCTCCTCAATCCTTCCCTTTCGAAGCAAAGTTAAAGAAAGGAAAATCATTACAGAAAAGAATAAATTCACTTCCTGGTCTATGGATACTCCCCCATTGACAATTGACTTGTTGTTGTTTGTATAAGCCATCAAATGCAATAACGCTCTTTGGAATAATAGTCGCAACACTTATTCCTCTAATGAGCCAATCAATCAATGCCTCAATTTCTAAATTTCTATTCCATCTTGTTCATTTGAGTTTCCGCACTGTCCTCCAGGATCTTCTACACTATCCTCATTTTGTTCCTCATTTTGTTGGATGAATTGGTTTCTATCAAACAATTGTATCATACCTCCACTGGTCTTCTCCATTTGTAGTTGCACAGGTCATAATACTCGGATTTTCATGGTTAACACCAATCATATATGTGCATAAAATAATAAAATAAACCAATTAAGAAAGAAACGACATCGAAAAACATAAATACAAAGGGTAATAGATTTTCCCTTTCACTTGATTGATTTGGCACATATTTTCCTCAATCAAGCCTTCGAATTCATTCCATTCTTCGTTTACCGAAAATGGTTCCTCACTATTTAGAATCGGATCTTGATATTCATCTTTCTCATCGAACCTTCAATTATTTTCGAAATCAAAGTGTTCGTGTGTGATTTCATGTCTTAGCACATCAACTTTCACAAAGGAGGAAAACATATTATCATTGAATCAAAACAAATATTTTATTATAAAATAAAAGTAATAATACCTGTTTACTTGATGTCTATTTAGTTAAAAACTCAAATCAAACTTGGCGATCCTTATCTGGATGGTTGATTCCCTCCATCCAACAAGAAAAGAGGAAAGTCTATCTTTGACCTTGCTCCATACCTGCTAGATAAAAGAAATCAGAAATCAGTAATCGAGGTAAACTCAGGCTCTAATGTAAAATGATTTTATTCGACCCATACCTTTGCAAGTCCTCATGCTTTATCCACAATGAGAATACATGGCACTAAACTCTAATGTGGTGAGCCACCGAATTACCTTGGCAGTTACTCAGTAATTTTTTAATGGCCTTAGTCAAATCCCTTTGGGATCTTCAATTAAATAACCATGAAAACGTGTGGATTCTCTTGAGCATATCTCAACAATCTCGATGATGATATGATGTACACTTAGTGATCTGTTGGAGATTAAATCTCCCAAGTCATCGCTTCATCATAGGGACAATCTGTTTGGTAGGTTATGTAACAGTTTTGGAATATGATCCTTTCCTTAACGCACGGATTCTAGGGGCATTCCATAATTTATCATCTTTCAAGAGCCTTTGCCTAATTTTAGAATCTTTGCCTAATTTTATAACCTCCCCTCAATTTGGCTTTCAACAAATAAAACAATCTAGCATTTTCTTTTGCGGGTAGATAGAAAAATTTGATGAGTTAGCTTTGATTTCGTGATATGGTATATGAGATGTATACATGTCCTTTCAATAATAACACTAGACACTAAATATTCATTCGTGGCAAACTCCTCATTAATTAATGTAACATTATCACTTCCTCTGCAATCTTGTGGGTAATTTTATGGCACGGGAAAATGACCTCATGTTGCACCTGGAACAACGTGGCTAAAGTCGAGCCTCAAAAGAGAAAATTATCAATTTTATATAAACACGTAAGGAGTAATTCCAGTATCAAGGACTATGAGAACTATTATAGCAATCAAAATGACATTTTTATTTATGCTACGAACGAAATTAAATCAAACTAGGGTCTGAACAACTTAATTACACAATCACACAGATATAAATATGTGAAGCATTAATCAAAACAAACCCTCTAGAAGGAGGTTGAAGTATTCATTTCTTGACTTGAAGTCCAAAATAATAAGCAATAACAAAACTGAATATAAATAGAGAATTAAGAATCAAATCCCTCTAGGGAACACATAAAATGATTAACAATATCAAAATAGACTATATATGATTAAGATAATTTGGGACAACAAACTAAATACAAAGTTCTAGGAATACAAATGTAAAACAAAACAAATAACAACTGTATGACCAGGGTATTGGACAACCTGGTTAGTGGCAACACATCCATTTGTTCATTAATAATCACTATATAACTAAAGGTTGAATAGTATGAAACTAAATCCTGAGAACTAAATATCCTATAAAATACCTAAAGCCGTGAAAATGGGCATGAAGCCTATTTAAAATTTTATTAAACCCTCATTAAACGGAAGGGATTATAAAATCCCTCACCATGAAAATAAGAAAAAATAACACAGAGAAAGACGCATAACTTCCTCCATCTACTGCCGAGAATCAATCCATAACCTCAAGGAGGGTTTAGTCCAAACAGAGGAACAATCATTACCCTAGAGGAGCCCTGTCTGGAAGTGTGTAACCATGAAACCAGGCTCAAATGCTACTGCGACACCTAAAATATAATATGGACGAGGTTAGTAAAGTAACAAAACACATATAATAAATAGAGAGGAAAAAAAATGATAGCACCTGGGTTGTATTCTCACATGCCATTATCATCAGTGAAAATCTTGTGCCATTTCAAACAACGACTGAGCACAACAATGAGAAAAAGTGAAGTGAAAATATAAATTCAGTATATTTGAACTGTGTACAAGGAGAAATCTCTAGCCTAATCTAGAGACTTAGCTAGGTTTTACTCAGGAGGAAGTAGAGATGGGTAGATCCCTCCAATTCTCAAACAAGAAACAACAATATTGAACAAGGAAACCCTAATAGTTTTGTTGGCATAGCTCGGTAGATTTCCCAAAGTGTGGACTTAATTGCACTATCAGTGAAAAATTGACATGGCGAACAATAAGATTATCTTTTCCACTAAGCACAGTACAAATATTTATTGTGCTAACCAAAGCCCGAGTTATAGCCTAAATGTATATCACAATGTTCAGAACCAAATGGTATATGATCAATCCATTACACTAAACTATACTCATGTCAAGGCATTCCCCTTCCAAGCCTAATGAATTTTATGGATATTAAACCATAAATCCATACATTATATATATATATATATATATAGTAATTCTTAAGGAATAAGACACACCCACCTCTTTTTACAAGCAATACCTTTAGATAAATGGAGATAGTGTAGCTACTCTGTACAAACCAGAAACTAGAACTGTGGGAAAAAAATATTAAGTTAGATCACAGATCGATAATCATAAGAAGATAACGAAGAATTATACTTTAATAATATTATCAATATGAGGCATAAATAGATCAATAGAAATCTCACCTCTATTATGAATGCCTTGGTATTTGAGAGGACCAAGATTACGTGAGGTGCAAACCTTTTCAAGACTATAGCCTGCATGAGCAAAGTAGTAGAAATGTTATCCAACAAGTTAAGTAAACAATGCTCTCTAAGCTAGGTTTGAAACCTACCTTAGCTTAACAAGTTGAATGTTGGCTAAATAGAGCTTTTCAAATGAGTCACGAAGTACAACAAGTAAATGGACACTTGATTTTTTAGTTAATTTCCATGATTAGTGTTGTGTTCATGATAAGCACTTTATTGAAAATAAAGGGGACTAAGATCCCTTAACCACTTCATTATTGGTTTTAAACAAGTACTTACTTACAAAAAAAGAATTTGTTTTTTAGTATTTGGAGACATTTCAATTGGTATCAGAGCTGAGTTTCAACACTCGGAGACCTATGGGATTGTTGTAAGAAAAATGATGAGAGATTTAAACTAATAAAATTAATTGCTTTTGCACATAAGATAGAATAAAAACAAAAGAAACACGACACTTCCTTAGCGAACGCAACCCGATTTTCCGAATAACTTGTAAAATCAAAATTCTATGTCATCTCAGCTATTTTACTTAACTATCAACACAACCAGTAATATCTCAGAATTTGAATGGTCTTGGGTGGCATTAGACCGACAAGGGGAACTTAATGATCAAATAAGAAACCTGATACAACAACATAATTAAAAGATCTAACAAATGAGTAATAATCTGGTTTCAATTCAACAAGGACATCTTGGTTCACCTCAACCACAAGAAAAGGAAATACGTGATGAATACAACAGTGGTCAAAGAAACCCAACACCCTTTGAATTAATGAAAATTGTGCAAAGATTAAGAGCCGAGATACAAAGTTGTAAGGATGATAATTATAAGGATAGAAAATAACAACAAGAGATGGATGCTATGAATATTGCACACATTATCACAGATAAAACACAATCAACAACTTGGTCATAGTTCAAGTAAACTGGGAAAAGGGCCTAACTATGAAGAAGCTAGAAACCAAAAATTTAAAGAGGAGGCAAACTCTAAATCGAATTCTAGCTCGTTTATAGAAAAGACGAATTATACTAGTATGATACTTATGACTCATCATCATCTTCCCCTAGTAGAAAAAGACATAAGAAGGATAACTTACAGGGATAATTCAAGAAAATTAAAGTCCCTGTTTTTGAAGGAGAACTAGACTGAGATGAGAAGGTTGAGGAATGGCTATTGGGGTGATCCAAATTTATGTGAGAATGAAATGATTAAAGAGCATATATATATTCACATACATAGATATATGGCAAGAAACATAGTGATACAGTAAACTCAGATTCTATTAAATGAATGAAATAGAACAAACTGTAAAATAAAAGCAGCTAGAATGGTGGTAGCTATATCTCTGAGAATAGATGTGGTGGCTACGCTCATTCATGAAGATGAATAAAAGAAGAGGCTAAAAGAGCCTATTTATTATAAGCATGAGGTCAAGAAACCTAAACATCCAAAACCCTAACCCTAGAATATGAACCATCATAAATTTTGCAGCCCTAAGATGGTTGGTTGAACTGTCAACTTCCCGGGGTCATAACTTTTCATGCGATATCCATTTGGGGCACTTTATAGACCACTGGAAAGGTCTATCCTAGATATAAAACTTTCTATTGAGGATATATGTATTCCTTTGGTAACCTTTTCCCTCTAATCTCCAAAAAAAGTTGTTTAGGACCTGAAATCGGCTCCGAAAGTTTGGGACCCAAAAAACTGTAGAAACATTACTAGAAAAATGCCAAAATGGAAAACTCTTTGGAGCCAGTGGAATAGGTGGGTGGCCACCTATATCCATGTGGATAATTATTCCCCCCTTAGGAATCAATGGTATCCATTTTTTTGATTTCCCCCATCAAATGGGGAAACTTCTGCTGAACTTGACTCATGGTAAGCCACTTGCCTTAGTGGAGTAGTTTCCCTACTTTGACAACCCGATATAGTTGGATATTATGTTAGAGGGTGTCCTTAACCTATGTATCCATGATATGATCAATAGTTGCATGTTCCATGAAGTTGCGATTAAGCTTTGTAGGTGTCAATTGCTCTGCCACCTTTGAGGTGTCCAACAATGGTGGAAAATATGGGCAAAGAAGCTCCACATTGAATGCTGGAGGCAAGCCAAGAAATGAGGAATGATTTATTCGAAGGCATTGTCACCAAATTCCTTGGTGATGGTTTACGGACCATATCAAAGTGGATGAAGATTGTGATGGGGTCCTGTGAGCCTCTTTTTCTAGAAATGCAAACAAACCTTATCACCCACTTGGAACTTGTGTGGAACCCGATGCTGGTCATGTTGCTGCTTGTACTTAGTGTTGGCCTTTTCCAAAATGTCATGGACCTGTTGGAGGATGTGTTGGATTCGTTCAACAAATATGGTGGCCTTATCATCCTCATCCTGAGCATGGTAATATTCCTTCTGTGTGGATGCAATGGGAAAAGCTACATAAATCGGGGTCAACGATTGGAACCCCATGCACACTTAAAAAGGGTTGTGGCCAGGAGAGATATGAAGGGATCTGTTATAGCTATGTTGAACATAAGGAAGGCTCTCATCCCATGTGCGGGGATGTTTAGAATTGTTCATTCTTAGAATATGCACAATCATCATGTTGACTACCTCTATTTGTTCACCGGTCTGGAGGTGGAAGGAAGTCGATTTAGTGAGCTTGGTATCCATCAATGACCATAGGATGGACCAAAAAGTGCTTAGGAACCTATTGTCCCAAACTGAAATGATAGTTTGTTGCAGCCCGGAATGAACCCAAACACGCTCGAAGAAGAGATTAGCAGTGGCTTCAGTAGAGATGTTCTTCTTGCAAGCTATCATAATGGCCATCTTAGAGAAATGATCCACGACCACAAACACACAGTCATTACCATGCTTGATTGAAGGTAGTACAGACATGTAATCCATGGAGATGGATTCCCATGGCCCATTAGGAGTGGGTAGAGGGGTGTAAAACCCCTACTTTTTTTATGGCAGGTTTCGCGATGGCACAAGAAGTGCAGGATATAGTTATCAATCGACCTCTTTTCAGAGCTTGGGCCAATAAAAATAATTCTACAATATGGCCATTGTCTTTTTGGTGATGAAGTGCTCTGCCACCCGACTATAATGCACTTCCCAAATCATCTTTGTACGTTCACTTGAAGGAACACAGAGATGGACCAGGTGTGTTATGGGACAATCTACCAAGGACAGATCTAAGGCATGATCTCCCTAGTTCAAGTGAATCTAGAACAAATAGAACAAAATATAAAAATCATTTCCTAGATCTAGTTACAGATCGAGTACTTAGATATCATACCTTTCAGATCGCGGATCCTTCTCCTTGTTGTTGCTCCAAGTCTCGCGGTTGTCAGATCTCCAGCTGCAAGACCTGTCAAGACAATATGGAAACGATACAAGCAGTACAAGATATCTAAACAATAACTGATCTAAACTAACAGTTGAGGAAAAAAGTTCTAAACATCATCAACGAGACAACATTTATGGAAAGAGATTATATTAACTATATAAAAAGGTGGGAAAACATAGAAAGGATGAAGCTACAACCAAAGCCTCAACGTTGCATCCTCCATCCAACATGTCCAAGCCAAGCCTCCAAGATGGTACGAGCTTCCCAATCACCAATATGGATTCTATCAGCATAAGGATACCATAGACCTTCCCCCCACTCATGGAGAGAGTGGGTGTTTATATAGGGCTAAAGAGATAGGGTAGGTTGAGGATTAGGGGGAGATGGTTAAGGGATCTTCCCACAAGGTTAGGAACCGAAGTGCCACCTCACCTAGAACCTAGGGATAGGCCTCCACCTCAAAAAAATTCTAGAAAGACCTCGAGACTCCATAAAATAGCCTTTAACCAACCTTGTCGCACCCTAATAGAAGACACAAAGCGATAGAGGGGGGTTGTCGCACTCTGTAGGAAGACAAAGTGTGACATTGTCTCACCCTAGCTGACCAGAAACTGTGACGTCGCACCCTAGATGAAGGAGAAGTGCGACAGCCTAATTAAAGAGGTCAACTAGGTAGGGAAATCTCTTAGTTGGATGTGTTTTAGCCCAGAATGAGGTTAAGGGTCAAAGCAAAGAGTTTACACAATGGTCAAGATGACGACATTATCACAACGGTCATGATGACGACACTTGGTCATACTGACAATACTTGCGACAGTCATGGTGATGACACTAGGTCATGATGACGACACTTGCAACACTTGTGACACTTGCGACACTTGCACAAGGGTGACGACATTTTGGCGTAACAAGGTGGCATATCAATCCTTCCTGGAGATGAAATTCTGCCACAAGTGTTCCTGCACATAGGTCTTGATAGATGGGAGAAAAATCACGATCACTGCTATATAGTTGAGGCCATTTGGAGGCCTCGTGGACACAAGAGTTGAGCACCATGGACAGTGTTGCTAATGGAGGTTGGCTAAGGAAATCAATGAATTGATTTGTGTTTCCCTTCTTATATTTAATGTTCAAGTGGAATTGTGGCAAGTAAGCGGACCACTTCTGGTGGCGGTCATTTTGTAACTTTCCTTGGGTTTGCATGAACTGCAGGGGCTTGTGATTAGTGTGGATGACCATTTCTTTTCCAAGGATGTAATGCTTCCATTGGCGGCAGGCTTGGACAATGGAGTACATTTCCTTGTCATAGGTGGGGTAATTATGAACTACATATGAAAGAGTCTCACTATGATATGCCACTAGATGGCCATGTTGAGTGAGGATTGCACCAACAACGTAGTCTGAAGCATATGTCTCAAAATCAAAGGGTTGTTGCAGATCTAGTAAGGAAAGGATGGGCGTCGAACATAAGTGTTCCTTCAGGTCCTCAAATGCTTGTTGTTGTGGCTTGGACCAAATGAGCTTGGCCTTAGATCCCCCTTTTTTCACTTGGATAAGGGACCAATCAATATTAGAGAATACCAACTCAAATCTGTGATAGAAGTTGGTAAGGCCTAGGAAGCTGCGAAGCTCTGTGAGAGATGTCAAGATTGGGAAATCTCGAATGGATTGGATCTTGTCTAGAAGCATATGAACACCATTTTCATCCACGATGTATCAGAGATATTGAACCCTCTCCATGCCAAATGAGCACTTCTCTATATTGGCGTAAAACTTGTGTTGTCGCAGGGTGCTAAGGATCTCATGGATATGTTCAAATGTTCCGTCCATGTTATGTTGTAGATGAAGATTTCATATAGATATACGACCAAAAAATAATTGGTGAATGGTTGTAGGATATCATTCATCATCCTCATGAAGGTTGCTGGAGTATTAGTCAAGCCGAAAGCAAAGAACAACCACTCAAAAAGGCCTTCTTGATATTTGAAGGAAGTATTCCAAACATCGGTCTACCCAATTGGTACTTGATGATAGCTAGTGTTACACCTAAATCTTGCCATCATGCTAATCAGTGCAAACATCCCTCAAGATTATTTGACTAAGTCATTAACTTGAAATATTTGCAAACCCATTTATACTAGGTTTTGAGAGGTCATCGCAGGTTGTCCTCATGCAACATGTGACGCCGCAGGTTGTCCTCTTACAGAATGCGACGATGTCAGTTAATGGACTAAAATAGCTTCTTCGAGCCCATTCTCGAAGCTAGATGATGTGTATCCCTATCCCTATCCTCTGGGGAAGCTGGCATTCGGTTCCTAACCTCTTGGAAGGATCCCCTATCTCTCTCCTACCATATCTCAACCTATCCTATCTACTTAGTCCTATATAAGTGAAGCTCTCTCCCATCCTAATGGGAGGAAGTCTATAGTATCTAATTGCTGGTGAAATTAGCTTAGGAGAGATCTCTACTCATCCTTGAGAAATCCATCATCCATTTGGAGGCTTTGGAATTAGCTTGATCGGAGAAGGATTACTACGTTAAGTCAGTGGTTGTAATCTCTTCATCCTATGTATTTCCCTTTTAATACAGCAATATAAGTGCTTTCCACCAATCTCATTGTGTTAATGATATATTGTGTAGTTTTCCCACTTAACTGCTTACTTAGATCTATTATTGTGTATATGCTATTTTATTGCTTCTATTGTTGTATTGTCTTGACAGGTTTCTCAGCTCAGATATGAAGACTATCAAGCTTTGGAGCAACATTCAAAGAGAAAGGATCAGTTATTCAAAGGGTAAGAGCATCTAGTTCTTTGATCTCTAATTAGATCTAGGAGAGTTATTTATGTTCTGTATTTATTTGTTCTAGAATCACGTTGAGCTAGGGAGATCAGTCCTCGAGTCCTCTCTTGGTAGATTGCCTGTCAAACAAATCTGGCAACCATACTGGGGAATGCATTCTTTGTTTGTAGTTTTCAATTTGAACTCCATTTTCAGTTGATTTCTTTTGCAAGTCATTTCATTTTTCCTCCTAAGTATTTTCACCACTAGATGTTAACTTTAAAGAGTCTATAGTCCTCCTATGAGTCTGTACTCACTACTTTCAAACCATTTTATTGCTCATTGTTTGGAGATTTGTTCATTCTTGAACTTGGATCTCTCCCATCGCACCTGGGTAGTGTAACCAGAGCATTGATTTGACCTCTGCTTCTCTGTCTATTGGCCTGTCATCACAACCTATCCACAGGTGTACTGCGACATCGTCGCATTCCCCGTGCTAGTAAACTGCGACGGTTGCTCTGTGTATACACACAAACTGCGTCGATCTGTCAAAATTGACATGTGGGCATCCCCCTCCATCTTTTGTATTTGAGTCTTGGTTTGGTGTGCAGACCCTCTCTGTGCTACAAGATCCAATCAGAGATCCTTGTGATCAGTGTGTTGATTTTGTTTGGTTTTTGTGTGGATTGTATTGGGTCCCATTTTGATAAGCTTGAGCTTGGTAGTGGTGGATACCTAGATTTCCTCCATCTTCATCCACTTGACCTTGTCATCTTCCCTCTCCTCACCTGATCTGATCCTTGCATTAGATTTGATCCCAAACTCCCTTTTAACACTTGTCATCGAGCTTTGTTTGCATTTCAGTTGTTTGATTGAGCGTTTTGAGTGTTATGAAGTGTTTTCAGTCCATTTGAGTGCTTTTATTTTGCTTGAGATTTCCTGAGTTTTAGAGTGTTGTGAACCAATGTTCTATTCAGTTATCCATGCTTAAAAATATCAATATTATCAAGTTGTTATCTTAGCATATTATTGGAAATTGAAAGTGCATCATTTTCACTGTTTTCAAGTATGTTTGGAAATTGTTGTAGAAATTACTTCATGCATTGGAATCATCATTCAATAATCTTTTGGGAAAGTTTGAAGAAAAATTAGTCATTTGTGTTTTTTCGAGAACTATGAATCAATCATTTTCTTGAAGAATTCGAATGAGATCAAGTTTCTTTACAAAAGTGACTCCATGCTTGAGAAAATTATATGCATTTTTGGTTTTGGTATTTTTAAGCTATCATAGTGAAATTGAAAAGTTAGAGTACTCTAGATAGGAAATTTCTCTTTTCATCTCTTAAGTTTTAATTCGAAAAGACAAAAGAAAATATTTGGATCTGGTTGTTATGCTTGATTTTTTTTTGTTTTGAGTTTTGCTTGAAAAAACGGAAAATGAAAGAGTACTTTTTGTCAAATTTGGTAGATTTTGGGATTGTGTTGCTTTGGTAAAATTATTGCAAAGAAGTTTCTCCCTCCCATACATAGAGTTCATCAAAAGAAAAGAATGCTTTTTTCATGTAGTTAGGGCCTGCATTATGTTTATAATTATGTATTCACCTCATGCATTCACCTAACCGTCCAGATAAAACTAACGATGAAACTAGGGTAAAATTTTTAGTAAATTGTGTGTAAGTTAGAGACGTGTTCCAATGTTGTAAAACGTGGAAGCTGTCGTTATTTTCCAGCGCTGTATTCTGGGGGTATTGTAGTCTTCCACATACTTATTGGTATATTGAAGCTCTTTCACGTACCCACCAAGTACTTCATGTACTTGGCGTATATCAAAAGGTGTTTCATGTACTTGGCGTATATAGAAAGGTGTTTCACGTACTCGGTAGTATAAAGGAAGGTCTTGTGCCATACGGTTGTGCATTAGACAACACCACTACGGATTTGAGCTCCCACGTACCTTGAGTATATTGGGAGACACCATTAGGATTCCTGAGACCAACTGAGTTAACCTTTTGGCCGTCTTGGCAGGGCAATACACCAAGAACAACACTCGGGGAGATTACTACGCACATACCATCCAGGTAATCGGGTATTCAGGAAAGGGTATGGTCCAAATCCTCCTTGTCGCGTTTTACTATTGGACCCTGCGGTATATAGCGATTTGCGAAGCCTTGACAATCACATGAGGTTGCGGACTGTTGAATCCACTCTTATCACATAAGTTTTCTTGTGGCCTTAGTTTGCGTAGGGTTTTGTCTAGATTTCTCTTTTTTTGTTTAGCTTTCCCTAGGAGAAACTGTTGTTTCATTCACTCTTGCTTACCTTCCTTGGAGAAGGTCCCGTAGGATTCAGAACTTACGACCCGAATATCCCCTTAACTAGGAGGTAATTTCGCGGGTAAGGATGGACCCACAAGCCACGGTCGTGTCAACTGAAGTGGAAAAACCCACTTTGAATATTGGAGCACATATGTTCCCTCCAGATTCACTTGCCTCCCATCCCCCATAGGGTAAAGAGGCACAAACTTCTACTTCACAATACCTACCTCCCATTTTACTGGGAGAGCCTAGACCGGTGGAATGGTTAAATTCACCCCAGGACGGCCCTTTAGCAACTGTTGGTCCCACAATAGCTTATTGGACTTCATCTCTAGGCCACCCAGTGGCTCATTTTTCCGTTGCATCCCCACCTAGTTGGGCTACTCTCGACGATTGCATGGCACCTTATCGTGAACAATTGACTTGATTACATGCCACGGGTGCAGATTTTTCAAAACGGAGCTTTGCACGAAGGGTTGAAGACCCGACGTTACCTCCTTATCAACCACTCCTGAGTCAGTATCTATCTTATGATTCACCGGAATCATCCACACAACACGTGACCACTTCTGAGGCTGGTAAACCATCAACTCCTACATATCCATCTCCTAGACAGGGGACCAATCCTATACCTCAGGCGACCCAACCTGTTGAAGGACGACAGTCCAACACGCCTGTTACTACTACGGTTACGTCACCTGCTCCTCCCCCACCCCAAAATTCGAGGGGAGGATACTCTTTACCCCCTACCTTCTTGACAGGTAATGATAATCCTATGGTAGATAATCAACAACCCATGTTGGGTCAACCCTTACTTAGTGGTCAGCAAGTTGTTGCTGAGAGGAAACCCCCGTCTCTTTACCATAATACTGTAGGAGGAGTTCCCATCGGTCCTTTCGTTGGAAATTCCTTACCTCTTGGACCTTCCAATATGGGATTATCCCATGTTGGGGGACCATCCAATGTAATTCAACCACCATCGATTCAAGCGATCTAGGTTATCTTAACCATGTGTCGGGACAACTCAATCTCGAAAATGCACTCTACAGGGTACCCTACCCCGGAAATCCTTACACTCTATGGGGACAGCAAAATTTTTTACAACATGGACCCCCACTTACAATCCCTCCACCCCCGTTTGGTCCCCCCCTCACCTCCCATTGGAGGTGGCACCCCCCCACGTAACTCTAGAGGAGGCAGACCTCTACCTTCTGGTGGACGACCACCTCATTCTGGCCATCATTGCCCACCCCCTCCTGGTGGTGGAGGTGGAGGCCCTCCCCCTCCCGGCGGTGGAGTTGGAGGCCCTCCCCCTCCCAGCGGTGGAGGTGGAGGCCCTCCCCCTCTCGACGGAGGCAGAGGACCATCCCATCCTAGTGGTGATGGTGTTGGACCATCCCATCCTAATGGTGGCGGTGGACCACCACCCCCTCCTGGCGAAGGTGGTGGAGGACCATCCCATCTCGGTGGTGGTGGTGGAGGACCATCCCATCCTAGTGATGGTGGTGGAGGACCACCCTACTATCGTGGTGGTGGTGGAGTGTCATAGCCCAAGAATTTCCAAAAAATTTAAAAATTTTTAAAATAGCAATTAATGTTATTAAATGCAGTCATATAACTGTTTGTTTAGCTTACGTGATCGTAAATGTGTCTAAATGATCTTTTGTTATACTTATATGTTGTTATAGGTTTCTCTTTTCCGTGACTGAATGTTTTACTGTTTTGTAACCACAAGGGGGAGTTGTCATAGCAGACTGGGCTTACTTAGCTTCCGAGCTAATGCATCAAAATGTCTTTCTCCAGGTAAAGTACGGGTCACTGCAAGTAATCTTTAAAGAATTATAATTCATTTAACTGCACCAACTCATTCAGTAAAAGTCTAAACATGCTAGTCAGGTTGTCAAGGGTTTAAAGGTAGAAATCCCTTCCTGTGATATTCATGTAATCTTACTGTTAGAGAGTTGGAATTTACATGAGAATATGATAGCTATTGTTCTTAATCAAAATGACTTAAGTATCCCTATGGAGTATTGTTTCTTTGATATTATTATTGTGCTGTAATAATATCTCTTTATCTAGCACTGTATAAAGTCTCTGGATTATGATATTCAGATCACTTTTATTTATCTGTTGATACTGTATGATGCCAAATTAATAGACTTGAAATATAATTTCGATTTACAGCTTGAATGCACAGGAGACATATGATACAAGTCTTCTCCTATCATGTCATTTTTAAAGTTAGACTTTGTTTAGACTTTGCAACTTCAACAGTAAAAGACCTGGAGTTACCAATATCTACTTTTCTTATTCCTAACAGTTATAAGGCATACGGTCAGATACAAGTAAATTACTACACCTAACACTACTACACTATAATAGAGTCTTGAATGAGATACAATATCTGTTGTCGTTTTTCATGAAGCTAAGGTATAAGGAATATTGGTGATAAGTTATTGTGATCCACTTATAGTTTAATGTTACGCCATTATCCCTATAATTTTTATGATGCAGATTCATCTCCTCTATATATAGAGTGCTTAAAAAAACTGAATTTGATCGATATCTATAATTCATAGTTTTTAAATGAATATAAGGCAACATTCTCCTTGCATAATAATCCAGATTCCCAAGTACTATCCTAATGTTTTTGATTTCTAAAAGGATAACAATTGCACTAGGGTATTGCAATCCTTATAGATGACCATTCGATAATTTCTATTTACCCATGCTATGGTCTTTATCTAATAATAATGCTAAGAATCTCATCGTGAATTTGAACATTATTAACGCTTGCATTATTGTATTGATTGTAGGGCAAGTGTTATTGTTTTTATATGCAAAGTTCGAAGCATTGTTTTACCATGGATAAATTTGCAAGTTCAAACTATGGTTTATTACCATAGTGGAATATCCAAGCTATGATTATCGTGCACCCATTCTATGATTTTAATTGAATAGACAAATGATTGAAACAAATCGGGGAACTATAGAACGCAAACCCACTGCATGGGAATATTAAAACGCTACCTGGATGATTGGGAGCCAAGTGTTGATGGTATAAGTCCGTTGACTAACCCTACCTTATCATTTTCCCTTGCCTTCGGGCTTGGTCTCTCGACGAACCCTCCTAGTCCGGTCTCCATTGTTACAGTGTGCTAGCTGTTCCTACTGTGTGTTAGCTGCTCCTACTGTGTGTTAGCTGCTCCTATACTTCCTCACCTTCGTGTTTGTTCACTGTATCGCCTGAGAACCTTATATACCTTTCTGTTAGTGCTTATGAAGGTGACTTAAAAACTGGGGTTTACCGGTATTGCTGCTACTGTGAGCTAGCATCTTCCTTACTGCTCCCAACATTCGTGCTTGTCCACTATATCGTTTGGGGAGTCATTACACCTTACTGAGGGCAACTATGAGTTTATTTAGCACTTAGGGTTTACCCTTGTTACCTGAAACAACCCTGTCATGGCGTGAGTGTATCCGCTGACTTAATTTTCGTTTGAGCTTCCATTGTAGAAGAATACCCTTTGCTTCAGTTAGCTTGTCCTCCGGTGCAAGGGTGGGGTTTATCCTTCCTCGACTCGTGGTTATCGAACTATCTCCTACATCTGCATCTGTGTTCGTCACTCCTGGTAAGCTACAGGGTTTGAATTTGTTGTTTAAAGTTACACGAATTTGTTTAATCTCCAAACACATAGAAGGTTTACAAATCTTGCTTTTTCGTTGCAGGTTCAAGCTCCACTTACAGCAGGGATGGCACAAGTTGCGACAACAGGCGTTTCCGGGTAAACCTGGTTCTTACAATGGCAAATTCCTCCTTGTGGGTTGTTTGGGCGGTTAGGTTTTTGGTTTGACTCCAAAGTCACGGCAGCCTTGAAAAATCTTTTAACTGTATAATTTAAATGGAAAAGAAAAGAAATATGGGTTAAAACCATGTGTTGGATTTAGATGTATGGCTTCAGTCGGTGTTGTAACTATTGGTACTCCTTTCGGCTCTTAAGTTTTTATACAGAAGAGTTGTGTTGTAAAAATTAGAAGAGAACAATGGTTGGTGAGCCTGTTCTGTGGATGAGGTTACGACCTCGGTTGTTTAGGTTTTGTCACAACACTTCTTCGAAAGGTTAATGGGTTAAAACCCAGGGTTTTTTTGGAAATTAACTTAATATGTACTGTTTTCTGTGTAATGACTTGTTTGATGTCTGCGTCTGGCTATAAATTCGATGTCATATACAGTAGTAGGAAGGTTAAGTTTTTAAAACACTCAATGAGTAAATTAGTGACGCGGCTGTAGGTGAAGGCGCAGTCTAAATTCTCAGCGTTCAGTTTTTGTGTATTAAGTTGTAACGCTAGGGTTAAATCTCAACCTTACAGTTGTGAAATGTTTTTAAAAGCTTATTCTATTATTATAATGATAACTCTGTCAGAAATTTGAAAAACCAAGTGAATTATATTAACACGTTACCGAAGCTTGTCAAGAAGCTAGAATATCATACTGTTTGTTTCTTTTTGCTGTAAAATTTTGAACTAGATTATTCTACTGCCGATAAACCCATATTGATAAAATATTGTAGGGTTTATGTACCTATGTTTCATTGTTAAACTCTTAATTTATTTGGGGTTCTCACCCAGATTTGGATATTATAACTTGTGAAATTGTATTCTTGCTCCTTTGGTTGATTTAATACATACATGGATAGATTCTATGTTTTACATTCTATTATGTAGTGAAAAAGAGCTACGGCTGTGGGTGAGTCGTTGTAATACTTTTCAATGTTTAAATACCTGTAACGTCTGGCATAATAGGGTTTAATCCGAAAGTACAGTAGTGATTTTAGTTATATGCTGATGTTGTAGTTACGATTTTCTCCTGTTCGTTGTTTGAGGAACAAGTGGAAGATTTTATAATGATAATGAAGCTCGATAATGAGCTGAAAAATTGTTCTGTCTGTTTCGTTTTGTCGTGAAGTTAATATCTAGGTTTTTCTTTGCTGAAAAATTCTGATTGTTAAAAACTGGAGTGGTATGGTTTGAATCGATCACCAAGGTCGTTCTTTTGTATAGTTGCATGTTCTGTTATTAAGATTTTGACTCTGTCGAAGGAGTTAATTAGGTGAAAGATATTACTATACTATTTTTTTAGTTCGATGTTGAGTCAAAAAGGGTTCTGCTAGTCCTTTCGTAAGTTCAGACAATAACTGAGTAAGTTTTATGTTGAAATTTGGCACATTCATGTGTGTGACAGATAATGATTGTATAATTGTTAACTAGGGTTTGTATCTTTATAAAGCTATTCTAATTATAGCTACAATTTCTTCTACAATATTATGTCTGATAATATCATTACTGTAGTTTATGTGGTTATCTTTATTTCTGTTCCTATGATTGTTTTAACGAGTTTATGTTTCCAGAAAAATATTTACTGTATACTTAAACTCTACTTATCTGTTTAACTATTGTATTAAACCAGGTTTAAAAATTACTATAACATACTATTACTTATAATAAGAACAATGTACAGTAAGCATTAAAAATACCTTAACCGTAAGATAATAAGGATAATCAGGAAATGTTGAGACACAATAACTCTACAAAATCTATCCCTTGCTACTCTGATATGCTATCTTACTAACTACTTACTCTTCAAACATATAGAAATAGACTCATCATACATTTATTCTAAATTGACAACATAGGGAAATAAATGGAAGAACCTGTTTCTAGGGACAACAACAGCAATGGGAGGCTGTTCCTCCCTACCAACTCCTGGAGAGTGCCCAGACAACACTTCTCAGGACCCCCGAGCTTGCTCTGGTCTCCCTGGCTGGAACTAGGTGCAACAAATAATTCTCTCAGCCCAAATAGCTACAATGGAACCAAGTTACTGCAACATTCCTCTCAAACAACTTCCTTACTGTATATTTCCCTCTTCCTCAATGCGACTCCTAAATAACATTCACCTGAATGTATTCTCCCTCCAGAACAACTGAATCCCTAGCTCAGTTCATTGAGTACTATTTAAAATATTGCCTAGGTCTTTGTTGGGTTAACTGTCAATTAATGAGCCACCTGCTCAAATTCCACTTTCTTGGGGAATCATGACCCCAAATATAGGGAAGTTGCCACCTGCAACTTAGGAAGTGTTTGAGGATGCTGCCACTTGTCATTTGCCTTTCCACCTAGTTCCATCCACCAGTTTGACCAGTAACCTCTTTTTAACAGCTCTCCCATGTTGTTGTCTCCATAATTTATTTATTAATAATAAAATATTCAGAATTACATTCCATTTCTAGTGACTCTGCTGAGTCATCAATTCCTACTTAGCATTAAATTTAACATAATGTCTCAGGAATATAATGAAATAATTACATAATTTTTACAAAATTGGGGTATGTGACATACACACCCCCTTAAAATGTAACATCGTCCTCGATGTTACTTATTCCTCATCCTCAGCCACCTTCTAGAATAGATTTGGGTATGCTTCCCGCATCTTACTTTCCAACTCCCAGGTGGCTTCTTCAGGACTAAGGTGCTTCCATTGCACCTTCAGCTGTCCAATTGTGCGGTTCCGTAGAGTAATTTCCCTCCTCCCGAAGATACAATCCGGTTCCACCAGAACTTCCCCTTCTGGTTCTACCTGTACAACGTTCCAATCAATCACATGAGTAGCATCATGAACATACTTTTTCAGAACAGAAATATGAAAGACATTGTGCACTTTTAACTTAGGTGGTAATGCTAGCTGATAAGCAACTTGACCAATTCTAGTTAAAATTTCGAAAGGACCACAGTAACGTGGTGCTTATTTTGCACAACTCCCTAATCTTAGAGAGCTCTTCTTTGGTCTTACATTTATGAACACATGTTCACCCACCCGGAACTCTTTAGGAGTTCTTTTCAAATCTGCCTGGCTCTTTTGCCGATCCTGGGCAACCTTCAAATTTTCCTGCACTTGTTTCACAATCTGTTCCATTTCCTTCAATAATTCAGGACCTAACACTAATCTATCCACTGGGTTATTCCAAGAGATAGGAGTGTTACATTTACGCCCATACAGAATTTCAAAAGGACTGAACTTAGCTGACGATTGATAGTTGTTATTGTATGCAAATTCTGCTAAATGTAAATAATCCTCCCACTTACCTGGTTGATCCTTAACATACAATCTTAGCAGATCTTCCAATATTTGATTAACTCTTTCAGTCTGTCCGTCTGTCTGAGGATGGAAGGAAGTACTGAAATTCAGCGTTGTGTTTAATCCTTTAAACAAAGATTTCCAGAAATTTCTTGTGAATTTAGGATCCCTGTCTGAAATAATAAATTTTGGGACCCCATGTAACCTAAAAATCTGTTTTAGAAATATATCAGCTATATTTGCAACCTTGTAAGTGGTTTTAACAGGAATAAAGTGTGCTGATTTACCCAATTTATCTACTACCACCATAACTGAATCATTCTGATTTTGATTTCTGGGTAAACCGGTAATGAAATCTAAACTGATTATTTCCCATTTCCAACTAGGAATAGGCAAAGGTTGTAATAACCCCGCTGGATGTTGATGCTCTATTTTTACTTGTTGACAGTCCAAACATCTAGCTATATACCCAGCTGTTTCAGATTTCATATTAGGCCAAAAATAATCTTTTCTCAACATGGTGACAGTCTTCTGGTAGCCTGGATGCCCTGAGTAAGGGGTTTTATGAACTTCGTCCAGAATTAACAGTTTAACTTTAGGTACATTTGGAACATACAGCCTGTCTTTAAACAATAAAAATCCATCTTTATTTAAACTATAACCCTTTATCAAACTTTCTGTAGGTTTTTCTTTAGTTGTAGCTTGTAAATTTTGATAAACTTCATCCAATTTTGTCCCTTCAGCCAGTTTTTCATTTAAATCAGAGGTATAAGTGCTGTTAGCTGATATAAAATTCAGCCTTGCATTTCTGCTCAAAGCATCAGCCACCTTATTTTCCTTTCCTTTTATGTGCTGAATTTCGAAATCGTCTTCACTTAGGAAGGCCAACCATCTGGCTTGCCTTGCATTTAAGCTAGGTTGATCCAATAGGTATTTCAGACCCTTATTATCAGTCATTAAAGTAAACTTTTTGCCTATTAAATGGTGTCGCCACATCTTTAAAGCATGAATAACAGCAACTAATTCCAAATCATAAGTGGCATAATTCTTTTAGTGGATTTTCAGCTTCCTGGACTCATAGGCAATGACATGCCCATCCTGAGTCAACACTCCGCCTAGACCATCATTACAAGCGTCGGTGTAGACTACAAAATCCTTATTAGGATCTGCTATTCTTAGAATAGGCGCAGTTGTTAATAAAGTTTTTAATTTCTTAAAGCTTTCTTCACACTTCGCGTTCCAATCAAACTTCTTGCCTTTCTTTTGCAAGGAAGTGATTGGGTTGGCTATTTTTGAAAAGCCTTCAATGAATCTCCGGTAATAACCGGTAATTCCCATGAAGGACCTAACATCTGTTACATCTTTTGGTACTGGCCATTCTTCAATTGCCCGTATCTTTTCAGGATCAACTGAAATCCCTTCCTTAGTCACTGCGTGACCTAAGTACTGGATTTCATCCTTGAAGAATCACACTTACTAAACTTTGCAAAGAGCTGTTGTTCTCGCAGTTCTTGTAATACTATCCGTAAATGTTCTTTATGTTCCTCTTTGTTTTTAGAATAAATTAAAATGTCATCGATGAATACGACAACAAATTTATCTAAGTATTTATGCATTATGTTATTCATTAGGCACATAAAGACGGCTGGGGCATTAGTAAGCCCAAATGGCATTACGGCAAATTCGTAATGTCCATACCTAGTTCTGAAAGCTGTCTTGAATATGTCCTCTTCTTTAATTCTCACCTGATGATAGTCTGACCTCAAGTCTATCTTAGAGAACACCGTAGCTCCATGTAGCTGATCAAACAGGTCATCTATGCGAGGCAACGGGTATCTATTTTTAATTGTCATCTTGTTTAGTTGACGGTAATCTATGCAAAGTCTCATAGTTCCGTCCTTCTTTTTAACAAAGATTATTGGTGCTCCCCAAGGGGACACATTGGGTCGAATATAATTCTTATCTATTAATTCCTTTAACTGGGTTTTTAATTCGTTAAGCTCCAAAATATTCATACGATACGGAGCCTTTGAATTGGGCACAGCACCGGGTACTAGTTCAATTGTGAAATCTAGTTCTCTCTTGGGAGGTAATCCTGGGATTTACTCCGGAAAAACATCCATAAATTCATTTACTACTGGAATATACTCTACTGTTTTCTTGCTAATTTCAGACTTAACTGTCTCATCTGTAATAGTTACAGCATAGGCTTTGCACCCTTTTCTGACTGCTCTTTTAAGTTGTAAAGAAGAAATTTGCCTGATTACAGTTTTCCTAGGAATACCCTTAACCGTTACAGGCTGTTCATGTTTATTCACACATGTAAAAGTTTTGTCAAAACAGTTTAAAACTACCCTATGCTGTTCTAACTAGTCCATACCAATAAGGATGTCATACGAGCCAAGTGGAAGAATATTTAATTTAACAGTGGTTCTAAAATCCTTCATATCTAGAGCACATTCCTTAACATAACAGTTTACCTTCCTTTTTGCCCCAGTAGCTAGTTGTACTGACCAAGAATTATCAAACCTTTCAACAGTCAGATTACATTTTTCTACTAGCTGGGGTGAAATATAACTAAGACTAGCACCTGGATCTATTAAAATAGTTACAAGGATTTTGTTAATCATACCTCCTACTTCCACCATGGAAGTTTGATAGTCAGCTTGGCGGTTCTCCAACGCTGCGTTGATTCAGGGCATAGTCCCTGCAAAGTATCCAACAGTCATTTCATCTTGTATAGTATGAATATTTCCATTTGGTTTCTTCCGATTCGAGAAAACTGATGCATAGTGTGGGCCATTGCATTCCCAGCACTTAACAGGCTCCTTTCATTCAAAATTCTTAGTGTAATTTCCATGATTGTTAGAAACCTCCTTGCTGCCCTTGAAGTTGTTGGAATGATTAGCAGCTCCATTTTTGCTTCCCTGGAAGTTTTTACCATTAAACTGGTTTCTGTTCTTGTTATTTTTGAAACTTTTCTGGGGTACAAACTTCTTTTTCCTATAGTCAAGCTGATTGCTGTTCTTTTTAGCCTTCCAGCTGGCTATCCCTTCTTTCTTTTTATTCTGTTCAAAACAGAAATTAGCCTTTCGCATAGCCTCTTCCAGAGTTTTGGGGTTATCGTATTCGATTCTGTCCTTGATATGATATGGTAGGCAGCTAAGAAACCGCTGTTAGGTTTCTCTTCAACAAAATACGGCACATATCTTAACAGACTTAAGAACTTACTGTTTAAGTCCTTCATCGTCATAGATCCTGGCTTTAACTCATAAAATTCCTTGGCCCTTTCTTCATAGTATTGTTCTGACAGGAATTTCTTTTTGAAGTACCTTTTAAAAGTACTCCAATTGACCTCTTTTTCCTTGATTCCCTTGACCCTTTTCAAGTCTTGCCACCATATATCAGCCTTTCCAGAAAGATTATAGATGGTCATTCTTGCTTTCAGCTGATTTGAATAGTTGTATATCTGGAAATATTTTCTCATCCTGGATAACCAAGATTCTGCCTCTTCTCCTGTCTCAGATTCTCCATTGAAAGTTGGGGGTTTTATTTTCTTAAACTCCCCGGAAATCTCTTCGTAAGGCCTGTACTTTTTCTTTCTGTGATACAACTCAGCCTCATTGTTGTCACTAGTAGTGTGATAGCTGTGTTGTTCCCTTCTTCCTTCAGATGATGAACTGCTGTCAAATTTAACTAGTTTCATTTTTTTAGACCCTTTCTGCTGGCTAGCTTCTTCAGTTTCATCTCTTTTGCTTCTTCCTTCAGTCTGAAATTTTTCTATTAAAATTTGGTTTAACTGCTCTTGAGTTTTTAGAATCCTTTCATTATCTTTCTTGACTGTTTCTATCTCAGTCTTTAACCCCTTTATAGTTTGCATCAGCTCTGAGGAGTGAGCAGTTACCTCCTCCATCACAGGTTCTCTAGACATTTGCCTTGTCTCAGCATTTGGAGATTCCTCCTCAGCATATTCCCCTAGCTTCTCCATACCTGTCTATTAGATTCAGAAAAGGAATTTTTTTCTGCTCTATTTAAGTGAAACAAAAATACAAAGTTAGTACATAAATCTTCTTTTCTTTTTATGGTTCTGCGGAACTAGTTGGCCACATCCAGACCTAGTATTGGAACCATGCTCTGATACCACATGTCATAGCCCAAGAATTTCCGAAAAATTTAAAAATTTTTAAAATAGCAAATAATGTTATTGAAAGCAGTCATATAATTGTTTGTTTAGCTTACGTGATCATAAACGTGTCTGAATGATCTTTTGTTATACTTATATGTTGTTATGGGTTTCTCTTTTCCGTGACTGAATGTTTTACTGTTTTGTAACCACAAGGGGGAGTTGTCATAGCAGACTGGGCTTACTTAGCTTCCGAGCTAATGCATCAAAATTTCTTTCTCTTACAGACATACAGGTAAAGTACGGGTCAATACAAGTAATATTTAAAGCATTATAATTCATTTAACTGCACCAACTCATTCAGTAAAAGTCTAAACATGCTAGTCAGGTTGTCAAGTGTTTAAAGGTAGAAATCCCTTCCTGTGATATTCATGTAATATTACTATTAGAGAGTTGGAATTTACATGAGAATATGATAGCTATTGTTCTTTATCAAAATGACTTAAGTATCCCTATGGAGTATTGTTTCTTTGATATTATTAATGTGCTGTAATAATATCTCTTTATCTAGCACTGTATAAAGTCTCTGGATTATGATATTCATATCACTTTTATTTATCTGTTGATACTGTATGATGCCAAATTAATAGACTTGAAATATAATTTCAATTTACAGCTTGAATGCACATGAAACATCTGATACAAGTCTTCTCCTATCATGTCATTTTTAAAGTTAGACTTTGTTTAGACTTTGCAACTTCAACAGTAAAAGACCTGGAGTTACCAATATCTACTTTTCTTATTCCTAACAGTTATAAGGCATACGGTCAGATACAAGTAAATTACTACACCTAACACTACTACACTATAATAGAGTCTTGAATGAGATGCAATATCTGTTGTCGTTTTTCATGAAGCTAAGGTATAAGGAATATTGGTGATAAGTTATTGTGATCCACTTATAATTTAATGTTACGCCATTATCCCTATAATTTTTATGATGCAGATTCATCTCCTCTCTATATAGAGTGCTTAAAAAAACTGAATTTGATCGATATCTATAATTCATAGTTTTTAAATGAATATAAGGCAACATTCTCCTTGCATAATAATCCAGATTCCCAAGTATTATCCTAATTTTTTTTATTTCTAAAAGGATAACAATTGCACTAGAGTATTGCAATCCTTATAGATGACCATTCGATAATTTCTATTTACCCATGCTATGGTCTTTATCTAATAATAATGCTAAGAATCTCATCGTGAATTTGAACATTATTAACGCTTGCATTATTGTATTGATTGTAGGGCAAGTGTTATTGTTTTTATATGCAAAGTTTGAAGCATTGTTTTACCATGGATAAATTTGCAAGTTCAAACTATGGTTTATTACCATAGTGGAATATCCAAGCTATGATTATTGTGCACCCATTCTATGATTTTAATTGAATAGACAAATGATTGAAACAAAACGGGGAACTATAGAACGCAAACCCATTGCATGGGAATATTAAAACGCTACGTGGATGATTGGGAGCCAAGTGTTGATGGTACAAGTCCGTTGACTAACCATACCTTATCATTTTCCCTTGCCTTCGGGCTTGGTCTCTCGACGAACCCTCCTGGTCCGGTCTCCATTGTTACAGTGTGCTAGCTGTTCCTACTGTGTGTTAGCTGCTCCTATTGTGTGTTATTTACTTCCTCACCTTCGTGTTTGTTCACTGTATCGCCTGAGAACCTTATATACCTTTCTGTTAGCGCTTATGAAGGTGACTTAACAACTGGGGTTTATCGGTATTGCTGCTACTGTGAGCTAGCAGCTTCCTTACTGCTCCTAGCATTCGTGCTTGTCCACTATATTGTTTGGGGAGTCATTACACCTTATTGATGGCAACTATGAGTTTATTTAGCACTTAGGGTTTACCCTTGTTACCTGAAACAACCCTGTCCTGGCGTGAGTGTATCCGCTGACTTGGTGTTCGTTTGAGCTTCCATTTTAGAAGAATACCCTTTGCTTCAGTTAGCTTGTCCTCCGGTGCAAGGGTGGGGTTTATCCTTCCTCGACTTGTGGTTATCGAACTATCTCCTACATCTGCATCTGTGTTCGTCACTCCTAGTAAGCTACAGGGTTTGAATTTGTTGTTTAAAGTTACACGAATTTGTTTAATCTCCAAACACATAGAAGGTTTACAAATCTTGCTTTTTCATTGCAGGTTCAAGCACCACTTACAGCAGGGATGGCACAAGTTGCAACAACAGGAGTTTCCGGGTAAACCTGGTTCTTACAATGGCAAATTCCTCCTTGTGGGTTGTTTGGGCGGTTAGGGTTTTGGTTTGACTTCAAAGTCAGGGCAGCCTTGAAAAATATTTTAACTGTATAATTTAAATAGAAAAGAAAAGAAATATGGGTTAAAACCCCGTGTTGGATTTAGATGTATGGATTCAGTCGGTGTTGTAACTATTGGTACTCCTTTCGGCTCTTAAGTTTTTATACAGAAGAGTTGTGTTGTAAAAATTAGAAGAGAACAATGGTTGGTGAGCCTGTTCTGTGGATGAGGTTACGACCTCGGTTGTTTACGTTTTGTCACAACACTTCTTCGAAAGGTTAATGGGTTAACACCCAGGGGTTTTTTGGAAATTAACTTAATATGTACTGTTGTCTGTGTAATGACTTGTTTGATGTCTGAGTCTGGATATAAATTCGATGTCATCTACAGTAGTAGGAAGGTTAAGTTTTTAAAACACTCAATGAGTAAATTAGTGACGCGGCTATAGGTGAAGGCGCAGTCTAAATTCTCAGCGTTCAGTTTTTGTGTATTAATTTGTAACGCTAGGGTTAAATCTGAACCTTACAGTTGTGAAATGTTTTTAAAAGCTTATTCTATTATTATAATGATAACTCTGTCAGAAATTTGAAAAACCAAGTGAATTATATTAACACGTTACCGAAGCTTGTCAAGAAGCTAGAATATCATACTGTTTGTTTCTTTTTGCTGTAAAATTTTGAACTAGATTATTCTACTGCCGATAAACCCTTATTGATAAAATACTGTAGGGTTTACGTACCTAAGTTTCATTGTTAAACTCTTAATTTATTTGGGGTTCTCACCCAGGTTTGGATATTATAACTTGTGAAATTGTGTTCTTGCTCCTTTGGTTGATTTAATACATACATGGATAGATTCTATGTTTTACATTCTATTATGTAGTGAAAAAGAGCTACGGCTGTGGGTGAGTCGTTGTAATACTTTTCAATGTTTAAATACCTGTAACGTTTGGCATAATAGGGTTTAATCCGAAAGTACAGTAGTGATTTTAGTTATATGTTGATTTTGTAGTTACGATTTTCTCCTGTTGGTTGTTTGAGGAACAAGTGGAAGATTTTATAATGATAATGAAGCTCGATAATGAGCTGGAAAATTGTTCTGTCTGTTTCGTTTTGTCGTGAAGTTAATATCTAGGTTTTTCTCTGCTGAAAAATTCTGATTGTTAAAAACTGGAGTGGTATGGTTTGAATCGATCACCAAGGTCGTGCTTTTGTATAGTTGCATGTTCTGTTATTAAGATTTTGACTCTGTCGAAGGAGTTAATCAGGTGAAAGATATTACTATACTATTGTTTTAGTTCGATGTTGAGTCAAAAAGGGTTCTGCTAGTCCTTTAGTAAGTTTAGACAATAACTGAGTAAGTTTTCTGTTGAAATTTGGCACATTCATGTGTGTGACATATAATGATTGTATAATTGTTAACTAGGGTTTGTATCTTTATAAAGCTATTCTAATTATAGCTACAACTTCTTCTGCAATATTATGTATGATAATATCATTACTGTAGTTTATGTGGTTATCTTTATTTCTGTTCCTATGATTGTTTTAACGAGTTTATGTTTCCAGAAAAATATTTACTGTATACTTAAACTCTACTTATCTCTTTAACTATTGTATTAAACCAGGTTTAAAAATTACTATAACATACTATTACTTATAATAAGAACAATGTACAGTAAGCATTAAAAATACCTTAACCGTAAGATAATAAGGATAATCAGGAAATGTTGAGACACAATAACTCTACAAAATCTATCCCTTGCTACTCTGATATGCTATCTTACTAACTACTTACTCTTCAGACATATAGAAATAGACTCATCATACATTTATTCTAAATTGACAACATAGGGAAATAAATTGCAGAACCTGTTTCTGGGGACAACAACAGCAATGGGAGGCTGTTCCTCCCTACCAACTCCTGGAGAGTGCCCAGACAGCACTTCTTAGGACCCCCGAGCTTGCTCTGGTCTCCCTGTCTAGAACTAGGTGCAGCAAATAATTCTCTCAGCCCAAATAGCTACAGTGGAACCAAGTTACTACAGCATTCCTCTCAAACAACTTCCTTACTGTATATTTCCCTCTTCCTCAATGGTACTCCTGAATAACATTCACCTGAATGTATTATCCCTCCAGAACAACTGAACCCCCAGCTCAGTTCATTGAGTACTATTTAAAAGATTGCCTTGGTCTTTGTTGGGTTAACTATCAATTAATGAGCCACCTTCTCAGATTCCACTTTCTTGGGGAATCATGACCCCAAATATAGGGAAGTTTCCACCTGCAACTTAGGAAGTGTTTGAGGATGCTGCCATTTGTCATTTGCCTTTCCACCTAGTTCCATCCACCAGTTTGACCAGTAACCTCTTTTTAACAGCTCTCCCATGCTGTTGTCTCCATAATTTATTTATTAATAATAAAATATTCAAAATTACATTCCATTTCTAGTGACTCTGCAGAGTCATCAATTCCTACTTAGCATTAAATTTAACATAATGTCTCAGGAATATAATGAAATAATTACATAATTTTTACAAAATTGGGGTATGTGACATGGAGGACCACCCTACCATGGTGGAGGTGGCGGTGGAGACCCACCCTATTCCGACAGTGGTGGCGGACCACCACCACAGGGGCTTCACTCAATAAACCACTATCATAGCACGTTCATTCGTGGAATATGAAAAAATACCCCTAATTTCACTAAATATTGGAAAATACCTTCCAAAATCATTTTTTTAACCCCCTCCCAATTTGCCTTCCCAATTTAAAAAAACCCTATTTTCACTAAATATTGTATGTATCAATTTTTTCATTAACATTTTTTATACCCGTTTATATTTCTACCTAGTATATTGATATGATACCCCTCTTATGACCCCACATGCATTCTACAATGCACCTTGCTTCTTTCGATGTATATTGTGGATGCACATTACTTCACCCACAATGCAATTACTCAACCACATATCATTATGATTTGCAACATCTAATGGTCTAATGAAGAGATAGGAGATCACTTCTTGTATGTCACTAGAGCCAATGCACATAGTACAACATTTAGATTGCATGTTGCAGTTCCCCAATCGCTGACTAAGCTTGTTGTGGGATAGGTATCCAAGCCCCTAGGGCCTGTAACAAGCTCTAGGAGGCTGACTAAACCTCCCAAGGCTTGTAATAGGCATGGGTGGTTGGGTATTCAATCCCCCAAGGCCTATCGAGGGCCTATAACAGGCCCTGGAGGCTTAGAGCCTCCCAAGGCTATTGGTAACAACTGGCTAAGTGTTATTGGTAACAATTGACTATCATTGACTACTGTCTCTTGACTATGATCGACTGGAAACCCACTTCACCATGAAACCCTTGGCCTCAAGCATGCCTCAAGACGTGATTTCCCTGCATACTGGTAAGCCCGAGCCTTGCCTCAACCCGATTTCTCATCCGGTCGTGATCTCGCCATCTCCATTTGGCGGATATTTTTCATCCTGCCCATATAAAAAAGACCCCAAAGTATTTTTGTATTGTTACATTAAATAAAAAAACCCTTTTCCCCTTAATATATAAGCAATATAATTTTTAGGTTTTCATGAATATTTAATACCGCAATATGAATGAACGTGATATTATATTTCCTTCTAGTGAATCCCCTGTGACCACCACCTCGTCCTGGCGGAGGCAGTGGCGTCCCACCCTATCCTGGCGGAGGCGGGCTCCCACCTTATGGTAACGGGCCACCTTATTATGGTAATGCACCACCTTTTTATGGTGGTGTACCTACTTACGGTCTAGGCGGCACACCCCCTTACGGTCAGTTTCCTCCGGGAACACCATATAATTAGTCAATTCAAGGTCATACCGGTCCATACATGCCTTATCAGTACTATTAGTACCCTCAGATGAACCAACAACTGCCCTTTTTGGCTACTTTGGACTTACTTGACTTGTCTCGTCTGACGAATGATCCCATTTTCCAAAGGCACAACTGGCCACCCATTCTGGTTAAGTTACCATCATATATTCCAAATTTGATGGCAAGCCTGGCGAGGATCCTAAAAACCATGTGATGACCTACCACTTATGGTGTTCATCCAACTCCTTGATGGACGACTCGATCCGTCTTAGGTTATTTCAACGGACTCTCACTGGTCCAGCTACCAAGTGGTAAATTGAGCTACCACCCAATTCTTTTCCTGATTTTTGATCTCTTGCTATGTCGTTTTTTATCCACTTCCAGTTACCCATTCGCTATGAGACAAGTATGGACTTATTGACATCCCTTCGCCAGAACACTGCCATTCATATTTCTAATCATATTCATGAATGGCGACAAAGATGACGTCTTATTAAGGCTCATATTCCGGACCAACTCTTAGTTGACTGGTTTACAAAGTCACTTCTACCCATCGTAGCTAGAGACCTAGCTATGGGAGGAGCAGTCACCAAGGAACAGGCTATTTCCCATGCCCATTACTTAGACTTGGTCTATGCTCAATCCGACACATTGCATGAAATTGTTCATGATGCGCCCCACCTTACGTATGATCTCGCGAAACCATCCAAGGGATCCCAAACTGATGGCATCATTGGATCCCTTTCCTCCCAGCCTTCTATTCAAACTGGTGGCTCGTCGAACTCGCAAGGTTCTTCCCCATCACCACCACAGGATGGAAACAACACTACCAAGTCCGCCACTCCTACTTCCACTAAAGAGGTGAATTCTGTGCAATCAGCTTCATCTCTGAAGTCCAATGGTAAGAAGAAGAATAAAGGGAAACCTAAGAAATATTCTAACCAACAGGAGTCCAAGCCCACTCAGGAAGACACCAAACAAAAGAGGAAGTTAAAGTATCCTTGTTTGCTGTGCGGTGGCGACCATTTCTCAAAAGAATGCCCCCATGGAGACGAAGTCCAGAAGTTTCTTAAAGGAAACTCTACTACCGCATTTTTCAACGATCCCTTTCCCACTTAAAACCAGCAACTCATTGCACACAACTCTCCTTCCCAAGGAAGAGCATGCTCCACTGTGCATGTTCTCATGATGCGTAGTGATACTATCAACTTGAACACATGTTCTCGTTCGTATGAATCCATCCCAGCAAAGGAACACGTTGGAAGTAATACTAAAAAAAATTCCACTTCGATTCCCGATGCCACCATACCATCCGCTTCTCTCACCATCGAGAAGCCCTCTTTAGAATCAGTGTTGCGTTCGCCCACGAGCATGATTAGAAAATCTGTTTTCAATCCTAATGCTCGGGCCGCTCAGAACTACAATATTGTAGAGGACCTGGCACAAGCACCCTGTGCTATGTCAATGCTTGAAGTATTGCAAAACTATCCTAACTAGTGCAAGAATCTCCTTGCTTCCATCGGCATGGTTGATCTGGATTCATCGAATACCATCATGTTCCGGTTGGAATACTTCAAACCAAGGCTTTCCCATTAGTTGGCATTTCAAGTTGCCTCAAACATTGCTGGGAAGACAATCCATCGTACCATTTTAGACTAAGGTGCCTCTACTTCAGTCATGTTGATCTCATGCTGGAGAGCCATTGGCTCTCCCAAGTTGAACCGTTCTCCTACCACTTTGAAAGCATTTGACGGATGTGGCTTTCAACCTCATGGGATGTTACAAGCTTTAGCAGTCGAGTTGGGGGGAAATACTGCAACCATTAATGTGGAAGTGGTCGATGCCTCGTTATATTAAAAAATTATGCTTGGCCGTAATCAGTTTTATTCCATGACTGCAGTCGCATCATCTATCTTCCGCATAGTACAATTCCCTCATCAAGGTCGAATTGTTACTATCTACCAACTGGATTTCTGCACACTTAACACCGCTACTCATCCGGGCGATAACGTTCCATTAATTGGACAATATTCGCATCAGTACGAGAGCGTGCAGGTTGTCCTTATTAAGGACTCATCCCTTATGGGCATTTTTCCAACCATGGATCCCACAAATCATGTTGCCACGGTGAACATGATCTCCTCACAGATTGCATCCATTCCCCACTCTACTGATTCATGGCTTGTACCCGATGAAGCCACAACACACTTGATTGGAGACACTATGCCGCTTTCACCTACCGAACTTACATACGAGGCTATCCAGTCAGCTCCGGAGGACCACTTAGTTGTGGCCTCCACCTCCTGTCCTCTACAACACACATCATCCGATCCTCTGCTGTGAAATTTTCATTCTAATGAGTCCATTATGGAAATCATGAATGCGGATGATCCTTCATGGGAAGACCTCCATCATCGGTCATCTTTCCTTTCTTCATTGGATACTGTAGAGAATAACATTAGCACCATCTTTACACCAGATGTCTACTCTTGCTCTCAGTACTCGATACTCACGTGTCAAACGGACTTTGAGGGAAACTTGGCCAATATTGAGCCTACCATTTCAGTCGACATATCAGTTACACTTGGTGTAGTGGAACACATTCATTTGGGCCAGAAGTGTTCCCCTGAAGAAATCACAACGTTCACGGCCTTGTTCAAGCAATTTCAAGACATGTTTGCTTGAATGTACAAGGAAATGCTCAGGATAGACCTCACTATTGTTTCACACACGATTCAAACCTATTCCAATGATAAACCATTCCGACAAAAGTTGCGACTAGTGCACCCCCAAAAGACTACGGAAATCAAGGCAGAGATTGAAAAGCTGTTGAAAGATAGTTTTATTTACCCTGTCCCGTTGACAGAATGGGTCTCGAACGTCGTCCCTGTAGCTAAAAGGTAGGGTACCATTTGTGTCTGCGTCGATTGTCGGGATCTCAACAAGGCTTGTCCCAAGGACAATTACTCGACTTCCTTTATCGACCAGATCATCAACAACTGTGCGGGAAGTGTCATCTTTTCATTCATGGATGGATTTTCCGGCTACAACCAAATCAAGATCCACCCAGCTGATCAGCACAAGACAACTTTCATCTTTCCTTGGGGTACATTTGCTTATCGCAAACTCCCTTTTTGTCTTAAAAACGTTGGTGCCACATGCCAGCGGGCCATGTCGTATGCCTTCCACGACGTGAAGGACTTTGTGGAACCTTACTTGTACGATCTAGCTTCCCATTCACAGCAGCGCGAGTACCACATTGATCATCTAATGGCAGTCTTCCTTAGATGCAGGTGGTATAACATCCGCCTGAACCCTCACAAGTCCATCTTTTGCGACAAGTCTGGATGACTCCTCAGTTTCATAGTCTCGAAGAACAGGATCCGCATTGATCCCCTAAAGGTGGAAACCATCATTTCCATTCCACCTCCCACTGAAATAACGGAACTTCAAAGTTTGAAAGGGAAAGAAAATTATTTAAGGCGTTTTGTCTGTAATTTCACGCAAAAGATGCAGGGCTACATGAGATTGATGAAGAAAGATGTCCCGTTCATATGGGACGACCAAGCTCAACAATCTTTTGAAAGTTTAAAACATGCCATCACGCATGCCCCTGTGCTCCTGCCGCCCAATTACTATAAGGATTATATCCTTTATCTTGTTGCTTCTTCCACCACGATCACCATGGTCTTGGTTCAAGAATACAACAATGCCCAGGATAATGTGATATACTATACAAGTAAGGGTCTCATTGATGCCAAAACGTGTTATTCACATGTCGAGAAACTCGCTCTCGCGGAATTCATTTCCGTCCAAAAGTTTCAACATTACATCTTGCTTCTCACCACCACCATCATCGCCGATTCAAACCCCATGTATCACGTTTTGACATGTCATGTGCTTGGGGGCAAGTATTCATGTTGGATCGTGATACTATAAGAATTTGATCTCCTTTTTGAAAAAGCGAAATCCAAGAAGGCTTTGGTGTTTGCCGAGCTGATCTGTGATCTTCCCCATGCTGATGTCGATTTTGAGCCCAATGATTCTCTTTCGGATGAATCATTGTTCCTCATCATCACGTCCGATCCATGGTATGGAGATATTACTTAATATCTTCAGACCCAACGCTTCAGCACTCAACTCTCGCAAGACGACCATCTTCGCATCCGCCACCATGCAAGGTATTATTTAATCATCAGTGATACTTTGTACTATTGTGGTATCGATTCTATTCTTCGATGTTGTCTCACTCATGAATAGGCTGAACACGTTCTAAATGACTGTCATGGTGGGGCGTGTGGCGGTCATCTCTCTGGGATGGCTACAGCCAAGAAAAATACTTTGTGCAGGATATTTTTGGCCATCTATCTTCAAAGATTGTATCGAGGCCGTAAAAAAATGTCCATGCCAACACTTCCGAGCTAAGAAGTGCACCCACCTCACCCCGTTACACCCGGTTATTGTCATTGGCCCCTTCGATAAATGGGGCGTTGACTTCATGCATTGTAAGTCTACCTCAGCCGGGGGGCATGGTTATGTCATCATAGTTGTGGATTACTTTACAAAGTGGGCCGAGGCTATGCCTACATACACGGATGATGGAAAAACTGCCGCACTCTTCATGTTTAATCATGTTATAGCACAATTTGGCGTTCCTCGAGCTATAGTTACCGACCATGGTTATCACTTTATGAACCACATGGTCGACGATTTGAGCACTAGATTGGGTTTTCACCATGAAAACTCAACACTGTACTACCCACATTCCAACAGACAAGTAGAGGCCATTAACAAGGTCTTGAAAAGCATGATCCAACGCATGGTGGGTACGCACAAGTCCAACTGGCATAATATGCTCTTCTCCACACTATGGGATTATGGAAATTCCGTTAAAACCGCCACTATATTTACTCCCTTCCAACTAGTGTATGGATTGGAGGCCGTCCTTCCGATTGAGTACGCGATTCTGTCCCTCAAACTCGTCGCTGAACTTCTCTCCAACACTATTGTAGAGGAAGAATGTTTCCTGTACCTAGCTAAGCTTGACGAAACTTACCGCGATGCTACTTTTGCCAATGAGACTCATAAGAAACGCATCAAAGTGCAGTACAACAAGTCGGTAAAACCTCGCGCTTATAGCGAAGGTGATTTGGTCCTTTCATATGACCAAAGACATGATAAGATGGGGGCAGGAAAGTTTGAGTCCATGTGGCATGGACCCTACATAGTGAAACGCATCTTAGAGAAGGGAGCTTACGAGCTTGAAGACTATGATGGGATATCTTTAGGTGAACCCCGCAATGGGATTTACCTAAAGAGATAGTATGCCTAAGCCTTTCATGCATAAGTACTTTGTATATACTGTACATGGCGTGTGTGTGTTTTGTGTGGTGTGACTCTTTGATTTTTTGCGTGCTTAGATCTTGTTTAGTTTCTTATACCATGTTCTATCTGCGTGTGCAAATGGAAACTTGCTACAGATTCGCGGACGACACCAGCCGGCATACCCGTAACCTTGCTTCGGAATCCTGGGCTCTCTATTCTCCCACTGGAGAGCTTATCATCTTAGGACAAATGTGTCTAGGTTTCGCAACCAACAATGATGTGGAATATCAACCAGTCATTGGAACGCTAACCGACGTTATTTCTTTGGGTATGGACCACGTTGTCATCCATTTAGATTCTCAACTAGTGGTCTCTCATCTTAACCGGGTTTACACCATCTACAATCCTACCCTACTCTGTCTCTATAGACGATTTCGTCTTCTGGAAAGGTCCTTTGAATCCATTGAGTACCTGCACATTCCATGAGACGTGAACACAGTTGTTGACTCCATGGCCAACTTCATCTTAGATTGGTACATTGCACACACATACGCATATTCTTGAACTGTTAAAAGTAGACATAACATGTAAATAACTCATTTTATAAGCAAACACATAAACAAGATCGCATCATTCATCCATTAAAACACATAATATATAAATCCGCCAAAATGTCTATATATATATATAATCAAGATTATGTAGTGCTGATACAGAAAGTCTGAAGCACGACGACTTTCAGTAAGTCCATACAAAATATGAAGCCTGACAGCTTTCAGTAGTACATAATCTGAGGCTCACATAGCTCTCAGTACATACATAATAAAATCATTGGGCCTGACGTCTAGCCCATGCACCTCTAGGTCTAGCAGCCCTCACCTGCTAGACATGGAAACAGTCGACTGCCCTTGCCACCTTGCGAAGTAGCGTACTAAAGTGCATAGTCACACCAACTGTATACCTCTGCATCAGCCTCGGCAACTCATGTACTACTGCATCTGGGATGTCCAATGTCAACCTCGTAAGGTTCTCATAGACATCATCCATCTCCATGATGGCATCATGCATGGCTGGCGCTACTGGCGCTCCCTCTCCTCTCCTCGCGAGAAGAGAGACTCCCACCAATCGTGAGGGACCCACGTCTGCACACACATGTTATTAACTCATTAGCACTATTCAAAAAAATTATAAATACACAAAATGTTAAAAATTACAAGGGTCATTGTTCTTACTGATGTCTCCCCACTCTGCCTCCTCAGGGAGCACTAGGTTTGGGTCTTCCCTGTAATCCATACCACTATACGGATAATCCTCTACCATGAGTAGCTGGCCTTCCAGCTAGGTGAAGAATCTAGGACTGTACCCGATGATAGGAACCCCGCCACCATGGTAGGCCATCCCCTCTGTCCATCGGACCATGTGAGGATCCCTAGGATCCCTGTCATCCACAATCACCTGTGGGCGTAGAAGGGGAACCCGCTCTAACAAGAATGAGAACACTATCAATCCATACCCAAACTTCTTGAGCTCTCCACACTGACACTTGGTCAGCTAAGCTTGTAGGTTGGTGAGGATTCCCTCACACCAGTTGAATACCTATGGAGACATGCAATCCTCTGCATACATCATATGGGACCTGGTAGTTAGATGAGCCACTTGGATCCCTTCTATCCTCACTATGGTGAAAATAATAGCTCACAGTGGATGATCTCTCACCTCTTTGATGGGAATATTCCCACTAGAGGCACGTGTATGCGGAGTGCAGTGCTAGAGGATCAAGTCGTCCACCGTCCAATCACTTCCTCATGATCCGGTAAGAGCCACATTGTCCCCCCTCTGGGACAATCCAGTCAAGAAATAGATTTACTCGACATCTATGGTCAATATGTGTTCACCGATCATGAAATATTGCTGTGCCGCATCCCAAAAATGGACCACATGTTCCAGCATTAGGACTTGGTCCCTCATGCCCTGGACATTGTCCAACTTCAGCAGCCCACAGTTCTGCAATGCCTCCACACATAATGGGTCATTTTCTGCTTGCACATCATCTACCTCATGTTCTTGCTCATGCCACTCTAAGACCATGTTGGCTTCCACAAACATGTCAATAGGGGCATTTAAACATCATTATACCTCACCCCAACCATCCAAACTTTTTCTTTTGGCTTAGGTTTTGAGTTGCACTTGGACGTTTCTGCCGTCACACCTCATCCTTATAGACAGGGCGACATCGTCACAGGACACCCTTGCGGGCTCTGCAACGATCCAGGTTCGTCACAGTTTCGTAAGGGAGACCTGTGACAACCTGAGGGTGCACAAACTCTCCAAAAATTGACTCAAAAACCTTAAAAATGAACTAAAATTGAAATTCTAAACCATTGGAAATATGTTGGATGAGATTTAGGGTTACCTGTTCCGAATGGCTCGTGAAATGGTTGCTCGTAGCACCTACAATCGGCAAGTGAAATTCCGCTCCAAATGGCACTTTCTTCTCCCCAAGTTGGCAAATGAACAATGGTAACTATATTTGGTCATGTTTTCTATTTATAAACAAAATGAGAATATTCCTTTCCAAATATTAGATGCTCTTTGGGTTATTTGCTATAGTTTGGATCATTTTACTGTAGTTGAACACCCGGTCGATTGTTTGATCTAGTTTTAAAGCATGCAGGAAACATTAAGTGTTCTATTTGTGTCGTTTTCACATTGTTGCGATCATCTTAGGTATGAAAAACCCCTTGAATATTTTGTCGTTATTTTTCATCCATTATATTTTTTGATTGTTTAATGATAATGAGCTTAGTCTTTGTTCTTTCTCGTGCTCTTAAAACCATGAGAATAAGTCTCCGAGTTACGATTTATCACTTTTCCGGGCTCGTTAAAATCCTATGGAAAAGCAACCTCCTGGAGTCTATCTTTAAGCTCTTTTCAGGCTCTCGAAATACTAAAAGATTTCCAAGCGAACTTGTCACGTTCATGCTTGTTAAAGTGTTTGAATTGTCGTCTCTGTGGTGATAGTTTACCCCTTTTTCGGACCAGGGGCACTATTTACAAAAAATGTATACTCCAGCCAATCGTGACTGGAAGAGTCCTCTCTTGTGTTGTTTTATGTTAGGAACCCATGTCAACCCTTCTATTTACTTTGTTAGTATATTGTTGTTGGACGCATATGCTTTGTAAGTCATCCCATAGTATTTGTTGATCTATAGTTTGTATTATTGTTGTTGGACGCATATGCTTTGTAAGTCATCCCGTAGTAATTGTTGATCCATATTTTGTATTGGCCCATGGTTTGTATTGACACATGGTATTGACCCATGGTATTGGTGCCTAGACTTAGTATATAAGTTTGTGTTGAGACCAATCAAGGTACCGTGAAGTTATTTGTATTGAGCTTGCTCAAAGGAGGTTGCCCCTCGAAGTGGCCTATGATCAATAAAAGCAATTCTGAGTTCTGTTATTTATGCTATATCACGTATTCTCATTAATTAATTGTTCCATGTTCTTCACATTTGGTATCAGAGCACTTTCTTGGGCTCACTGGGTGAAATTTCTGCCAAATTTTGTTTCGCATCTGTTGCGGGTTCAGATATGGGAATAATCCCTATCCGCTTAACTGGGGAAGTACTTGGGCATAAGCCCTAAAACTCATCGTGAGGAGTACCACAAGAACCCCGAAGTAGCTGGCCCATTGAGAGGACCTGCCAGCGAAAAGGGAAACGACCCCTACTTGATTGACTAGTTCCCACCCGTGAGGTAAACCAAGAGATGTCGTTTGTGGCAAAGTAGTTATCAGTTTTACCTAATCTGTGGAGTGAGGGGTAATGCCCCAATACACCATATCTCCTTTGTTTTAACTCTGTCTCCCCTGAAACTTCACTGACACCCTTGTAATCCCATTCTGCATATTTCATTCCTAAGGACCTTATCCCAAATTCCACTTCCCAAAACCAGAAATCCCACATTTGTCTAGTTTTAGGGTTTCCCATAACTTCTTCAATTTTCACCCAATCGCCTTCAAATTTTTCCACTGTGTTCATTCCCTATTTATGCTTCTTTGTCCCTCTCTGACAAATTTTCCCATTCTTTCACCCCACTTGTGAAATCCTCATTTTCTGCTTCCCTGTCATTTCGAAAGTGTCCAAAACCTAGTCAAACCCCAATTACCCATCATAGTTTTTCCCAAATCCAAATTTCCCTTTACTAAATAAGCTTTTGTTTGTGATTTTTCTACCCATTCCCCCCCCAAAAAAAAAACTCTTGGTTAGGGTTGTCACCCATGCAAGAGCAAAAACCATGGAGGAAGTACTTGTAGCCATCCAAACCAAACTCCAGGATCTGGATGAAAAATTTATTAGCCTCCATCTTCAGCATTCAGCCATGAACAGTAACCGACAACCAGAATCTTTTGCAACCACTAGGTTCTCTTCTTCCAGCAATTTTCATGGGTTGAAGCTTGATTTTTGCTATGAATATTAAATATTGTATTAAATTAATCAGTAAATTATTAATTAGTTTAATTGAAGGGACGTAACCCTTCTTAAGAATGCTCAAACCTTATAAAAGGCGAGCTCTTGTAAAGCGTTAAGCATCTTATCAATTCAATAATATATCATTTTATTCAATATGGATCTCGTGTCCTAGTTTTTCTGTTGCATTTGGTATCAGAGCTCGGTTTCGGCTCTCCCTTCAAATCCAACTAGATACGGTTGCGGCAGTATCACTCCTCTGAGCTCGGTTTCGGCTCTCGGCACGTTTTGGCTCCAGTACTCACTGCGTGAAGTTCTCTCGGCCAAAATCTGTTTCATAGTTCTCCATTCCACACCAGCGATCTCCACCAGCCATTTCCATCTCCACTCCACTCTTGCTCGTGCAACATACCACTCCTGCTCGCCCAACATACCACTCCTTCCCGCACTGCAACACTCCACCGCCCAGCACCTACCCCATCTCCCTTCTGCACTTGTCCATCTCTGCTCTCCTTTGTGCACCCACGCTCCCGCCACCTCCACCATCTGCTTCTGCATCTCCCACCTCCGTATTCCCTCCTCCTTCACGCGACCTGCTACCCATCTCTTCCCTCCCTCCTCCAGTCCGCGTACTCTTCTCCCTCCCTCCTCCACTCTGCCTTCCCTCCCTCCCTCACGACCTTCCCACGCAGCCCCCTGCGCAGGTCCCCCCCCCCCGCGCTTTGTATTCCCCTCTACCCCCAACTCCACCCTACGCTCTACATTTCCCTCGTCCCCCATCTCCCTCACCAGATTTTTGTTCTCTACTCACGCGTCGCTCTCCCCACTTCACGCTCCTCTCGCCGCTGCACTCCCTATCACCATTATACCACTTTCTCTCGCATCCATGTTCCCTCGCCCTCACCGAAAAATCTTCCTCCCCATCGCTTCCACCTCCACACCCTCGCTATGTCCAATTCCCTCACCTTCCACACATTCCCAGCTCTGCGCCCTCCGTCTCCTTCATCGCCTCCTTTCACACCCTCCATCCCTCCCACCCAACGCCATCACCATTCTGCAACCACTCCTCCCTTCTGCCACATCCCCCACTGCTGCTCTCTCTCCCTGCCATCTTCCGTCCGCGCTTCCATGCCTGCTAGCCTTATCCACGTATGCCCTACAAAAAAAACAAACCAAAATTAATAAAACAAATATTATTATAATAATATAATATTATTATATAATATTTTAATTTTATTAAAAATTTCCACTCTATAATAAATATTTAAATATAATATTTATTACTTTATTATAGTAATTATTATTGCTATAATAATTATTGTTAAGTCACCATTTTCCAAGACCTTTTAATTGTTCTCACTACACTTAAGAAGCAATTATTCACCACCACACTTAAGAAGCATGATGACGGAGTTAAAAGCTCAAATTGCAAAAATAGAGAAGGATTTCCAAACTTTCAAGGAAATGATCAATAAGAGCCAAGAAGCGCTTAAGAAAGAAATTAAGGATGAAGTCATTCAGGTAATGGAGCATAAAATAGATGACAAGTTCGACATTATGAGCAAGGAACAAAAAATGTTAGACCAAAAAGTGACTGAGAGCCAGAAAGGTATCCAGGCGATATTACAAAAAATGGATGATAAGGAAAAAAATCATAAACAACATGGCTCAGATATGTCGGTTACCCCATCTTCCAATTCTGAGTCACCAGAACGCAACAGGACGAAAGGTACTCAATACCAACCATTCATAATGTACCCGCCGAGAGCAAAAATAGAAATGACGAAACATAACGGAGGAGAAGACCAATGCGTCGCTTGGTTGAATAAAGAAGAAGAGTATTTCGACATATATAACATTACAATGGACGAAGAAAAGGTCAAGTATGCTTCAATGCACCTTGAAGGATATGCCTACAACTGGTATATGTGGTGGAAGGGAGACAACTTCGCATACACTTGGAACTTATTCAAGAATGATTTCTTAAAAAGGTTTCAAGGAATCACAAAAGATGAATTCTTCTCAAAACTTACCAGATTACAACAAAGGGGAAGCATCGAAGAATTCACGCATCAATGGGAATCCCTCTCTACTAGAGTATTTGGGCTATCCGAAAAACAACGGTTGGAAACCTACTTGGGAGGAATAAAACCATACATACAAAAAGAGTTAAAAATGCATGACATAACAAATGTTGAGGCAGCAAGACGAAAAGCAAAAGCAGCCGAGGCCAAATTTGACAGTTTCCAATCGAATAAAGGGAATTCATACTCACAAAGAAACATCCAGTCGACTCCAGAGGATGGTTCAAACAAATACATCCCTTCGCCTAGAAGGGACAATAGGAAGAGCCTCGAGAATCAACGAATGAGGGAAGGAAAATGTCGACGATGTGGAGACAAATGGAATCCTAAACATAGGTGTCTCCCCGAGGACAGCTCAAAGAAATTATATACTTGTGAAGCAGAGGAGAATAGTGAATAAGAAGAAGAAGAAGAAGAAGAAGAGCCAGAATATGAAGAGGAGGAAACTGCAAATATGGCAGCCGGGAACGACGAGACCCCCAAAATCTCCCTAGCAGCCATGACAGGCATTAGTCAACCACAGACTCTCAAGTTAAAAGGGCATATAAAAAATGAGAATGTTACAGTGCTAGTAGACACTGGAAGCACTCACAACTTTCTTGATATAAGAGTGGCACGAAAACTCAAGTTGTTCGTACATCCAGTTCCAGACATGAAGGTGATGGTTGCAGATGGCAAGAAGATTGAAAAAGTTGGAAAGTGCCACAAGGTGAGACTTCAAAGACAAGACTTCGACCTGGAATCAGAACTCTACACCTTACCATTGGGAGGAGTAGACATCATTTTGGGAGTCCAATGGTTACAAACATTGGGAACATATTCTGCCAATCATCAAAAACATTTCATCAAGTTTAAGTGGCAAGGGAAAAATTTTAAGCTATATGGTTTTCATCCACCAAACACACAAGTAGTTTCATCTCAGCATATGGAAAAAATCATTCGAAAAGGGGCATCAGCATACGTAATACAATGTCATCAACTGGAAGGAAAAGAGGAGGAACCAAATGAGTTCAAAAAGGAAATACAAAAATTACTCCGGAAACATGAACACATATTTCAAGACTTACCCATGCAGCTACCACCAGAAAGGAGTAAAGAACACATAATTGAGATTAAACCGGGGTCAAATCCTGTCAAGGTTAAACCATATAGTTATCCCCACCACCACAAAATAGAAATAGAAAGGTTGGTTCAAGATCTATTGAATTGTGGTGTCATCACCAAGAGTAGAAGCCCTTATGCAGCTCCAGTCGTACTAGTACGGAAGAAGGATGGATCGTTTAGATTATGTATAGATTATAGAGGATTAAACAAAATAACAATTAAGAACAAGTTTCCAATCCCCTTCATCGATGACATGCTGGATGAACTTCATGACGCAAAATATTTTTCAAAACTCGATTTAAGGTCAGGGTACTATCAAATCAGGGTCAGATTAGAGGATATCGCAAAGACTACTTTCCAAACTCATGAAGGACATTATGAATTCAAAGTAATGCCTTTTGGGTTAACTAATGCCCCTGCCACATTCCAGGAAACTATGAATGAACTATTTCAGCCATACCTAAGGAAATTTTTCTTAGTATTCTTCGATGACATCCTTATATATAGCAAGACATGGAAAGAACATTTGACGCATCTAGAAGAGGTTCTATCGCTTCTAAAGGAAAACCAATTCTATGCAAAAAAGTCAAAATGCACATTTGGGAAGCAAGAAGTGGAGTATCTCGGTCATATAATCTCAAAGGAAGGAGTTAAGGTGGACCCAAAGAAGATCCAGGCGATGAAGGAGTGGCCTGAGCCAAAGAATGTTTCAAAATTGCGAGGATTTTTGGGATTAACAGGTTACTATCGAAGGTTCATTAGGAACTATGCACATGTCACTGCCCCACTAACAAATCTCCTAAAAAGAAATTCTTTTCAATGGGATGATGAAGCAAGAAGATGCTTTGAAACGTTGAAACAAATTATGTCTTCAACTCCTGTTTTGGCAACACCTGATTTTGCAAACCATTCGTAATCGAATGTGATGCTTCAGGGTTTGGGATAGGAGCTGTGCTAATGCAAGAAGGTCATCCAATTACTTTTGAAAGCAGGAAGTTGAACAAAATAGAATACCTACAGTCTACATACAACAAGGAAATGCTTGCCATCATGCATGCATTAACGAAATGGCGACAATACCTTTTGGGAAGTAAATTCCTAATCCAAACAGATCATAATAGTCTACAACACTTATTACAGCAGAAGACATTAACAACCGAACAAAAAAAGTGGATAGAGAAAATATCTACCTTCGATATGGAGATCCTACATAAAAGGGGGAAAGACAATGTAGTAGCTGATGCTTTATCAAGGAAAGATGAAGAGATACAAGTCTACGCCGTATCCATGGTGATCCCAAAATTTTTGGATGAAATTCGTAAGGAATATGCCAAGAATTCAGAGGTTTGCTCCATAATTAACAACATAAATCAGTATCCGAAGTTTGAATGGAAGAATGATCTCTTATGGTACAAAGGACGTATTTACTTCAATTCCAATTCCAGTTTTAAGACCAAGGTGCTTAAAGAGTCACATGACTGCCCAGCCGCTGGTCATGTAGGATTTTTTAAAACCTACTATAATGCAAGGCAATCATTATTTTGGAAGGGTATGTATGCCGACATTCACAAGTATGTTGCAGATTGTGACATTTGTCAGTGGAATAAAACTGAGAATATCTCAAGTTCGAGGTTACTCCATCCGTTACATATTCCAAATAAAAAATGGGAGGAAATTTTCAATGGATTTCATTGAAGGTCTACCCATATCAGATGGAAAAGACAAAATACTAGTTGTGGTAGACAGGCTAACCAAATATGCACATTTTGTTGGAGTGAATAAAACTGATTCGGCAAAAGAAACAGCTGAAGCTTTTTTGTAAAAATGTCTACAAATTACATGGTTTTCCGAAGATTATAGTAAGTGATAGGGATGCCAAGTTTAAAGGGAACTTTTGGAGAGAGTTTTGCAAGCAAATTGGAACGTCTCTTAACATGAGCTCAGCTTATCATCCCCAAATAGATGGACAAATAGAAGTTGTCAATAAATGCTTAGAAACCTACCTCGATTGTTTTGTAACTGATAAGAAAAATAAATGGTTCCAATGGCTACATCTTGCGGAATGGTGGTATAATTCTACTTATCATACATCTGCAAGAATGACACCATTTCAAGCCCTATATGGATATGAACCCCCAAAATGGAAGGATTTCATTACCAACCAAGCAAGGGTCGCATCAGTAAATGACCATTTAGAAGAAAACCAAAAGGTTGTCCAAGTACTTAAAGAGAATTTGAATACTGCCAGGAATAGAATGAGACAACAGGAAGATCGACACCGAACAGAACGAGAATTTGAAGTTGGAGATTGGGTATTTGTAAGACTACAACCCTATAAACAATTATCACTTAAACAAGGTGGAAAAAATAAATTGGCTCCACATTTTTATGGCCCATATCAAATCAATAAGAAGATTAGTCAGGTGGCATATGCGTTGGAATTTCCAACTACAAGTCACATCCACAATGTTTTTCATGTTTCATGTTTGAAAAAGATGATAGGTCAACACCAGAAGGCACAAACAATACTTCCCTTGTTAGATGAAGAAGGAAGAATCATATTCAAGCCAGAATCTATCATTGCTACTAGAGAGAAGAGATTAAGAACGCGAGTCATTAAAGAATACCTCATAAAATGGAAAATTCTTCCCGAAGAAGATGCAACATGGGAATCAGAACAATTTCGACAGTTACATCCCTCATTACCATTGCTTTGAGGACAAAGCTCTTTAAAAGGGAGTGACAATGCTATGAATATTAAATATTGTATTAAATTAATCAGTAAATTATTAATTAGTTTAATTGAAGGGACGTAACCCTTCTTAAGAATGCTCAAACCTTATAAAAGGTGAGCTCTTGTAAAGCGTTAAGCATCTTATCAATTCAATAATATATCTTTTTATTCAATATGGATCTCGTGTCCTAGTTTTTATGTTGCAATTTTTCTCACTTCAATGGTACTGATCCGACTGGATGGATATACCGGGAAAAACAATATTTCAGTCTGCATAATACTTTTGATGTCCAGAAAGTTCCACTTGCATCCTTTCATTTGGAATAGGAAGCCCTTCAATGGTACCATTGGTACATCAAAGCTCATCATGAGCCAAACTGGACAGAATTTTTCCAACTCCTTTTGCAACGATTTGTTCCTAGTGCTTTTGATGACTTCATCGGAGCACATACTAAACTTCTCCAAATTGGCATAGTGAGAGAGCATCAGATAGAATTTCAGAAACTGGCCAATCACACGGAAGGATTTTTTGATGAATTCTACAGGAGTTGTTTTATCAATGGTCTCAAGGATGAAATCCACTCAGAGATCAAAATGTTCTGTCCCAACACAATGATGGAAGTCCTAGGGTTGGCTAAGTTGGAAAAGGACAATATCGCAGCCCAACAACGCTCCAAACCCACCTTTGTTCCCTTCAAAAATATATGTTCCCAAGACCTCCTATCACGCTAGCTCCTCGACCAACTCCTATGAAGCATTTTTCTGAACCAAAGATGCGGGCACTCCGAGAAAAGGGGCTTTGTTATAATTGCGATGAGAAATTCACTCGTGGACATAGATGTGTTCAGCAGAAGCTATATCTCTTAGATGTGGATTCTCCACCTCCTCTAAACTTGGTGAAGAAGCTCCAGATACAATAGATGATCAGGTCGACATTCAACACCCTCCTACTAACCCCCATCTTAGGACAACCCACTAGAGATCTCTCTCCATGCTGTAACCAGCGTCACCACCCCACAAACAATGCAGTCAGGGGTTACTTCAAGAAGCTCCCTCTTACCATACTCATTGATTCTGGTAGCACTCATAACTTCATTGACCCTTGGATCGCCAAACAAGCTGATTGTTTTATCCATCCTTGCTCCAAATTTGAAGTCATGGTTGCCAATGGGGGCACCTTACCTTGCAAGGGAAAGTGTCACAATGTGCGTATCTCTCTAGAAGATTATAACCTGCGCTCTGACATGTTTGCCTTGTCCTTAGGCGGACGTGATGTGGTTTTGGGTGTTCAATGGTTACGTACACTTGGCCCATCTTATGGGATTTTGTTGAACTTTGGATGCAATTTTCATTCAATGGGACAAAACACAAATTTATGGGCTTACAACTAGGGTCTCTCTGCATCATCAGATCACATAGCCTGGAAAATATTCTTAAGAAGAATTCACATGTTGTCATCACTCAGCTCCATTCCATTCAGATGCACCCACCAACGATCTCCACTACTTCCTTGGATAGATATGCAGGTGTCTTTGCTACACCGATGGGCTTGCCACCTTCAAGAGACCTTTTCGGTAAGCATTTAGCCGCATCTACATATCAAGAGGAAATTATGGCTATTTTGCATGTAGTACAGAAGTGGCAGCCATCCCTATTAGGGAATTATTTATGCATCAATACTGATCTCCAGAGTCTGGAAAATTTCATGGAACAACGGGTCTCCTCCCCAGCACACTTGAAATGGGTTATCCAACTCATGGGTTATGACCATGCGATCACTTACAAGAAGGGTAAGGACAATATGGTGGCATATGCTCCTTCTCGCACAATTGATGACCCAGTTTCTCTTACAACTATTTCTCTGCTTGTTCCGAATAGGTTGCAATTTGTTCAACGGGGTTATCTCTTCTATGAACTCCATGCTTCTTCATCAGCAGGGCACTCTGGGTTCCTCAAAACATATGACTGGGAACACTGTAACTTCTTTTGGCAGGGACTGAAAATGACAATTCAACAGATGGTGGTTGACTGTGATACTTACCAGGTCAACAAGGGTGCAATGACACTCCTTTCGGGACTACTCGAACCCTTTCCCATCCATACACAGATTTGGACAACTATTTCTATGGATTTCCAAGAAGCACTCCATTGGTACAATACCACATCTAAAAGGACACCATATGAAGCAGTCTATGGATAGGCACAGCCATTTCTTCTTCCATACACCCTCAACAACTCCCCAGTTCAGGAAATTGACTCTGTTCTTCAAAACCGCAATCAGATTCTTCTCATTATGTAGGACAATCTTCACATGGCAAGAATTCAACTGCAACAACAAGCCGATCAGCACCGTTTTCAGCACATGTTTCACATAGCTGATATGGTTCTTCCTCGTCTACATCCTTCCAAGCAATCCTCCCTAAAACTCAAAAGGCGTCAGTGGCCCGGAATGCAACCCGAGGATGCTACAGGGGAACCACTCCTTCAGATTCTGCATCAATTTCCACATCTCAAGCTTTGAGGACAAATCTTTTTCTAAGGGAGAGGGGATGTTAGGAACCCATGTCAACCCTTCTATTTACTTTGTTAGTATATTGTTGTTGGACGCATATGCTTTGTAAGTCATCCCGTAGTATTTGTTGATCCATAGTTTGTATTATTGTTGTTGGACGCATATGCTTTGTAAGTCGTTCCGTAGGCCCATGGTATTGGTTCCTACACTTAGTATATAAGTTTTTGTTGAGACTAATGAAGGTACTGTGAAGTTATTTGTATTGATCTTGCCCCTCGAAGTGGCCTGCAATCAATAAACGCGATTTTGAGTTCTGTTATTTATGCTATCTCATGTATTCTCATTAATTAATTGTTGCAAGTTCTTCACATTTTACCCTTTTCGGGTGATGAGGATAACTTTACGAAAAAGGACTGTTGGAGTCTTCTTTAGTTCTTTTCAGACTCTCTAAACATGAAATGACGACCGAGTTTACCTTCTACGGACTCGTTAAACTCTAACATTAAAGGGCCCATCATGGGACGAACCCCTCCTCTCCCAGATTCGTAAAATATTTGGGATTGGACTCATCTATGAGATGAGCTATACCAAGCATTTGGTTACCCTCATCAAGCTCATAAAAAACACATGGGGTAGTCATCATTCATGATGGGGAAAAAGGAAAGCTCTTATGTTACACACCTTTATCAGTGGCAGTCATGATGGGGAAAAAGGAAAGCTCTTATGTTACACACCTTTATCAGTGGTAGTACCTAGTTGTTCTTGAACATGGAACTCATTTGAATTTGCATACTGCACTTGGATCATTCATTTGATCTTGAGTTTCACCTGCTTCCTGAGTCTTGTTACTCCTTTGAGTCATTCAAAGAATGCTTCCATTATCAGTTGCGTTAAGAATTCAGTGTCGTACTCGTCATTTCAATACTGCCGAGTCATGCCATGCCAATGTTCAAGAATACTCTCACCATTCATTATCTGCAGTCAGTACACCTTCCACCATTTCGGTCTACTCTGAGTCAGTCTTTCATGTTACTATACCATCCAATCTAATTCAAAACATCTGTTGTCATGTTTCAAGTCGATGATGGGGGATTCATCATGGCCCTCCTTCAACGGATTTGTCCTTGTCGACTTCAACACATCATCTGAGAATTGAATCTAGAAACCAATCAAGTACCTTGGGCCTTCATGCCTCAATGGCAGGTTACCTCGCTTTCGACATGAGTTTACATCATTGACTCTTGATTGAGAGATTTCATTCGTCATTCGACTTCAACTCATTTATTCACGCTCAATGATATGTACTATGATACCTTGGGAATCATTGACATTAATGGTGATTTACCTTGCGCTTGTTAACGGTATAAATCAATGTCCGGTAATCAAGTGGTTTCTACCATGTTCGACATCAAGACATTTGTAATCACATGGATTGATTCGTATCATTGCGGATTCAGCTTGAAGACCCTGGGGAGTCATGTTTTACCCAGGTTGCGATGGAGATTGTTTTGAGTCATATCACATGGATCCACATTTGTATTGGTCGTGGTTGTGTTATCATCTCATCATGGATCTACCCTTGTGTCTAGTAGCCATGATTGTGTTCAGTCGGTCATTACTACCATGGATTTGCATTGTATTGATCAGCAACCATGTTGTGAGTCATATGAGACTGTGTACTCAGAGTCAGTTATAATGAAGCAGTGTCCTTCATCTGATGAGCCATTGCGATTCCTTCTGTCAAAGCATTTCACATGTCCAGTTTCAAACAGATTCATGCTTTGGGGGGCATTCTATTACACCTAAATCTTTCCATCATGCTAATCAGTGTAAACATCCCTAAAGATTATTTGACTAATTCATTAACTTGGAAGAGTTGCAAACCCATTTATACTAGGTTTTGAGAGGTCATCGCAGGTTGTCCTCATGCAATGTGCGACGTCATAGGTTGTCCTCTTACAGACTGTGATGATGTCAGTTAATGGACTAAAATAGCTTCTTCGAGCCCATTCTCGAAGCTAGCTGATGTGTATCCCTATCCCTATCCTTTGGGGAAGCTGACATTCGGTTCCTAACCCCTTGGAAGGATCCCCTATCTCTCCCCTACCATATCTCAACCTATCCTATCCACTTTGTCCTATATAAGTGAAGCTCTCTCCCATCCTAAGGGGAGGAAGTCTATAGTATCTAATTGCTAGTGAAATTAGCCTAGGAGAGATCTCTACTCATCCTTGTGAGATCCATCATCTCTTTGGAGGCTTTGGCATTGGCTTGATCGGAGAAGGATTGCTACGTTAAGTTAGTGGTTGTAATCTCTTCATCCTATGTATTTCCCTTTTAATACAGTAATATAAGTGCTTTCCAGCAATCTCATTGTGTTAATGATATATTGTGTAGTTTTCCTACTTAACTGCTTACTTAGATCTATTATTGTGTAGATACTATTTTACTGCTTCTATTATTGTATTGTCTTGACAGGTTTCTCAGCTCAGATCTGAAGACTATCAAGCTTTGGAGCAACATTCAAAGAGAAAGGATCAGTGATTCAAAGGGTAAGAGCATCTAGTTCCTTGATCTCTAACTAGATCTAGGTGAGTTATTTATGTTATGTCTTTATTTTTTCTAGACTCACGTTGAGCTAGGTAGATTAGGCCTCGAGTCCGCTCTTGGTAGATTGTTCGTCAAACAGCTAGACTTCATATCAATCTTGCTGAAATATTTGGCACCCTTGAGCTGGTCAAGAATGTCATTGAGCCACGGAATGGGATACCGATTCCGGAATGTGGTCTTGTTTAGAGATTGGTAGTAAATATAGAGTCACCATGTCCCATTTGTCTTATGTACCAATGTAATTGGGCTCCAACAACGTGAGGAGGCTGGTCGAATCTGACCCTTTTGGATGAAATATTGAATCTGGCATTTGACTTCTTCATTTTCCATGAGGGAACGCCTGTATACCGTCCCGTTAGGTAAACACGTGCTAGGTATCAAATCAATGGAATGCTTGACCTGGAAATGTACTAGCACGAGGTATGGATATGCGATTTCACGGAGGAAATTTACAAAAAAATGAGCAGTTTGTTCAACATGTGCATGTGGCGCGGTGGCAGGATGAGAAATATAGAAGATGCATGGCTAGCTTCCCCATTGGAACCATATTGTCAGTTGTGGATTTTGCTGAGAACTACACTCTTCAATCGCAAAACGAGATTCAAAGTCAATACTACCATTCAAACGAAGTTAGTGTCATGGTTCATACCACATACAGGAAAACGCTACATAGCAGCAATGACCAAAGGATAATATTGAAGGAGACAAAATTCTACATTTGTGAAGACACGTTCCATGACCTGCATTATGTATAGCATTGCTTTCCTATTTTCTATGATCAGTTGAAGGGGAGAGATATACAAATGGATCAAGATTGGATATGGTTAGATGTGTTAGAAAAACAGGATCGCAGAGCAATAACAATAAACAGAAATGCAAATATAATCACACATATACATTACAAGAGAGACACAGATATATCATGGTTCACCCAACTTGGGCTACGTCCACACTGAATTTGCCAGTCCTTATTATTATTACCGTCCAGCAAGGTGAAGGGATACAACCTGCAACACAATCGTTGCACTTCCTCTTCTCTGTTTCACAATCTCTCTCCTGATCTCAGAGATATTTACAATGCATAAAACCTAATACATCATCATCCCTAGCCATATTACAATGTCTTTATTTTATAAGGGAAATACAATGGGAAAATACCACGGGATACCCAAAACCATGGGCCCACAAAACAGCTGGCGAAAACAGCCCCAAACCCCGTGGGGGGCGATGCCCCCCCACACCCCCCCGTTGGGGTGACTGTACAGTCCACCTACATATCATATAAAACTGGATAACAAACACGGCTGATACAATATCATCTATGAGACTAGAAGATCTGGCTCCACAACAAACAATCTCCCACTTGGAGACTGATCACAGCAACTCCACCGCTGCTGCACTTGCTGGACTTGGACTTGGAAAATTTCTCCTCTTCACCTTCCTGCTAGAAGGCCAAATGAAACCGAGCATGAACTCAGTTTCTCTCTGGTCACTACCTTTGTGAACATGTCTACAGGATTCTGGCTAGTATGTATCTTTTCTAGTTTCAACAGTTCATCTTCCAGAACAGAGCGTATGAAATGGTACTTGAGCTGTATATGTTTAGTCCTGGAATGGAATGCTGAGTTCTTTGCAAGGTGAATGGCACTCTGGCTGTCACTATACAATCTGCTATCCTTCTGCTTCTTACCCACTTCCTCCATAAACCTCTGCAACGAAATCATCTCTTTACTAGCCTCTGTAATGGCAACATACTCTGCTTCTATTGTTGAAAGTGCAACAACCTTCTGTAGTTTCAAAATCCAGCTTACTGTTGTTCCACCTACAGTAAACACATACCCTGTGGTGCTCCTCCTGCTATCCTTGTCACCTGCCATATCTGCATCAACATATCCCTGTAGAACAGTGTCTGAACCTCCAAAACATAATGCCTCAGTGGTAGTACCTCTCAAATACCTGAGAATCCACTGTCCTGCCTTCCAATGTTCTTTACCTAGATTGTTCATATATCTGCTCACAACTCCCACTGCATGTGCAATATCTGGTCTTGTGCACACCATGGCATACATCAAGCTGCCAATTGTTGATTGATAGGGAATCCTGGACATGTAATCTGTCTCTTCTTGTGTCTTGGGACACATTTCCTTACTTAGACTAAAATGTCTAGCCAAAGGTGTACTTACAGGTTTTGCATTCTGCATTCTGAACCTCTCCAACACCTTTTGTATGTACTCACTTTGAGACAATGTCAATTTGCAATTTTTTCTGTCTCTCGTTATTCTCATACCAAGTATTTGCTTTGCAACACCCAAATCCTTCATCGCAAATGAATTAGCTAGCTTCCTTTTGAGTACATTTATATCCTGCATGTCAGACCCTGCAACAAGCATGTCATCCACATACAATAACAAGATAATATATCTTCCATTGTCTAGCTTCTTGAAATAAATGCAGTGGTCAGAATGACATCTACTATAACCTTGTTCTGTCATAAACTTGTCAAACTTTAGATACCACTGCCTTGGAGCTTGCTTCAAGCCATACAAGCTCTTTTTCAACCTGCATACCAGATCCTCCTTAACTTTGACCTCATACCCTTGTGGCTGCTGCATATATATTTCTTCCTCCAAATCCCCATGGAGGAAGGTTGTTTTTACATCTAACTGTTCAAGATGCAAATATTCTACCGCCACTAGACTTAAGATAGTCCTAATTGAAGTCATCTTAACAACAGGAGAAAATATTTCATCAAAATCTATACCTTTCTTCTGTGCAAACCCATTTACAACAAGTCTGGCCTTGTACTGCTTCTTACCTCCTTCTTCTTCCTTCAACCTGTAAATCCATTTGTTTTGCAATGCTCTTTTACCTGCAGGCAACTGAACCAGATCCCAAGTCCGGTTTCCTACCAATGAGTCCATCTCCTCATTCATGCCTTGCTCCCACTTCTTTCTAGTTTCCACCTGCATTGCTTCTTCATAACATTCTGGTTCACCAGAATCAGTCATCAATAAATAATACATTGAAGGAGAGTATCATTCAGGGATTCTACTTAACTTGGTAGATCTTATTACAGTTGCAGGAGTTTCAGGTACTTGCTGCTGCTCTTGATTTGCTGGCACCTTCGGAACTTTATTTTCTTTAATTTCATCAAGCACTATGTACTCTGTGTTTTCCTTTTCCTGTTTCTTTCCCTGCAACTAATCTTTATACATGACCTTTTCATTGAATATCACATCTCTACTCCTGATGATTTTTTTATTTTCATAATCCCATAAACGATAACCAAATTCATCAACCCCATATCCAATAAAGGTACATTTCTTGGATTTAGCTTCAAGCTTTGTTCTAATTCCTTTATTAATATGGACAAATGCTTCACAACCAAACGTTCTCAGAAATGAGTAGTTTACCTTTTTATCTGTCCATGCTTCCTCTGGAATACCACCATCCAAAGCACTTGAAGGTCCTCTGTTTATTAAATAAACAGTAGTATTTACAGCATCCGCCCAAAACTGTAAGGGCAACCCTGCATGCAATCTCATACACCTTGCATGCTCCATGATCGTTCCGTTCATCCTTTCTGACACACCATTTTCTTGTGGTGTTCCTGGGACTGTCTTCTCTTTACGAATCCCATGGTATGAACAGTAACTATCAAACTCCTTGCCGCAGTACTCACCTCCATTATCAGATCTGAGACACTTCAATATTTTTCCTGTCTCATTCTCAACCAAAGCTTTCCACTTCTTAAAAGTAGCAAACACATCAGATTTCTGTCTAATGCAATAAACCCAAGTTTTTCTAGTTGCATCATCAATAAATGTAACATAATAATGAGAGCCACCAAGAGATTGTACCTGAGCCGGTCCCGATACATCTTTATGCACAAGCTCTAATTTTTCATTCTTCTTCTGTTTCCCAACCCTAAGAAATCTGACTCTCTTATGTTTTCCATAAACATAGTTTTCACAGAATTCCAAACTTACCTGCTTCAAATCCGGCAGCAACTTCCTTGAGTGGAGAATCTGCATCCCCTTCTCACTCATGTGGCCAAGCCTGTGATGCCACAATGTTGTATCTGTTCCTATGGAATCTAAAGAGATAGAATGGTCAGTATTATGAGGACATAAATACAACGTACCTACTCTGTCTCCTTTTGCTATCACCATTGATCCTATAGTGATCTTCCACCACTTTTCTCCGAACGTAGATAGACAACCGCCATCTCCCAACTGCCCTGTTGAGATCATATTTATTTTCATAGCTGGAATATGCCTAACTTCTTTCAACAACCAATCAGTTCCATTCTTAACTTTTATCCATACCTTACCCATTCCAACAATTTTACATGGCTCATCATCACCCAATAAAACATGTCCAAAGTTGCCAGGAACATACTCATGAAAGTATTTCCTATGGGGTGTAGCATGACATGAAGCTCCTGAATCTACTACCCAATAATCACTAGTATTATATAATGCAAGAATCAAAGCATCTTGTAACACATCACCTACTACATTTGCTTCCTGGGTAGTTTCCTTCTGTGCATCTCCTTTCTTCTTTAGAGATTTGCAGTCTTTCTTCAGATGTCCTTTCTTTCCACAGTTCCAACACTCTATCTTTCCCAGTCTGGACTTGGATATGCCCGTTTTAGACTTTCCACGATTACCTTGTCTCTTTCCTCTCTCCTTTTGTCTTCCCCTGCTCTCCATGGTCAACTCATTACCTGATGTCTCAATGTCAACACCATCTTCCCCATGCATGTTGTCACCATCGCCATCCTCATCATCCCCATTGTCATGATCGTGGCCATCAAATTCCATCCCCATTCCCATTGCCACCATCAATGTCACCATCATCCTCCTCATGCCCATGTTTTCACCATCTCCATCCTCATCATCCCCATCACCACCATCAAAAACCATTGAAGGCTCATGCTTGAAGGGATCGATTCACTTTCATGTTCATGTTCTTGTTTGAATTATGCTCTAAGTATGCCTTCGAAGACTAACTTTAGCATAACTATTGTTATCATGTGTTGGCCACCCAAATGGACCACTTTCTTTTGTAAACTCTCCCTATTAGTGTTTATTTTGAATATATTCAATCAAAGGAAGCATTTTTTCACAAAATTGAAATTTCATGCAAATAAAAAAGTTATTATCTAAATAAAAATTGAAGACTTGACCAAAGGACTTTGTTAAAAAAATCAGGCGTTCTCCTGCAAGTGCTTCAAAGATGACTAAAAACACTAATTTCAACTCCAACATTCATGTATTCTATGTGGCTCTACTCACATGCAATACAAACACCTATGTGGCTCTAGTTTCGTGCAACCCAACCCAAGCCACAAAAATTATCTCCTAACAAGTTCGTCATAACATCTATCTCTTCTAGTGCTCTAGTATTGTCATCAAGAATAAGATCCAATGGCTGAATTCTATAAACCTAGAGTGGTAGGCCATTATGTCAATAATATCACCATTACTTTCCTTCTATCCACCCTTGTTATATTCGACAAACTTAAAGAAAAAAACCCTAATTCAAATTGTTGCTAAACTTGCTCAAGCATAAAAGTATGTGAGATATTTGGGAACCCCAAGTAAAATGCCTCACAAAGGGAAATTCCAAGTAATTTTGAGAAATTGACAAATTAGGTTCAAAGTAGGGCATCTTGTTCTAACACTAGTTGGTCGCAGGTCTAGTAGGAGACATGGAGAGTGGATCTAACATCTAACATGATTTTGGATGCTAGTAATACAATTGTCTTTCCATGTATTTGTGTGATGTAACATGGCTAGGGTTTGAAAACCCTAAGAAAGACAATCATGTTAGTGGTGAGAGCTTGAATGACATAAGATTCTTGTTGAAGGCAATTAGGACTTCCTACCTATCCTTGAGATTATAGGGTGCCTTAGGAAACACTAGGACATAGATGTTAGAGATCACAAAGTTATAACTAGTGGAGAAGATAAGGGTAAGAGATACATCTTAGATTATCTTGGAGAGATTGCTCTTGTGTGATGCTAGAGTATAAAACCTAGGGTTTGAGGATTGAAATACTAGGATGGACATGTATAATTGGATGCTAGAAGTTAAGTTCTATAGTGGTGTACTTGTGTGATGTGACATGGGTATGGTTTTTAACCCCTAAGAAAATATTATGTCCTTTATTTAATAGCATGTGTAATTCTCATCATGAATGTGTCATAATGTCTAAAAGTAATATTCTTTTACTGTAAAAAAATCCAACATAACCTTACACTAAAAATAGAAGGTAGGATTTTATCTCTAACATAACCTTACACTCAATGGGTAGAATTTATCTCTCATCCATTACGTACATATGATTCCATGTTGACCCTCGAATCCATGTTGAACCATTAGAATTTATCTCTCATCCATTACATACATATGATTCCATGTTGACCCTCGAAGCCATGTTGACCCATGATTCCAAGTTGCCACAGGTTCATGATCGAGTCATTTCCAAATTTGACCCCCTTGTGCAAGAATTGCATTGTCTCTCACTCAGAGAAAACCTATACTCCAAAATCACCGAAATGGAGGGGATCTAGGCCATGAACCCATGGGAGAGAAGCACCCCTAGAATTATTCTAGCGTCCTAATTCCAATGGATTTGGCGGTTCGTTAATCTGAGCCACGGTCACCATTCTATGGCCACTTGAAACTTGCCTCTTGGAGGCTTTCAGGGACACATGTTCAATTGGTCCCAAGGGCATAGAATTTGATCCAGGTAACAGAATTGAGTTCCATGATATGATGCAAGTGTGTTTGGGAAGGTTTGACATGTGAATGTTAGCCACGAGTTCACAATTGATTCATTTCCAAATTTGACCCCCTTGTACAAGAATTGCATTGCCTCTCACTAAGAGAAACCCTAGATTCCAAAATTGCCAAAATGGAGGGGCTTTGGGTAGTCAACCCATTGGAGAGAGGCACCCATAGCATTATTCCGACATCCTAATTCCAACATAGTTGACAGTTCGTCGATCTGAGCCACAGTCACCGTTCTATGGCCACTTGAAACTTGCCTCCTAGAGGCTTTCAAGGACACATGTTGAATTGGTCCCAAGGGCATAGGATTTGATTTGGGAGACATAATTTAGTTTGGTGAGATGATGTAAGTGTTTTTGGGCATATTTTACATGTGAACATTGGCCATGGGTTCACAATCGAGTCATTTCCAAAGTTGACCCCTTGTGCAAGAATTCCTTTGTCTCTCACTGAGAGAAACCCTAGATTCCAAAATCACCAAAATGGAGGGGCTCTGGGTCGTGGACCCATGGGAGAGAGGAAACCCTAGCATTATTCTAGCATCCTGATTCCAATAGATTTTATGGTTCATTGATCCGAGCCATGGCCATTGTTCTATGGCTAGTTTCAGCTCGCCTCCTAGAGGCTTTCAGGGACACATGTTGAATTGGTCCTGAGGGAATAGGATTTGATTTGGGTAGCAAAATTGAGTTTCATGACATGATGCAAGTGCATTTGGACAAGTTTGACATGTGAAAATTTTCCATGGGTTCATGATCGAGTCATTTCCAAAGTTGACCCCCTTGTGCAAGAATTGCATTGTCTCTCACTAAGAGAAACCTTAGATTCCAAAATCACCGAAATGGAGGGGATCTAGGCCATGGACCAGGGTATAGAGGCGCCCCTAGCATTATTTCGGTGTCCTGATTCCAATGGATTTGAAATTTCATCGATCCGAGTCACGGTCACCATTCTATGGCCACTTGAAACTCACCTACTCGAGGGTTTTAGGGACACATGTTGAATTGGTCCAGAGGGCATAGGATTTGATCCGGGGCAGCAGAATTTAGTTCTGCGAGATGCTAAAAGTATGTTTGGGCATGTTTGACATGTGAACGTTGGCTACGGATTCACGATAAAGTCATTTCTAAAGTTGACCCCCTTGTGCAAGAATTGCATTGTCTCTCACTGAGGGAAACCTTATATTCTAAAATCACCAAAATGGAGGGGCTCTGGGTAGTGGACCCACAGGAGAGAGGCACCCCTAGCATTTTTGTGGCGTCCTAATTCAAACGTATTTGAAGGTTCGTTGATCTGAGACATGGTCATCGTTCTATGGCCACCTGAAACTCACCTCGTAGAGGCTTTAAGGGACACATGTTGAATTGGTCTTGAGGGCATAGGATTTGATCCAGGAAACAAAATTGAGTTCCATGAGATGCTCTGCAAGAATGTTTGGACATGTTTGACATGTGAACTTTGGCCACAGGTTCACGATCGATTCATTTCCAATGTTTACCCACTTGTGCAAGAATTGCATTGTCTCTCACTTAGAGAAACCCTAAATTCCAAAATCGACGAAATGGAGGGGCTTTGGGCTGTGGACCTATAGGAGAGAGGAACCCCTATCATTATTCTGGTATCTTGATTCCAACGGTGTTGAAGGTTCGTTGATCGAAGCCACAGTCACCATTCTATGTCCACTTGAAACTCGCCTCCTAGAGGCTTTCAAGGACACATGTTGAATTGGTCCTGAGGGCATAAGCCTTTATTCGGGCAGTAGATTTGAGTTGTGTGAGATGTTTCAAGTTTGTTTGGGTATGTTTGACATGTGAACATTGGCCACGGGTTCACGATTGATTCATTTCCAAATTTGACCCCCTTATGCAAGAATTGCGTTGTCTCTCACTAAGAGAAACCCTAGATTCCAAAATCGCCGAAATGGAGGGGCTCTATGCCAAGGACCAAGGGGAGAGAGGCACCACTAGCATTATTCCGGCATTATGATTCCAACAGTGTCGAGGGTTCGTCGATACGAGCCACGATCACCATTCTATGGCTACTTGAAACTCACCTCTAGGAGGCTTTCAAGGACACGTGTTGAATTGGTCCCGAGGGCATAGGATTTGATCTGAGCAGCAGAATTGAGTTCTGTGAGATGATTCAAGTGTTTTTGGCCATGTTTGACATTTGAAGTTTGGACACGGGTTCACGATCGATTCATTTCCAAAGTTGACCCCCTTGTGCAAGAATTGCATTGTCTCTCACTTCTAAAGTTGACTCTTAAATTTTGTCCATGGAGTTCAATAATATCTCTTGCCTATGAATTCTGAATATGTTAATTATTGACTTTTTTATTTACAATTTACATAATTTTAAATATATTTCACTATTATTAAAACTATTTTTCTCATGAAATGATATTGAGTGTTGGATATGTTTTCTCTTCATGTGAAATACATGGTTATTTGAAAGAGCAATACTGAATTATTGTCAGAAAATATCAATGTAGGATTTTTTCCCCATGCAATAAGTTGAACAAAACTCATTTCATCCAAACTAATTGACAAGTTGTTAATGTTGCACCCACATATTCTACTTCAGGTGACCAAATTGTAACTATGGGATGCTTCTTTGGTTCCTATGACAAAGTACTAGTACCAAATTAAAAGCATATTATCCTCATGTGCTTTTCCTATCGTCAACACTGCATGTAAAATCACTATCTATGAAACCATTCAATTATGAAATACAAAATTCAATGATATAATGTACTTGCAATGTATCTTAAAATTCTTTTACCAACTCAACAATGAGTACTCGGAGACTCCATAAACCTTGATATTAAACTCACAACAAACATATATGGCCTAATTGTTATTAGGTACATCAAACTCCCAACTAATTTCTTGAATTGTGTTGGATCTACAAAAGATACATCATCCTCTTTGCTTAATTTAGTACCTATTGCTACAGGTGTTGACATTGGCTTGCAATTCAACATTATAAATCCCCTTATCACATCTTTATCATACTTTGATTCTCATATAAAAATTTCATTTTTTATTGTGCAACTTCAATACGAAGGAAGTACTTCATCACACTCTGTCATTTAAAATTAAATTTTCATGGATTTTCTAATTTTGTCCAACATCAAATTACTTGTAAAAATTATATCATTGACATGAGAATTTTACCTTCCTTATATGTTTTAGTGTACAAAACGAAGTCACTTTTGCGTATATTAAACCCATTGTTATTCAAATAGTTGTCTCTCTTGATATATCAAGCTATAGGACTTTGTTTCAACCCATATAATACATTCATTAACTTATAGACCTTCTTTTCATGCATTTTGTCTTATAACCATTTTCTTCCTTAGGCTTAAACCTCCAAAGTGCAAGTTTCCAAACCTGAAGTTTCAAATCCATGTTTGATCAACAAACTTAGGTTTATATGCATTCATTGAGTTTTGAATTTCACTTATCATCTTGAGTTGGAAGATTATGTTCTTGGTGCATTTAATACCTAGAACTAAGTACACATCATCAATATGTTTCTTATCTCCATTTTTGGCAAACATAATCACCCATTAAGGTCCAACAAACACATTTTTTCAATAATACATATTAAATTAAAAGCATATTATCCTCATGTGCTTTTCCTATCGTCAACACTGCATGTAAAATCACTATCTGTGAAACCATTCAATTATGAAATACAAAATTCAATGATATAATGTACTTGCAATGTATCTTAAAATTCTTTTACCAACTTGGCAATGAGTACTCGAAGACACCATAAACTCCATAAACCTTGATAATAAACTCAAAACAAACATATATGGCCTAATTGTTATTAGGTACATCAAACTTCCAACTAATTTCTTGAATTGTGTTGGATCTACAAAAGATACATCATCCTCTTTGCTTAATTTAGTACCTACTGGTACAGGTGTTGACATTGGCTTGCAATTCAAAATTCTAAATCTCCTTATCACATCTTTATCATAATTTGATTCTCTTATAAAAATTTCATTTTTTTTTTGTGCAACTTCAATATGAAGGAAGTACTTCATCACACTCTGTCATTTCAAATTCATTTTTCATGGCCTTTCTAAATTTGTCCAACATCAAATTACTTGTAAAAATTATATCATTGACATGAGGATTTTACCCTCCTTATATGTTTTAGTGTACAAATAGAAGTCACTTTTGCTTCTATTAAACCCATTGTTAGTCAAATAGTTGTCTATCTTGATATATCAAGCTCTAGGACTTTGTTTCAACCCATATAAGACATTCATTAGCTTATAGACCTTCTTTTCATGTCATTTTATCTCATAACCATTTTCTTTCTTAGTCTTAAACCTCCAAAGTGCAAGTTTCCAAACCTCAAGTTCCAAATCCATGTTTGATCAACAACCTTAGGTTTATATGCATTCATTGAGTTTTGAATTTCACTCATCATCTTGAGTTGGAACATTATGTTCTTGGTGCATTTAAGACCTAGAACTAAGTACACATCATCAATATGTTTCTTATCTCCATTTTTGGCAAGCATAATCACCCATAAAGGTCCAACAAACACATTTTTTCAATAATACATATAAAATTTCATTCACCATGAACCAATCAAATTCACCATTAGCCGAGTAAAATCCATGACATATAACATCAAATGCACCTATGTAAGTAAGAATCCATAAACACTTTTTTGTATACACCAAATGAAATTTGTAAATTTGTATTGGAAATTTGTTCAAAATTATATTTTTATACAAAATGGAGCATCGTTCCCAATAGTGGATGCTCATGCCCAAAAATGGGATAAGGACGGCTCACGGCCTATGCAAAAGCAACCATATCTTGCCAAAAATGCCACATCATGGCTAATGTACATAGAGGGTGTCTCAATCATCCTGGACACCATCGGCCACTCGACACTCCTCTCCAAAATCGATCTTCCTCCTCTTTGAGCTAGAGGAAGACTTCCCCCCCCTCCTACGTCTTTGTGTGGTTTCAAAGGGAAACAACAACATGTCAATATTCCCACAATTCTATAAATTAGTACACTTAAAAAAATACAAGTAGCCTTCAAATCTTGAGTACTCACCTGAGGCGGTCGTGATGGGGGTGTCTGTATCCTCGATCCCAATCTCTCGGCAATGCCTCCTTGCAACCATTAGAAAAATAATTAATACATAATACAAAAATGACTTGTTTTATGAAATTCATCCATGCTTAATAATATTTTAAATAATTTAGAAATCTCACTATGAATATTAGAGGTGATGTAGGCGATTGCCCTTCCGGGCTAGGAAGTGGAGCACTAGGCTACACAACTTGCTCTAAGGCGATGGTGGTGGCGGGGGTTGATGTAGGTAGGGGGAGGGGACTGATGTAGGTAGGGGGGAAGGGGATTATGTAGGTAGGGGGTGGGGGCTGATGTAAGTAGGGAGATGGGTGCTAACGTGGGTAAATGGGAGGGAGTATATGTATGTGAAATGGATAGAGATGATGTGGATGGAGCTTGTGTGGATGGGAAAGATGGAGCCAAATGTTGCACATGAGGGGTAAACACATGAGTGGATGGGTGTGTGTGGTGATATACCCCCGGTGGCTGTATAATGGGTGGGAGTGACCTACCGGTGGATACGGGAATGCCAATCACAAGAGCATTCTTCCCAATCAGCTGACTCGAAATGAATTGTGGAAACACATAACTATGTGGACTATACATACGAATGTGTGTGTATGGTGATTTGATGGTCAGCGATGGAACCTACATAAATAGGTGAAATACATTTCATTAGAATAAAAAACATGTAAATTAACCATAGAAACACAATGAATTTCACATGATACATCAAATATATAATTAATTTCAAACAAATTACATGCATGGTAGGTGATCTGCTCAGCACAGGTGGAGACCTGTGCTCAATTTCCTCTGCATGCACCTATGGAAACATGAAAGCATTACTATTGATTTCTCGTATAAAATATGAAAATTGCAACTAACTCAATTTTTAAATCCTACAACCATACACTATCTTATATACCTGTATGTGAGGTGCTGCAATACTCTCTATTTCCACCATGGCAGAATCAAGGTTGGGAGCAGTAATGTCCTCCCACCTTGAATCAGTTGTTTCATCTCGAAACAACTACACATGAAAAAAACATTAATTCCACATTCAATACACTAATCAATGCTAATCTAACAATTGTAAAATGTAAATTTAAATATGAAGTCAACCATTTACAAATAGTATACTAACCTCAGACATAAAGGTATCTCGTGATGGATCATCTGTAGGGCCATGGAAAGTATGGAAGCAGTGAGTGCAACGATGGGGTAATCCTTGGGTGTTAGAAGGATCCTTTGGTCCATTATATGTGATGGATGGTCCATGATCAATGGGGATTGAAGGACCCACCTAATGGATCCCCATGCTACTCTAATCCATCATGCCTAGATGATGCCACAAACGTGTTGTGCTATAATAGAATATGGGTAAGCCATGATATGGAAGTGGAAGTATCATCTAGGTGGTCCAATAACTGAGGTGTCTATGAAGCGGGGTTAGGCATACGCCTAGGTGTAGGTGGCGCTCTCAATGGGTTATGCCTAGCGACGGGTAGATCTTGAGCAGATCCAATACCAACCCCATGAAACTCACTAATGTCGAAATTGTTTACATGTAGTTCCAACACAAACTCTGCATATAGTTTTTGAAGGAAATATAGTGGGACCTCCCTATTATTGCAAGGAGGTTTTTCAAAAACCATGAACCATCTAATCATCTAGTTTTGTCTCCATGGTTCATAAGTGCACCAATCCATGCAAAGGCACCTTTTGCATGGATCAAGGGGTAGGTTGGTCCTGAGGTCAATGAAAAAACTAACTAGATTTTGTTTGGAGATGTTCAAATATTTGATTTGGTATTGACTGAGGCCAGTGGAATAATATGATCTCATTTAAGCCCTATACTCGGTTATGCTCATCAATTGACAATGAGCATTATCAACTGAGGCAATGATGCTATTGATGGATGTGGCTAGGGATAATCTCGATGGTTCCCTAGTCATTATAAGTTCTTGAACCAAGCTTCTTAATTGTTGTAAATTTTGGTTTATTTGGGCTTCCGTGCTTGGGTTCTCCTCAAGGTGAATGTTTACTTTAGGGTTTTCTGTGGATGGGTTGTTTGTTTGGGGGTTTGGGTCTTGGTTTTCTGCCACTATGATGAGGTAGAGATTAACTGCAATTAAAAAAATTAAATTTGTTACAATATTGTTTGAGTTTTATGGATTTTTTATAATGTATTTTTTTTAAATCATTGAAATAACTTGTTAAAAACATTGAAAATACAAAAAAAAATTGTAATTGGAGCATGACAATCTACCTGGATGATTATTGGGGGACATTGGTGAGGGATCGATGTGTGTGCGCAGTCTTGATCCGTTTTTGACAATGTTGAGACGGCGAAATCAGGAAAGGTGTGTAAGAAATGGGTCTCAACCAAATTTTTAATGCACACAGAAGCGTGCGCGCACTATTAATGCATGCGCATCAATAGTGCGTGCACATTAATTGCACGCGTGCTTTTAAGACCTATGTGGACACCTACCTAGCAGTTTGGGAGTTTACCAAACTGTTGCGTGCATGCGCTGTTAAGAGCATGCATCCACTATATTTTTTTTCCGCTCACACGCTCCAGTTGCAACAAATTTGGGAAGCATCTTCGTGCACGCTCCCAATAGCTCTTTCTTTATCTAACATGTCTCTATATTTTAGCGGATTTCATTATAGGATAGATATGTGTTCCAATGTATTTAAATAACAAAAATCTGTATTGTTCAATAGGTAAATTTATAGATAGAGAAGGATGCACAAAAAACATGCAAGTTGTGTCACCTAGTTATACGCCCTTATAACCTCTATGGATACTCCTTCAAGTAGTACTACATCAAACAATATATGTATACACAATTATATTTTGCTCGTAATGGTCATTCTCATGTACCATGGAATTATATTGTATAGATAAGGGTATGGTCTATCCTCCTTAGTTGGTTTAATGAAAGATTCAACCATGTACTATTATCAAAATCCTTTGAAATATCAAAGAGGCAAAGTACTTGGAATTCCTCTATCCTAAGGAACCTACAAATCCTTGTTGGGTATGTGTTATATTCTTTGCATGATGAAAGAAGAAACCTATGGCATGGGGATTTGAGGCAATGCACTGGAAAAAAATAAAAAGTAAATATGGGCTATTTTTTCAAAAAGTGTGTAACTCATTATTAGTTAAGGGATTGGGATTGTAATCTAATATGCGTTAATGGATTAGGGTTTTGGATGCTATGTAATAACTAAATATTATATTGTAAATGGTTAAGAATTACAATGAGAAAGTAAGAGGGGCAACAAGATAAGTTTTGATGGTTTTTCCAATTAAGGGTTTCCGGGGTAAATATAAGCATATAATTTGTTTTCCATTGTTTAATCTCTATTTTGATTAAGAATGTATACACATTATCCCACTTCACAGGTTTAAAACATACATGTGGTATCAGATCTTGATTATTGGCTTCAAGGGGATGCCTTTTTTCTAAGGTTTCGACTCATTTGATAGAATTTTTTTATCTTGGGTCTATAATAAACCTAGGTCCAATGGGATATTTGTAGTGGTGATTTGTGTATGAGAATGGTGATTGTTCCTAGAACTGAGATTGAGAAATTTAACAATTGTATCTTTGAGTTGTGGAAGCTCAAAATGGAAGATGTTCTGGTAAATTGAGAATTGTGGGTCATTGTGGATCTAGGTACACAACCTACTGTAATGGAAAAAGAAGATTGGGTGAAGCTGGAAAGAAAGGTGAGAAGTATGATTCGAGTTTCCCTATAAGATTCGGTATTGTTGAATGGCATTGGAGAATATAGTGAAAATAAGTTGTGGGATGAGTTAGGGAATTTGTATTAGTTAAATTCCCTAGTAAACAAGTTGTTTCTTCAAAACAATTCATATTGTCATAGGATGGATGACGGTGAATCAGTGACAAATCATCTAAATGTCTTTAATACTTTGGTAATTCAATTTGTTTGTTGCTATTCAAGATGAATAAAGAAGATAAATGTATTACATTCTTATGTTCTTTTCCAAATTCTTGAGAAAATATGATTGTAACAATTGGTAGTGCTAGAGTCAAACCACATTGAAGTTTAAGGATATAGTAGCATTTCTATTCCCAAAGGAAATGAGGTGAAAAAACATGGATAGTTAGAGCATGAATGCCTTGTTTGTAAGATGTTGCCCCTAATATAGAAATAAAATATGTCTTCAAGGGGGGATCTAAATCTAAAGGTAGAAATAAACCTATAGGTAAATCTTTGAGGAAATGTTGGAACTTTGGTAAAACTAGGCATTATAAGAAGGATTGTATATCTAAAAATGTCTATAAAGTGAAGGGATTTGATGATGCCCCTTCCATGGAGGTGAATACCTCCTAAAACGTTAGAGAGAATTTGTACCAGGACTCTATAGGTACCCATTCAAATCATGATTTATGTTTGATTGAATCGTGTGTGCCTTTTCATATGACTCTTCATAAGGAGTGGTTTTGTGAATGTCACATACCCACCCATCATACCAGCATGGGAGAGAACATGACACTAAATCCAGACATCTAGCCCCATACTTAGTAAACAAACATTCATATAAAATGAAGATGGAAATATGCAAATGCATAAATATTTGAAAACATAGCAGAATAAAATTCTATTACGCATCCATCATACATTCAAGATATTCATGTCATTCATCAATTAAAACAATACAGAATTAGCACATGAGAGTACTTATCTTAAAACAAAGTAGTCCTTGAGCAACCAGCTATGCATCTACAACGTTCCACCCAACCATAGGCCAGTTGTGCTTATCAATCTCTTGATACAACTGTGTTGGAGAAAACTCACTATGGCTTGGGGTATAACACAACAGACAGATGACTACCAGAAATCAACTCAATTCTTAGAACTATGCTATATAAATGACAATGCTAAGATAAGGAAGAAGATAACCAACCTCGATCCAAACGTTTGATGTAAATCCCCATTGGATCTTTTCAATCCGTGCACTTGAATCTGCAAATTAGTCTTGACAGCCAATATACAACAAGTACATATAATATATAAACGGAATTAACATCATCAATAGCAATGGTCCATGATATAACAAGTAAATGAAACCCAATGTAAGATAAAAAAACATTTACAACATTAATGGATAAGAATATGAGTATTTTTATTAATAAACAAGAAGAAGTACAAAGTGATACGACCTCTTGCTGGAAACCAATCTAAACCAAGATCTGGATCAATCCACTTGTGCCTCCACCACTTCAATCCTCCATGAATGGAAAACTCAAACTAGATAGGAGTTTGGAAGGTGAACATAAAGGGTTCACAACTACAAGGATCAATGAGTATAGACTCAAGATAGGGAAAAACTCCATTAGAGTTCTCTTGCTTTTCTTTCTCCTATCATCCATAAGCCATTTGTGCTAAATATATAGTCCTCTCAAAGGTAAGTGAAAGGACACATCGAGACGTTACTTGGGCAAATGGAGAGCCAAAGGTCACCCAATGATCGCTTTTTGGGAGTAAAAAGTAATAAACTAGTGATTTTTACCATTTTACTTTATACCTGCGGGCTATAGTGATGCAACTCGCGGGTATGCTTGCTATAATGATGCAACAAGTGGGTCAGAGGAAAAATGAGGAAAAAATATGTCTGACGGATATAAAGTGAATTTGAGTCAGTGAAATGGATCCTACAGGCCAAAGAATGCTGATGCTCACAAGGTGGAAGATTACGTTGTAATAGATGCCCCCTAATGTGTGAGGTCAGAGACTGATGCTACGATGGTCGAAATACATTATAAAACTCAGAAGTGGAGTGATGGAGACACAAGTGGAAAGAGCACCTCACTCATCATAATACAATAGTATCCCTGAATACATGTCAATAGTACAACAATTTGATACAATGGCCATGAATAGGCAGTACATACTGAATACCTGTCATAAGTGATCATAGCCATGATCCCTCTACAGTAAGATATGGTCTCCTGTTGAAAAGGAAACAACTGGTGCAAACTGGAGGTATAAACTACTGATATCTGAGAGGTGATATCTCAGATGTAAAGTCAAAGTCATAAGTAGCATACTAAATGCCACTATCGCCTGGCGTCTTCTACATAAGTCTTCGACGGTGCAAGTCCCATCAAGTGAATAAAGGAATTGGGGTCGAACCTAATGTGACATCGTCTGATTACCGGTCAATAATGTATATTGTTAACAGGCGCGAGATAACCCACCAATAATGAAAATGGGCATCAAGGCACAGAGCACAATGATTAGAGTGTGAATAAATGAGTTGAAGTCGAACACTAGGATGGATCCATAGATCAAGGGACATTGATGTATTCCCAAAACTGTCGATGGTGAGAGAACCTGCCACTAATGACTGCAAGCCTCAAGGTACTCAATCGAACTCTAAGCCTCAATACCCGGAATAAATGGGTTGAAGTCGATGGAACAAGAGTTGCTAGAAGGAGGGAATTAAGGCATCCCCCATCAACCAGCATGAGGTGCCAACTATGTTGAAAGATTTGGAAGAACTCAGGTGAAACGGACTGACTCAATAAGGATGGCCGACATGCAATAGTCAAGAGATCTGACGAGTGGCCGACACTGGTTCAAGACTTCCTTTGAACAAGAGTATGAGCAAATAGATAGACTCAAGTAGAATAGACTTGACATAAACTGTGCAATGCAGGAGGCATTACAAAGGGATCCATAATGACTGGAATCTTAACCAATCGGTGGAGAAAACTGAGAAACAAGTACAGCTCCTAAGGTCCAACTATAGTCCCGAATCATAATGTACGGAGTGGAATGAATGATCTGTTCAAAGGCGACACAACAGCTGCCAACAAGAAGTAGTAACCATAATCCCATTTGGCTTTTTGGAATATTTGATTATTTTTTTTGGTCTTTTTCATATTTGGGAAAAGCTTGAAAAAGAATAAAATTTCTTATAGTACAACAAGTGAGGGAACGAGTGTCAAATAGCGAGCAGACTAGTTTCAAGCAATGGAACATACCTATGATCAATGCAAGGAAGTGCATGCAAGATGTGGACACTCGGGGGGGGTGTTCCCTCAGGGTCAAAGGGTCATCAAATTGTGAAGGGAAAATATAAGCTCTACAGGGCTCGACAGGGAAAAGTTCTCAGGCACCAAGCTAACAATTGAGTAAGCAGGAGCCAGCACAAGGCTCAAGTGGCAAGCAGGATTATGCAATGCAATCACAACATGATATAATTGAGGGGAGTCCTTAAGGGAGATGGCCAGCATAAGACAAAGTAGAGTATGAGTCTTTATCGCAACGTCATGGCATAAGGACTCCCAATCCTAAGGACAAACAACGGCATGGGCACCAGAATGCACAAAGGGGTTCTAACTAGGGCACCCATGTTCGGAAAAGCCCTACTACCGCATAACGACACTTCTATAGCAGTGTGAAGGTTCCGTGTCAGTTACGAAGCGGGGTCACACCTAGGGTTTATGAAAGTGGTCGACAGGTCAAATGCATAATGCACATGGAAATGGCATCTAACCTATATGCCAGGAGTGAAATGTACCTTCCGTAGGTGTGAAATGGTCCAAAACAACTTTCACCAAAGAAATATGATTAAAAAATACTACTCTAAGACATTATATTTGTCCATAATGGCACAAAATGGTAAAAACTATAGACAAGTGGGTCTTGAAAATTATAAATAGTAATAAAAAATTACAATTTACAATTCATTTTTACTATTCACCCATTTGGAGCTTTGTGGTTAGTTTTCACCTGAAAGTTCAGTTGTCGATTCTGGGAGCTACGAGTGACCGTTCATCGAACCATCCGGAGCAGGTTGGTAGTCTCATCCATACCTTTCATTTCAATGCTTTCATTTTGATTTTCAGTAGTGGGATTTTTTGTTTGGCCAAGCCCTAAATGGATTCGATGCTACCCACGGGCTGTAGCTATGTGGGTCATCGGTAGGGCAAGATACTCGCAGTCAATACACAGACTGACCGCGGGTACCTGCACCTGTATACAAGTTAGCCCGTGGGTACGGCCGTGTAGTTGGTTTTTTAAAAGAATTTGACTAAAATGCTTGTTTTTCTTCACTCCAGGATGGTTCTAGAGTGGAGGCAGAGGGAATTTGACCAAGTTGATGAGGCCGTGTGCAACGATGTGCAAGCATGTGGGTTGTACAAATTTTGGAGTATAGGGGGTTTGAGGGCCCAAAACCTATTACTCCGCCGCTTGATCGACTATTGGAATGTTGATGCACAGAACTTCAATCTTAATGGGAAAATCCTCACACTGGAAGTGGAAGACATCTGCTTCATTACCGGTTTGTCTCGTCGAGGTGAGGAGGCTAGTCTTTAGTCTTGTACTGTGGGTGGTGGGATCACCGTCCTTGACTACATAGCACGATATTGCCCCGCAAACACACGCACGGTGGGGAGTCAGGTGCCCATCAATGCCATAGTAAATATGAGCATGACGATCATTGTGGCTACCTTAGTGCAGATCACGGGATCCAAATCTCTGCACCAGGTGTCTAGGCCAGTGATGTTCTATGCATCACAATGCATGCAGCCTATAGTATTTGACTGGTGTACCACACTGCTGTGGTCTATGAAGACCCAACTGACGGAATGCAAAGAAGGGAAGGCCAAAAAATTTGGGTATGGGAGTATCCTATGCAGCTTCTTCTTTGAGAGGGTTCCAGGGCTTAGTTCGAGGGTGGATGTCCCTCATAGTCTCCGGGATCCAGCCCTGACCCGATGGGCTGAGTTCTTGACACGACAGGGTGGTGGTCGTCTGGCATCACCATATACCGAGGAGTTCTTCCATTGGTGGGACCGACAGGTCATTGCCATAGAGGACTACCCCTATGCAGGGATAGACTTCCGCCAGGATAGGGACATGCCACTCCCACCAGACGCAGCGTTCAGAGACATTGGTGAGTACTCTTTTTAGGTTTTTTGTGTATTAAATTTTTATGGATTTTTTTATGATAGATGTAAATGAAAAAATCTTTTTGGTGGTAGTATCACATGCTAATGGTTGACTGTTCGGTTGCAGAAAAAGTCCTAGTGAGACCTGATGGATTCCCGAGACATGGTTGTTGGGGTATGGGTGAGGAGGCAGGCGATGCTGCAGCAGGACACACTCTACAGACCTTGCAGTGCAACCTCACACAGATGGTTGCTAGGGTTCCACAGATAGAGGTGGCAAGACTACCTGAGGCCATGCAGTGCCAAGTAGTGGGGGTTCTGGGTGACTGGGTGCGGCTACTGCAGCGGGTAGCCAATGCAGTTCAGTATTTCTACGAGACACATCCTGTCAGGGTGGCAGCTAGGCCTCCTTGTAGGGAGTAGATATCTCAGGATCTCATTTTTTGTATCGATATATATATTTTTGAGGGCTACAAGCTCCAGTTTTGTATGACACTACCATTTTTGGACATATTTATATATATAAAACTTTGGTTCTCTGGTTCTACTATGTGTGTATGTACAAATGTATGAATGTCTTCTTATATTTGTGTGCTTCATGATGAATGTGACAAATGCCAATCTAATACATAGTTAGCATATGCATCAGATATATGATTAACACTTCTCGAAACATGTATATATGTAATTGAAACAAAATGTCATTCCAAGAGTCTTACCCTTAGGAATTTTCGTAGTAGCATAGGATCTCACACATGGTACTACCCATTCAGCTGAGACACAACTAGTTGTGAATCCAGGAGGACTTCTAAAGACTGGACGCCATGGGAAATGGCATCCCGAAGTAGCTCAATGATGGCATTATACTCAACCACATTATTAGATGTGGGACCAAGACAAGCACCTCCTGAGGACACAACTAGGTGTTCAGGTGAGAAAATAACCCAGGTAGCAGAAGCAAGCTACTGCGTATGACGGCTAGCACCATCCACGAACCCTAAGAACGTAGGAAACTCTGCTGACATCTATCAATCAAACGGAAGCTAATCAGCAGACCCGAAAACCAAAAGAAATCTAAACTATGTACAAAAGAAACTACACAATATTATACAAAAGTATCAGCCTGAACCAGAGGTTCAAGCGTAATACCGCTTGAGGTAGAGCCCATTTCTAGGCTCCTTCAAGACAATCCCCTCATAGTCTTCTAATTCATAGGATCCTTTTTCCAGGACACGCCTCACGATGTAAGGACCATGCCACATGGGGTTGAAATTGCATGCCCCCAGGGGTTCTTTAGCTTGGTCATATAAGAGGACCAAGTCACCTTCAGCATATTGTCGGGGACGGATAGACCTATCATACTGAATCTTAATACGACATTTGTTGGCATCTATAGCCATAGTGGCATCTCGACATTGCTCGTCAAGTTGCTCAAGGTGGATTAAACGTTGCTCAAGACCCGTCGTATCAGGGAGGAGCTCTATGGCTAGTTTAAGCAAAGGGATCTCGCATTCAATCGGTAAAAGTGACTCCACACCGTGAACTAGTTGAAACGATGAGAACCCAGTGGCAGTCTTGACTACGGTTCAATACGCCCACAAAGCAGGATATAACATGATGTGCCAATTGGTCTTGCTTTGTTGGATGGTACGTTGGAGAATGGTCTTCAAAGACTTATTGACTGCTTCCACTTGACCATTCACTTGGGGATAATAAGAAGATGATTGTTCTTGACGAAACCCAAGCTTGAGAGACAAATCCTCCATCATCTTATTCTGAAATTGACTGCCATGGTCAGTGACAATCTCTTTCGAAATACCGAACCGAGTTATAATTTGATTGAATACGAAGTGGGCTGCTGTAGCACCATCGGCTTTAACGGTAGGCATGGCCTCAGCCCATTTGGAAAAATAGTCCATGGCCACTATGATATGGTGATGCCCCCTAGACGAAGCTGGTTTGCAATCCATGAAATCCAACCCCCACTTGGTGAAGGGACCGATGGTGACAACTGGATGAAGGGGCGCTAGATGCGAGTGTATGTTCCGATAAAACAGCTGGTAAGGGTGACATCTCTTCACAGCATTAACACAATCCTTAAATATGGAAGGCCAAACATAACCAGCTCACATAATACGTTGGGTTGTAGCAAGCCCGGATAAGTGACCGCCACATGCCCCAGCATGGCAATGATTAAGCACCCGCTCCGTTTCTTCGTGAGTTAAGCAACGACGGAGGATAGAATCCTTTCCTCGGTGATACAAAGTGTCACCGACGATAGTATAATCTTTAGTGTGATGTTTTACACACCGTCGCTCATCTCGTGAATAGTGCGGAGGAAACTTCAAAGTTTGGAGATATACAATGACATCCCCATACCAAGGGTCCTCGGATGAGATAAGAAATAAGTGCTCATCCACAAAGGAATCTTCATGAATGACATCCTCATCAAGTCTCGGAAGCTCCGACATAAGCTCAGCAAATACCAACGATTTCACCGACTTCGCCGAAGCAAAATCGAGATCAAATTCCTGAAGGATAATAATCCATTTATTATACTTCCCCCCGATAAGGCGTCGTGTTAGCAAGAACTGAAATGGATTGATATGCGCGACAACTGTGGTCGTTCTAAGCAAAATGTAATGTCATAACCGCTAGACTGAATGAACAGTCGCAAGCGCCAGCTTTTCCACATGAGTATATCTTAGCTTAGTGTCTACTAGATTTCGACTAAGATAATAGATGACATGCTCGACAAGCGCATCATCAACCTGAACCAAGACCATGCCAATCGTCTCTTGAGACGTGGCCACATAAAGGATAAAATCTCGCGCAAAGTCTGGTGGACTAAGCACAAGGGCCGATACCAAAGCTTTCTTAAGGGCGTCGAAAGACTGTTGGGCTCGCTCATCCCAGATAAAAGGTGTGTCCTTCTTCAATAAGCACGCGAAACCTTTGGTAAGATTAGCATAATCGACTACAAAACGACATAGAAAAGTGGCTCTCCCTTGGAGGCTCTAAAGTTGTAACAAATTGCGCGGAGGAGGCAACTAAAGTATTGCCTCAACTTTGAGAGGATCGACTCTAATACCCTCTTTCGAAACTATGAAGCCCAGAAGGTGACCCATCCTTACAGCAAAGATGCATTTGTTAGGATTCAATCGAATCTTGTATCGTATACATCGTTCAAGAATCATGCGGAGGTGCTTGGGGTGGTCCACTCTCTTGCGAGAATGGCCGGCAAGATCATCCAAGAAAACCTCCATAATCGTCTTAAGATCATGAAAGGCATAGGTCATGGCATGCTGAAATGTGGCTCCGGCGTTTTTAAGGCCGAAGGGAATTTTTCGATATGCAAATGTTCCCCGAGGAAAAATAAAAGCTGTCTTATGTTGGTCCTTGGGTTTGATTTGATTTTGGTTATATCCGAAAAATCCGTCCATGAAGGAAAAAATCTCACTTCCGGCGTGAGCATCCAAGATTTGATCTATGAATGGTGTGGGGAAGTTGTCTTTCGGACATGCACAGTTCAAACCTCTAAATTCGGTGCATACACGGATCATTCCCTACTTCTTATCCACAGGAATGGGGTTTGACACCCATTCGGTAAGGGGAACGGGGCAGATGAAACCAACTTTGAGCAGTTTCTCCACCTCTTCCTTGATAACGGCTGCTTTTCTAGGGTTCACAGCACATAGGCATTGTCAAACTAGTTTAGCATTGGGATACATTCTAATCTCATGTTCAACAATGTGAGGTTCTATTCCTGACATCTCCTCATGTGACCAGGCGAAAGCTTCCCGGAGTTCTGTAAACAATTCAGTGTAAATAGCAATCTCCTCAGGAGTGCAATCGTCACCTATGTAGACATTCTCAACTATTTCGGGAGTATGAGAGATATTGATCGATGTAGTTGGGGAAATGGTAGCCATATTCCCTTCCGAAAAAACATCATGCAACTCCAAAAGAGCCATAGGGTGATCAACCATCTCTGCTAGAGTCGTCCTAAACTCTTCTCGTTCGGCGAGCTCGAGTTTGGGAAGGAAATAAGAGCGTTGATGCATATCTTCCCAAGGTCTCTCACTACCACACATGGCCTCCATGATAGCTTCATCAGAAGGCAAAGTATCATCGAGGAAATCATGGGAACAGGATGAGTTGGCTACCCGAACCGGCAGCATAACAGGATCTTCCTCGACTGTCTGGGAAGAAGAGAGATCCGACTCTACAGTGGCTTGTTGAATATGCTGGTAAGCAAGCTCAACTACAGACAGTGGCATATACATTCCGATATGCGAAATGTTTCTAGACATGGAACTCATGGATGGTAAAGTCCATGGATCATCGAAATAGGAAGTGTGGAATGACATATTATGTGAAGGAGGAGATGCATCGTCGGTAATGGTTCCAATAAAATTCACAAGTGCGGAAAAATCATAAGTTCCCATCAATGAAGGGTCCATGCCAACACCCATGTTCCCAGTTGTCGGCTGAGAATGAGTAACCTTCGGGACTATGGATCCCATGGATGCTATGGAAGAGGAGTTAACGTAATCCAGCTGATCGATGGTCACAATCTTGCCTTCATGAGGAAAGTAGATAACTCTGAATACAGTGGACGCAATAGCTTTCATGGCATACATCCAATTTCGACCCAGTAAAAGGTTGTAGTTGATGGGCGCATCAACCACCTCGACTTCAATAGGCACAGACTTACCTCCCAAGGAGACAACAAGGGAAGGGATAATTCCATGTGGCTTAAATGAATGACCGTCAAATGCAGTGAGCATGGGTCTAGACGCGAGTAGGGGAGGAGAGCCAAGAGCTTTCCAATAAGCTAACGACATTACTGACGCAGAGGCACCTTCATCAACCATAGTACGTTTGACAAAACTCTGAAGGCACACCACCTGGATTTGAAAATCCACATGGTAGGGTAAGCAAGGTTGGAAATCAGTAGTATCGAACTTGATAATAGTGGGACTTCCCCCATCCTGAAATCCTAATGCACTCAAAAGAGCATGCTTCCGAGAAGGATAGGATTGGAAAACTTCAAGAGCTGACATGGCATACGGAGTTTGGCCCAAATCTTCTATGATGGAGTAGTTGTGGGCGGTTCGAGCATTAGGATTATGCATAGAATGCTTAAGAACACCTTTCGGTATCTGTGGCATAATAGAGGGCTTCTCGATATGCAAGGAATTGTCAGGAGGAGGGGGAGGCTCACTCCCCAAATTAGGTTGTGGTGCATCATAATCATACTGACGAGTGGCAACACTAACCTCTGACTGAACCATGTTCACACATCCATAACCACTAGTATTGGAAGCAGACGTTGTCGTCTCAGTAGCTCCATAACCAATGGTGGGAGCATGCAAAGCCATGTTTTGGTGCTGAGGTAGGGGATCCTTCAACATAGCTGGGCTCTGTGCCAAGTGCTTCGATGCTTCTTCAATACGAGGACATAAGTGAGTAAGATGGTCTTCCCCACAGATCTTGCAAGGAAACTTCACCTTACATCTAGGTTTACGGTCCTCACCAACATTTCCACCTTCCCGAGGAGGGTTGGCATTATCCTTATGGGGGGTATTGCGATTGCTATTGTTATTCCCATTGTTTCCACCCTTACAATTATTTCTCCCCTTTTTCTTACCACCAGGTTGTTGGTTACCTGATTGGTTTGTCGTTTGCACACTCTGTACATTGGACGATGGGGTGGTAGTGGACAAGGTGTGAACCTGTCCGGGAGTAGACTGGTTTAGTGACAAATTCTACATTTGATTAGCTACCAAATCTACGGGGTGAGTGCTTGCAGATCCAACGATGCCATCGGCATGCGGTCCAGGAATTGACGTGGGCTCATGACATGTGTGCAGTGCGTCAGGGATGACGTCATACAAAATGCTAGACTAAGAGTATAATAAGTTTAACTGCTGGACTTTCAAGATAGCTTGTTCCTCAGTCACAATGCTAGACATCGAAACATCCTTAGCAATGTATGGGAGTAGAAACTTGAGGAACCATTCCAATGGGAAATCTAGAGGAATTTTGGCTTTCACTAACCTCTTCCGCCGATGCCACTCTTGAACGTGGTCAGAAATATGCGTGGACTTATTCTGACGGAAGGTAGATAAAAGTTCATTGCTAGTATCATAGCGAACCGACAACTGGAAATGATCTAAGAAAACCAAAGCGATATCGTTAAAACCCCTATAGGTGTTTCCAGGCAACTCGACGTACCACTTCACGGCTGCGCACGTGAGGGTGCGTTGAAATAGTCGCAATCTAATGGAATCGTGATTTAATGAGTTGGAGGAGCACCAAAGGTGAAATGTCGTGACATGATCTCACGGGTCCTCACCACCTTTCCCCTCAAACTTAGGAATGTCCGAAGGGAGCTTGGTAGGGACCGGGGGCCAAGTAGGGTCATGACACACCAGATCATTCATGAGCTTCGAAAGATCTGGAAGATTCAAGCGTGCAAGGAACAGGAGATGGGGCTGGAAAGCTTGATTATAAGCCCCCATAAAAGGTTGGTTAAACGAAACCATGTTATAAGATGGACCAAAAGCTTGACCATGAGGATTAAACTACTGATAATAAGGACCTGACGGACCATAAGCTTGCCCATGGCCATAGGATTGATAACCTCCTCCTGCCTGACCCATTTGAGAGTAAGTAGGTATGTGCGTATTTTGGGAACCATATTGGGGTGGTGGGTTATACTGGTGGCCAACACCGACTGTGTTGTAGTAAGGGTTGCCACCATGAGTATGGGGCATATATGTACTATTCATAGCGGGAACCGTGTTGTAATGACCATAATGGTATGGTATGTTCCCATCCCCAACATTAGGATTAGCTTGAGCAGTCGTGTGGTGACCAGAAGCATGAGAAGTATTCCCAACCACAACATTGGTGTGACTAGTAGCAAGGAGTGTGGCGTGATGTCCATGTGGATAGGAGATATTCCCACCCCCTACATTAGCATTACTAGTGGTGCCAGTGGACGCAAAAGTATGCGCTATATGTCCACCCCCGTGGTTGGGAGGAGCATTAACATCCGTAAAAGTAGTCCTGGGTTGACGAGTAGCGGCATGTGTATTAGGTGGTGGATGGCGAGTCGTGTTTCGAACAACGTTCCTATTAGGTTGGGAAATCCTAGGAGGTGGTCGTCTTCCAAAATCAGCATTGTTAGGAGGAATGTGACCAGTCCCCATACTATGTGTGTGAGTAGACAACGTAGTGCCCCCAGCGAGGGTAGTGCCCCCAGTGGGTATAGTATGGCTAACACCATGACTAGTGCCAGCGTGACTACCAAACGTAGTGTAAGGTTCAACTGTACTATAACTAGGCATACCAAAAGAGAGTGCGGTCGGGTTGATCGTAGGACCAGTGTCATCATGTAACTCTGGCATCCCGTATCTATAACTGAGTGGAAACGAAGGAACGAACGGATTGTCCTGTTCTTCATTTTTGGGTAAGGCTGGCATCCCATGAAGATAATTATCCAGATTCGAAGGATCGAATGAATCTTGTTCAAGTGGATTAGGCCAAATCGAACTAGGTTGAGTCTCAAGTGGATCACCTCCCCATGCCTCACGAGGAGTATGGGGATCGAAAGTGTAGTCAAATCTACTCGATGGAGTTGAAGGTTTTTCTTTAGTATCAGAATGTGTAGCAGTCATGACATCTTGGATGTATGTCTCGTAAGAATTCGAAGACTCAGAGGGAGCCCTCTAGCATCCTCTAACAATACGGCGTGAAACCTCGACTGGCTTTAAACTAGCCAACCGACGGGATCGGTGGAGAGTAGGGCTCTGCGCCACGATATCTACAGGGAGAATATATAATCAAAACGTCCCCTAAATGCCAACTATCAATAAAAAACAGTAAATCAAAAGCACACACCTAGAGAAACTATAGCCAAGAGCAGACAAACAGAGTGGCTAAATGAGCTCCCGACACTAGATCCGGTATGTCTCACCTAGGAGAGGCTTGAGACTCCCAAACTATAGCTGGAGGTAATAGAATCAGTTATAGAGACACCCAGGATTCACTGCGTGCAAAGGGCCGTAACCCTCGGCAACAAACAACTGTGTTGTCCAATCCCTGATCTGACTCATGACACGAACAGTATAACCACTGCAAGTACCCTGTACGATACCTAGGTAAGGCAACTATGGTTACTGCAATATAACCAATGCTCCGGGGGACAGTTGCAGGTGGGATCTGTCGTATGGGTAGGGTAGCTGAGCCCGAAACTCAATGAGGGTCAAATCCCCCAAGAGTCCCCAGATACGAACAAATCCTAGAAATATCTCCCACGTTCAACCGGTATCAGAGGGATATCCCTTCAACAAACCTCCCGTGACCTCGTGCTTAACTCTGGCTTGACTAGAGCTTCCTGAGAACACCGATCTATACCATGGATTCCTCCACTCCCTGGTCAGACACCTGATGTTTCGTCTAGTAGTCTTGGATTGTTAACTCACAATGATCTATTCCAAGACTCTAAATCTATGCTAGTTGGTGTACCCTATAAATAAAATCGGTCTAATCAATTTTAAGATTAAGCGTTAATTTTAATGGCTGTGATTACTTAAGGGATATGATCGTGAAACTAGTGATGTGTAAGACTCAATAGTATGCAAAATCATCAAATCCTAGACTCATCTATCCAATGAAAACAATGCCCCTAATATGCACAATCAAACCAACGATTTCGAAAAAAAATGCCATCCTTTTATATTTTTCAATGCACAATCATAATCTAAATGAAGGCAGAAAGCACTCAATGCAAGATGCAATACATAAAAGCAAAAAAAAAAAAATTGTATTTTCTCTTATAAACGAAAGGAAAATGCATAAACTATGTGTATTTTTCTTTTTTTTGTATTTTTCATTATATGGAAATGAAAAATGCAAGCAAAATCCTACTATCTAGTCACTGATATGCCAAGGATATCACTAAGACAACCAAGCAGATACCAAACAGTAAGACTTAGCCAAAGGAATGAGCTCAAAAGGAAAAAACCAACAAGGCTAAATCCAAAGATGGGTAAAAAACCAACAAGTCTCAACCAAGAGAAACGAAGAGTTCTAGTCACAACCAAGGCATGGAACATTCAAGAAATAGGCCAACAAAGACTCAGGATCAACCAAAACCAACCCAGCAACACCAAAGGTCATAAACCAACAAAATCTGGAGTTGTACGCTACTGTCGAAGGAATACCTGCGGGTACCCGCGAGCAGTAGTGTAAATAGAGGTGGGTATACGCGGCCAGAGCTAAGCTAGCCCGCGGGTGAGGAAAGGTAAATTGGCAAACAGAGAGTCCAATGGCTCACAAAAAGCAAGTTTTCTATAGTGTATCTCAATGGCAGATAAGTGACATAGAGCTTCGACAAACAACAACTCTAATTATGGACTAATGCTCAAAAAATCCCCAAGATGGATGTTTTCCCCAGTGGAGTCACCATTTCTATGTTGGAGAAAACTCACTATGGCTTGGGGTATACCACAACAGACAGATGACTACCAGAAATCAACTCAATTCTCAGAACTATGCTATATAAATGACAATGCTAAGATAAGGAAGAAGATAACCAACCTCGATCCAAACTTTGATGTAGACCCGTTGGAGCTTTTCAATCCGTGCACTTGAATCTGAAAATTAGTATTGACAACCAATATACAACAAGTACATATAATATATAAATGGCATTAACATCATCAATAGAAATGGCCCATGATATAACAAGTAAATGCAACCCAATGTAAGATAAACAACATTTACAACATTAATGGACGAGAATATGAGTATTTCTATTAATAAACAAGAAGAAGTACAAAGTGATACGACCTCTTGCCGGCAACCAATCTGAACCAAGATCGGGATCAATCCACTTGTGCCTCCACCACTTCAATCCTCCATGAATGGAAAACTCAAACTAGATAGGAGTTTTGAAGGTGAACATAAAGGGTTCACAACTATAAGGATCAATGAGTGTAGACTCAAGATAGGGCAAAAGTCCACTAGAGTTCTCTTGCTTTTCTTTCTCCTGCCGTCCATAAGCCATATGTGCTCAATATATAGTCCTCTCAAAGGTAATTGAAAGGACACATCGAGACGTTACTTGGGAAGATGGAGAGCCAAAGGTCACCCAATGACTGCTTTTTGGGAGTAAAAAGTAATAAACTAGTGATTTTTACCATTTTACTTGATACCCGCAGGCTATAGTGATGCAACTCGTGGGTATGCTTGCTATAATGATGCAACAAGTGGGTCAGAGGAAAAATGAGGAAAAAATATGTCTGAAGGATATAAAGTGAATCTGAGTCAGTGAAATGGATCCTACAAGCCAACGAATGCTGATGCTGACAAGGTGGAAGATTACGTTGTAACAACAACTGCCACCCCCGAGATGGGCATGATTTCTACAAGGAAGAAGGGAACAACAGACTCACACATAGCCAAAATACACCAAAATCATCCCATCCAATCAACAGTTGGGTTTATCAGGCTGCTAGGAGATTGAAAAGGAAGAATTGCTAAGCTAGTGAGCTCAACCATAGAGCTATGGGTACCCCTACAAGATCTATCCATCTTGGTTCCCCACAATTCCTACACACATGATTCAAGGAAGTATTCCCTTCACTACTACATAGTCCCTCATGCCATACCTTCCAATTTAGTGTTGTTCAAGGTGTGCACAGAAGAGTAGCCAACCCTTTTGATCTTCTTCAGAGGTTATTTTCTCCACTAGGTTTATCAAGCCAATTCTATCCACTACCACTCCAAATTTCTTGCTCACAGGTTCAAACCAAAATAGGGATGCACATAACAGCAAAATTTTAAGTGCTAGGCATGAAGAAACATTTTTATAGTGAGATGCCCAAAGATGGGATTTCTACCAGTTCAGAAAAATGTGGGCAACCCAAAACGGAATGGAAAAAAATGGGAAGTCAACCCTAGGAGAGAAGAATCGTTTTCAGAAAACATTTATGGGTATTGCGTGGACAGAAACGACCTCCATAACCCCAAAAATCGTGGCCCTCTTCCTCCCAGCCAGTGTGCAATACAAAAATGAGTTCCCAGGCATGGAAAAAAGCAGGAAATGATGAAAAACGTGACGGAGAAAGTCCCAGCTAGCTCAGACTGCGTGAGAGAGCAAAGGCCATCAGTTCAGAATGGCTTTGGTCACCATTTCGTGGGTGCTTTCTTGCCCAAGAAGCAAAAATACAATTTACCAGATTGATGGCTTGCCCATACACAAAATTAACTGCCATATCTCTCCATCCCCAAGGCATTAACTGCCTCAACCAACTCTTGGAAGAATTAAATGATTGGGTGCATAACCCAAGATGGGAAGTTAGTGGTTTATGGGTTTTCTCATTGACACATGGATTAAGACCATTGGCTCAAGGGTTTGAATAATTTCCCTAACTATTCCTTATAAAAATCATGCCCCCATCTCTTTGTTGCATTGCATAGCTAGTTGTGGGTATTTCATTAAAATTCGTATTTACGTGATGTCTTAATTTACATTGTGCCTGTCTAGCACAAGAACCATATGCACCGATTTTAATTGCTGATACATAAAACGATAAATCAATGGCGGGGCCTTGGCCTTGAGCTCCTCACCATGATTTAATAACGATATTTACATCATTTACAATTTTAATGCAATAGGGTTAAAATGGGGACGTGACATTCCCCTCCCCTTACATTAGCACTGTTCTCAGTGCTCATCAAAATTGAAAAAAAATGGATATGCCACTCTCATGGTATCCTCCAACTCCCATGTAGCCTCATCGGGACTGTAATGCTTCCATTGCACCTTTACCTGTCTGATGGCTCGGCTCCACAGCAATGTTACCTTCTTGTCTAGGATGCACAATGGATTGGTTTGGAACTCTCCCTCGAGTCCCACCTGGATCACATTCCAATTAATCACATGGTTAGGATCATGTACATATTTCTTAAGCAAAGAGACATGAAAAACATTATGAGCTTTAGTGCTAGCAGGAAATGCAAGTATATATGCAATTGGCCCTATTCTTTCAAGCACTTCAAATGGCCCACAATATCTAGGTGATAGCTTGGCACAACTCCCAAGATTCAAGGAACCCTTCCTTGGCCTCACTCTAAGATACACATGATCTCCAACACTGAATTCCCTATGCACCCTATGCTTATCTGCATAGCTTTTGTGTCTATCCTGGGCTACTTTTAAATTTTTCCTGATCTTTGCAACCTCTTGCTCCATTTCCTTAAGCAATTCTAGCCCAAGTACACTTCTGTTCACTGGATTGTCCCAAGTCATTGGTGTCCTACACCTTTTTCCGTATAGAACCTCATATGGACTCATTCCCAATGATTCTTGCTTCCCATTTTTATATGCAAACTCTACCAGGTGTATATAATCCTCCCACTTGGATGGTTTGTCCATTACATACATGTGAAGCATGTCTTCAAGCACCGGATTTACTCTTTCAGTTTGTCCATCTGTTTGAGGATGGTATGCGGTACTAAAGTTCAACTGTGTACCCAAATCTGCAAAGAGACTTTTCCAAAAATTGGAAGTGAACTTGGTATCCCTGTCAGGAATTATTGCCTTAGGCAACCCATGTAATATAAAAATTTCCTTCATGAAAATATTTGCAATGGCATCGGCTTTGTGCGTGGACTTAACCAGTATAAAATGTGTTGCCTTTGTTAACTTGTCCACCACAACCATGATGGAATCATGTTGTCTCACAGTCATTGTCAATCCTGTAATAAAATCCATGGAAATTACTTCCCATTTCCATTCAGGAATTGGCACTGGGTGCAATTAACCTGCTGGGTGTTGGTATTCGACCTTCACCTGCTTACATGTCATGCATTTAGAAATGTATTCAGCGACATCCTTCTTCATCCCTAGCCAGAAATAATATTTTCTTGCTGTAGCAATAGTCTTTTGATATCCGGAGTGACCGGAGTATGGAGCTTCATGGATTCCATCCATAACAATCCTCCTCAAATTTGCCACATTTGGAATATAGGCTCTATTCTTATAGGTAAGAAGTCCGTCTTCTTCCAAATGATAGCCTTTATACTTCTTTTCAAGGTTTTTCTACTGCAATTTGTCCTTTATCTGCACATACACTTCATCCTCAGCAATATGGTTAACAATCTGCTGTCTCAAATCTGGTTGGCAAGTACTAAGCGCTGCCACATGCATTTCATGTACTTTCCTGCTGAGTGCATCTACTACCTTATTTTCTTTCCCTTTTATGTGTTTGATCTCAAAATCAAATTCACACAAAAATTCCAACCATCTAGCTTTCCTAGCATTTAAAGTTGGCTGATCAAACAAGTATTTCAGACCACAATGGTCTGTCCTTAACTCAAATTTCCTGCCCATTAAGTAATGCCTCCACATCTTTAAAGCATGTTCTATGGCTGCAAGTTCTAAATCATGAGTAGCATAGTTTTTCTCGTGCTCCTTCAACTTCCTCGACTCATAGCGTACCACGTGGTTGTCTTGCATATGGACTCCTCCAAGTCCTTGATTGCATGCATCGGTACATACCACAAAGTCTTTTTCTAGGTTTGCAATTTTCAAAATTGGTGCACTCGTAAGAAGATTCTTCAACCGTTGGAAACTTTCCTCACATCTTGGTGACCATTCAAACTTTATTCCCTTCTTTTGCAAAGAAGTGATCGGGTTTACGACCTTGGAGAATCCTTCAATAAACCTCCTGTAGTAACCAGCAAGGCCCATGAAAGATCTCACATCTGTCACATTCCTTGGAGTTGGCCAATTCATAATGGATTCAATCTTCTCAGGGTCCACCGATATTCCTTCGTCTGAGATAATATGACCCAAATATTGAATTTTATCTTTATAAAAGTCACATTTGCTTAACTTTGCATACAGCTTATGCTCCCTTAGCAATTGCAATGTCATTCTCAAATGTTCTTCATGCTCTTTTTCATTCTTAGAATAGATGAGAATGTTGTCTACAAATACAAGAATGAACTTGTCCAAATACTTGCTAAAAACACTATTCATGAGACACATGAATGTAGCTAGTGCATTTGTGAGACCAAATGGTACCACTACAAACTCATAGTGTCCATACCTTGTTCTAAAGGATGTCTTATGAATATCTTCCTCTTTGATTCTTACCTGATGGTAACCAAAACTCAAGTCGATCTTTGAAAATACCTTTGCTCCTCTCATTTGATCAAAAAGGTCATCAATTCGAGGCAATGGGTATTTGTTCTTCATAGTGACCTTGTTCAACTTCCTATAGTCAATACATAACCTGAGTGTTCCATCTTTCTTTTTCACAAATAGAACAGGTGCTCCCCATGGGGACACACTTGGCCTAATATATTTCTTTTCCAACAACTCTTGTAATTGCATTTTCAATTCTAGCAATTCCAGTGTACTCATCCTGTACGGTGTCTTAGACACTGGTGCTACTCCTAGAACAAGTTCAATTGTAAAATCAATGTCTCTCTTTGGTGGAAGTCCCGAAATCTCATCAGGAAAAACATCCCTGAATTCCTGCAATACATGATAGTACTCTAACATAGGAGTTTCGTTTTCCATTGCCTCCAAAACATGGGCTACGTACAATTGACAACCCTTTCTACAAAACTTCTTCAGCTGCATGGCTGAAACCTGCCTAACAGAAGTCACCTTTGGAAGGCCTTTTACAACCATTGGGTTTCCTTCTTCGTCCATGCATTCAAAAGTTTTATTGTAGCAGTCAAGTTTAACCCTGTGCGCTTCTAACCAATCCATTCCAATGAGAATATCATAGGAACCCAGTGGAAAAACATTTAGATTTGCATAACTGAATAGCCCATCCATCTCTAAGGGACATTTCTCTACAATTTCACTAAGTTTTCTCTTGGTTCCAGTGGCTAGTTGAACTAACCATGATTTACTATGCTTTGATTTCTTAAAAGCACAAGTCTCAACAATTTTAGGAGTGATATAACTATAAGTAGATCTAGGATCAATCAAAATAGAAACAGATTGCTTATCAATATTACCTTCAACTTCAACAACAGTTGATTGATGATCTTCCTGGCGGTCGTCTAGTGCTACATAGATTCTAGGGACTGTCCTCGCCACTTGATCCACAGTTTAAACTCCTTGGATTTTGTGAACTTGATTTGCATTCTCATTCCGATGTGGACAGTTCCTAAGCATGTGGTCTCCTCCACAACCCCAACATTGAAGTGGTTCTCTTGGCTCCTTTGGATCTCTTGGCTTGTCTCCCATCATCCTAGTTGGCTTAGTCACAACTTGTGATGGCTGCTTTTGCTGATTTCTGGTATGAGGAGGTTTGAAACCTTTCTTCCTTTGGTCAAACTTCTCATTTTTCTTGTCCTTCCATGCCTTATGGAAATCAGGTTTTCTTTTGTTTTGATCATAGCAATATTTGGCCTTCCTTATTGCCTCTTCTAGAGTTCGGGGCTCATTAAATTCAATCCTATCTTTATATGACTGAAGTAGCCCACTTAGAAAATGCTGAATTTTCACCTTATCATCTCGAATATACTTGACATACCTCAGCAGTTCCAAGAACTTGTTTGCATACTCTTCCATGGTCAATTGTCCCAATCTCAGCTCATGGAACTCTTTGATCTTGTCATCATAGTACCTATGAGAGAGGTACTTCTGCTTGAAGTATTTCTTGAACTGCTTCCACCCAATCTTTCTGTCATTGATCTTCTTCACTTGCCTGATGTGTTCCCACCATATAGATTCTTTTCCATTCAAGTTGAAGATGGTGACCCTTGCCTTCATATTTCTAGAGTAGTCTTGGACTTAGAAATACTTTCTCATCCCAAGAAGCCAAGCTTCAACTTCTTGACCAGACTTTAACTCTCCATCAAATGTAGGAGGTTTTGCCTTCTTAAATTCCCCGTGTGAATTGTTCTTGTAATGCTTCTTTCTCTTATTCTTGCGAGATGAAGAGCTTGAACCCTCAATGGATCCTTTAGAGTCAGATGATTTGCTAGAAGAGATTTATGGAGTATAGGTTCTGTCTCTAGAAAATCTTCTTGAGATATTGGACCTCTTGCATGGATTTATCTTTGAACTACTTCAACTCCCTTCTGGATTTGATGTCTGATGCCCAGAGTTTATTTTCCTTTGGATGTTTGTCAAAATCTGTAGCATGGCTACATTTAACTGATTTTGTTCTTCCTGAGATTTAATCAGCCTTTCATTATCTTCTCTGCAACTTTGCAACTCCACCCTTAGGCTCCTCATGGTGGATGTAATATCTAGGGGGGTCTCTCAATTTCTTCTCCCATTGGATTCTGTTTCAACATTCTCAACATGTATATTTTCCCCCATGGCATCTGTCTCAGGCTAATAGGGATCCTGTGCATCATCCATGATGTTGATATTTTTGGCCCAACCAAGACCAGAAATTTACAACTGCACTTATCTGGAATGCTGCTTTGATGTGACTATAATTATGCAAAATGTGTTTATAAACACAACTGTTAGCTGCATTATAATGCTATAAATTATTTGCATGTATGTGGGGAAATCCCATATTGACAACTTTGTCCAATCATAGACTTTTCCCGTTTGGTGCAATTATTAAGGTTAAAATGGCCGCGCTGTCGCAGAAATTTAGCTTAAAAAGCGTCGTCCATGTCGCAGAATTTTAAGCTAAAATCTGTCATCGTTGTTGCAGATGTTAAGCTTATTTTCATTGTCGCGCACCACGCACGTTGCAAATTTTATCCTTAAAATTGCCGCGGGTGGCGCGGCTCCTATCGCTAAGTTGCCACCACGTGCGTTGCAGAAATTAGTTGAACTTCCGCCGCCACATCGCAGATATTTAACATAACTTTGTCGCCGCATTGCAAAATTTAGCGTTAATTCCACTACCGTACATCGCAAAACTTATCCTTAATTTCGCCGCCGCGCGTCGCAAAAATTAACGCTAAAATTGCCGGCAGAGCCGCAAAAGTTAGCGCTAAACCCGCCATCCGTGCCGTAGAAATTTAGCCCAATTTTCACTGCCGTGTGCACAGAAAGTTAACCTAATTTTCGCCGTCACGCGCGCAGACTTAACATTAATTTCCCCACCGTAGCCTTAGGAAAAATTTTGAAAACAGTTAGAAAAATTCAAAATTTTTACTTTCTTTCTGTGATGATTATTGCTCAACAAGAGGTGACTTTTTCCTCTGCAAACTATTCAAACTTAGCCTATTGAGGCCCAAGATGGTAATTTGTGGTGTTTAGAAGGGGATCTTCCCTTATAACTGTGATCATACTTGGCCCATAGAGGCCCAATGCTGTAGCCTATGGCTCTGATACCATTCTGTCACATACCCACCCATCATACCAACATGGGAGAGAACATGACACTAAATCCGGACATCTAGCCCTATACTTAGTAAACAAACATTCATATAAAATGAAGATGGAAATATGCAAATGCATAAATATTTGAAAACACAGCAGAATTAAATTCTATTACGCATCCATCATACATTCAAGATATTCATGTCATTCATCAATTAAAACAATACAGAATTAGCACATGAGAGTACTTATATTAAAACAAAGTAGTCCCTGAGCAACCAGCTATGCATCTGCAACGTTCCACCCAACCATAGGCCAGTTGTGCTTATCAATCTCTTGATACAACTGCCACCCCCGAGCTAGGCATGATATCTACAAGGAAGAAGGGAACAGCAGACTCACACATAGCCAAAGTACACCAAAATTAGCCAAGCTAATCAGCAGTTGGGTTTATCAGGCTGCTAGGAGATGGAAAAGGAAGAATTGCTAAGCTAGTGAGCTCAACCACAGAGCTATGGGTACCCCTACAAGATCTATCCAGCTTGGTTCCCCACAATGCCTACACACCTGATTCAAGGAAGTATTCCCTTCACTACTATACAGTCCCTCAGGCCATACCTTCCAATTCAGTGTTGTTCAAGGTGTGCATAGAAGAGTAGTCGGCCCTTTTGATCTTCTTGAGAGGTTATTTTCCCCACTAGGTTTATCAAGCCAATTCTGTCCACTACCACTCCATTTTTCTTGCTCACAGGTTCAAACCAAAACAGGGATGCACATAACAGCAAAAGTATAAGTGCTGGGCATGAAGAAACATTTTTACAGTGAGATGCCCAGAGATGGGGTTTCTACCAGTTTAGAAAAACGTGGGCAACCCAAAATGGAATGGAAAATAATGGGAAGTCAACCCTAGAAGAGCAGAATCGTTTTCAGAAAACGTTTATGGGCATTTCGTGGATAGAAACGGCCTCCATAACCCCAAAAATCGTGGCTCTCTTCCTCCCATCCATTGTGCAATACAAAAACGAGTTCCCAGGCATGGAAAAATGCAGGAAATGATGAAAAACGTGATGGAGAAAGTCCCAGCTAGCTCAGACTACGTGAGAGAGCAAAGGCCATCGGTTCAGAATGGCTTTGGGCACCATTTCGTGGGTGTTTTCTTTCCTAAGAAGCAAAAATACGATTTTCCAGATTGATGGCTTTCCCATACACGAAATTGATTGCCATATCTCTCCATCCCCAAGGCATTAACTGCCTCAACCAACTCTTGGAAGAATTAAATGATTGGGTGCATAACCCAAAATGGGTAGTTGGTGGTTTATGGGTTTTCTCATTGACACATGGATTAACACCATTGGCTCAAGGGTTTGAATGATTTCCCTCCCTATTCCTTATAAAAATCATGCTCCCAATTCTTTGTTGCATTGCATAGCTAGTTGTGGGTATTTCATTAAAATTCGTATTTAAATGATGTCTTAATTTACATTGTGCCTGTCTAGTACAAGAACCATATGCACTGATTTTAATTGTTGATACATAAAATGATAAATCAATGGCGGGGCCTTGGCCTTGACCTCCTCACCATGATTTAATAACGATATTTACATCATTTACAATTTTAATGCAATAGGGTCAAAATGGGGACGTGACAGTGAACATGAGAAGTACAATTGAGGTGATGTTTTCTTAGGAGATGACTTGATGACTAGACTAATTGTTAAGTTTTACACGAGCATAAATAATAATTAAGAGAGAAATCAACATCCAAGCAATCACATAATAGACACATAATTTACGCTGGAAACCCCATGCATGGAAAACCAACACCCAATGAAGATCTTCATTACATGGCCAAATCGGCCATCCAGGCCAAGTGAGCTAGCCACCGCTCACCTCCAGGCCGCTTTACAATGGAGCCTCTCCAAGCCTTATAAAGGCTTCTTTTCATGCAATAGGTTAGGCCAAAACCATGGGCTACAACAAACCATGTGCCCAAAACCATGTGCTGGAACTAACCACCTTTGACTCATTCTCGAGTCAAGGTTAACCCTAACAATCCCCCCTTTAAACTTGACTTGGAGTAATCATCAACCCCCTCAAATTTTTAACCGAGGAATCTCACATACACCCCCCCTATCACCTACGTCTTTCTCCCAACTTTACTAGTGAGTTTCCAGGGGTATGCATGCCTTACCAGGTCTTATAGCCATATGCCCTTTTACATGCAATTTATGTATTTTCATGTGTCTTCATGGTGACTACGCGATCACCATTTATTGCTTCATCCTCTCGCTTTTCCATGCTAGATTTCTTGATCATTTTTTTCCATGCTCCTTTTGTACCTGCATCCAATCATGTCATTGACGTCCATATAAAGAAGAATCCATCTACCGGATTACATGGGTCCTCAGCCGCTGTAACCGCCAGTTCTATAGGAATTCTCTTTGCATACATGGTTCATCAATCTTGGTCCCAACACTAGTATCAAACCATCTCATATTCCCCCCTTTACAATCGAAGATTCACCTTCTCTGATTCCATATCAAGTTAGTGTACGAGTACACCTACCACCCTTGTACCTACCCTGTGGTTCATTCCACACTTGATGCAACATCCCTTCTCTGCGCATAAGAGGGATACCTTATGCTTCTAGCACCCAAGGAAATTACACTCTAACCAAGAACCATAAATGTTGGGGTGTCGGGTACCACCGATCATGCACTGCACCCCACAATACAATATTACAACTCGGATACAAAAATATAAAATACTTAACATACTTTTCATGTGCAGAATTTTTATATCACCACTTTACACCCATGTGCTTGCCATGCTTGCTAGATGCCATGCCCCACATTCTTGACCATGATTTAAAAACCATAAACCATCATTTCATAGACCCAAAACTTAAATAATCTTCCATACACATATTCCAAACCCATTAACCAAGCTTAAAGTTCATTTAAAAGTTTAAACTATTAATTTAATCATCCACCATCCACCTTTTTATACTTCACATCCACTTAACTTTTTTAATAATTCATAAAACACTTTTCCTTTTGAAATGACGTGGATAAGAAAAACATTAAAACCATTTTATATGACATATCTCCTTCCTTCGCAAGTAGAGGTTTAATTCTTCGCAACATGCCATTTTTCACCCGGATTTGTTTTTACTACAACGGATTTATCTTTGACAGTGCATCTCCATGATTTTCTTCATAGCAGCAGTTCTATTACTTGCAGCACTACAACGGATTTATCTTTGACAGTGGATCTCCATGATTTTCTTCATAGCAGCAGTTCTATTACTTGCAGCACTGACTCCTTGGCAGCAAATATCTCACAGGGTTGCCTCCTTTTTGGTGGCTATTAATCTATCACCTACTCCATCGATCTTGGCTTCCGCGGCTTCACACACAAGGAGAGGAACCGATCCAAACAATAAGTCGGGCTTAATACTAACTGCACCAACAATCTTTAACAATCATGACATACATCCAAGCCTTCTCTCACAATGATTTCTTGCAGCAGCGATGGATCTCCATGGCTCCAGTAATGCCGACTCTTCTTCTACCTTTCATCCTTTCTGGAGGCTGCCACATCTGCCTCCTCGTATTCACGCCTCACTCGAATGACGCTGGATCTCTTGGGCATCTTTCTATGCCTCCTTCATGCCTCAGATTCATGTTTTGGGCCTTCACAAAAAAAACAGTCTTGAGTTCTTTCTCATCAATATTCATGCTACAAAACGGATTTATGTCCTCTTCCATTGGTTCCATAAACCATTTTCAGATCTGCTACTTCACGCCTTGCAAATCGTTCATGTGGCAAGGGTTTCTTCAATGGGGGTGAAACTGCTGAATCACAGTCAACTAGATCTACAAAAAAAGTCATATTTACACATTCTAGGGCCTCCTCCTATGTAGGTCGCTCATCTCTACACATTATAATTTCATGAGCACAACCACGCAAAACTTGGCTCTGATACCAGTTGTTAAGTTTTACACGAACATAAATAATGATTACGAGAGAAATCAACATGCAAGCAATCACATAATAGACACATAATTTACCCTGGAAACCCCATGCGGGGAAAACCAACACCCAATGAAGATCTTCATTACATGGCCAAACCGACCATCCAGGCCAAGTGAGGTAGCCACCGCTCACCTCCAGGCTGCTTTACAATGGAGCCTCTCCAAGCCTTATAAAGTCTTCTTTGCATGCAATAGGTTGGGCCAAAACCATGTGCTAGACCTAACCACCTTTGACTCATTCCCGAGTCAAGGTTAACCCTAACACTCACAAGACTTGGAAGAGTTATGCTCATGCTCAAGGATGGGAGGATTAGAACTCTCCCTAGGTTCTTACTCATTCTAGAGATGGCTATAAAACTGATATCCATTAGTAAGATGGTTGATGTAGGCATACAGACTATGTTGGCAAAAGAAACATGCAAAATAGTTTTGGGATCAATGGTCTTAATTAGGGGAGTCCATAATGGAACTCTATATAGGTTATTGGGAAGCACTATCACTAATGAGTGTAATAGTTCTATTGTTCATGATGGTGGAAATAAAGAATACATAACCCCCATCGTCTTTGGAGAAAATAAAATTGTATCGCATCAAAGACTAGGAAATATTAGAGGGAAGGAACTTCAAGCATTAAATGGTAAAGGTATGGTTGAAGTAACGTTTGATTGCATCCTAGATTTTGATTTTTGTAAAAATTGCATATATGGAAAACATAATCGGGTAAGAATTCCATCTGGTGCTACAAGAGCAAAGGGAATTTTAGATTTAATTCACAGTGATGTGTTTGGATCTGTTCTTGTTCTATCATTATGTAAATTTGTGTGTTACTTTTCATTTATTTGTCAAGGAACTCATGGATTTATTTCCTCCAAAATAAATATGAGGTATTTAATCAATTTAAAGAAATTAAGAATCTTGTAGAGAATTAGAAAGAGAAGAAAGTAAATTATGAGGACAAATAATGGTTGATTTTTCTACAAAAATGGATTCAAGGATTTATGTAAGAAATGAAAAATAGAAAGGAATATGACTACTCCATAGTATTAGGTTAAACATGAATTGTAAAAAGAGTCAAAGATGGGTTGACCATGGGTTATTTATGGACCTGTGGTTTTGGGTGTCCTATGGTATTTTACCGTGGTATCATATGTGATGAAGCCTACTTAAGCATTCTTCGAAGGATATAGGAGAAGTTATACATCATCTCGTTCCTCTGTCGCGTGAGGGATTCCTCGAGTAACAACTTAATAGGATATCCCGATCCATCATCTATCTTTTCTTCCCTCGCCATGTGAGTCTTCTTGGACTAACGACAGGGGTTTTCCCCAATATCAACAAGTTCGAGACCCAACTCTCAATATTCAGATCTCGTCGGGGACATGCACTGAGAAACCACAATAGTAAAAGGATCTGATACCACTTATCCATATTTATGTGAGAATGAAATGAAAGAGCATATATATATTCACATACACAGATATATGGCAAGAAACACAGTGATACAATAAAATCAAATTCTATTAAATGAATGAAATAGAACAAACTATAAAATAAAAGAAGCTAGAATGGTGGTAGCTATATCTCTGAGAAGAGATGTGGCAGCTACGCTCATTAGTGACAAGTTGAATACAAGAAGGGGGAAAAAGAGCCTATTTATTATAAGCATGAGGGAAAGAACCCTGAAGATAAAAAACTAACCCTAGAAGATGAACCGTCATAAAGTTTGCGTCCCCAAGATGGTTAGTTGAACAGTCAACTTCCCGAGGTCATAACTTTTGCATACAATCTCCGTTTGGGGCACTCGATAGTCCGTTGGAAAGGTCTATTCAATATCTATTCCATTGGAAACTATTAAAAATGCACCCACCCTGAAACTCCAAAAAACATCGTTTAGGGCCTCGAAACGGCCCCAGAAGTTCGGGACCTGAAAAACTGTAGAAACATTACTAGAAAACTGCCAAAATGGAAAACTGTTTTGAGCCAGTGGAATAGGTGGGTGGCCACCAATATCCATCTAGATCATGGGTATGGCTACGTATTTTAAGGTGCATTACTATCCTAGTAAAATAAGAGCGTGGTTGGCCATTTATCTTTTAAATGGAAAGGTTGCACGATGGTGGCGGGACTTAAAGCTTACTAAGAATATGACAGAACAAAAAGTTTCATGGTAAAGTTTTAAAAAGATGTGTCAAGATAAATATATGTTTGAATGTTTTTTTGATAAAAATATAAAGGAATTTCATGAACTTAAAATGGGGTCTATGACCATGGAGGGATTAATCGATAGATATTTAGAATCACTGCATTATGTTCTATACATTAGAGACGAAAAAGTTAAAATACAACAATTTTTAAGTTGTCTTCTACCCTATTTTCAAGATAAAATTGAGTTTGATGCACCAAAAACTCTTGATGAAGCTTTATTTAAAGCTAGATTTTGCTATGAACACAACCAACATAGAACAAAAAATTTGAAAATGAGTAAAGAACAACGAAAGAAGAAATAAAAAAGCAGAAGGAAAGGGTTTAGACCCCTACCTTATCAAACACCTGCTAATAATTTTACAAGTAACCACTAGTACAAAATGGGTAATAAGTGGCTAAAAATTGGAGATAAATGACTAAATTCAGTCACGTGACTATTGGTGAAAAATTAGAAGTCACTTATCTCCCAACCAAATTGGTCATTTATCACTTGATCATAAATTCCTTTGCTTCAAGTGTTGGTCATATATTTAGTCATGTATTTGGTCATTAACTATCACCATTTGGTCATTTGTTTTGTCATTAATTATCGCTATTTGGTCATTTATTTATTCATTAATTATTATTGTTTGGTAGTCCATTTAGTCGTTTATTTAGTCATTGATTGTTGTTAATTGGTCATTTATTTTGTGTAGATAGAGAACAGAGGAATCGAACCACCAACCTCCTACATGTAAGGAATGTTCTCTTTCATTGAGCTAGCACCCTTAAATAGAGTCAAAGTTCACACTGAATCAAACCTTACATATGAAGTATTCCTTATCCCATGAGCCTCAAACCCAAGTAACCCGAATATGTCAACCATAATTCTTGTGTTCTATTTATATCATTAAACAACTCCATGCTTAACCCGCAAAAACATTTAGGTCTATAGATTAAACAAATCCACACTGTAAGTATTTCAATTATGCAGGTGTCAATGCAATGTAAGGTAATAAATGCATAAATTTCCTTACATGTGTTGTAAGATAAATTATATACCCCTTTATTGATGGAAATATGAAAGATGTAATTTTTTTCTGGAGATTCACACTCTAACTACAACCACTACTTACAATTAAAGTAATTTTGTTTAACCAAACACTATCATTTTTTTAACCATAAGTTATGCAATAACCAATATTAATATTTAAATGAAAATGTAATTTAAAACACAATGAATTTTACCATATGCCATGATCATTTCTAAAATAAGATAAACAAAGTTATTTATAATGTGCATAAAGAGACCATGATGACTAATTAAAAACTTAAACAAACAATCGTTTACACCATACTATGAACTTAAAGTAATGACATTTGTTGCATAGTAAATATGCAATAATTAACACACGAACGTGAACAATATCTTAAATTGATTACAAGTAAATCCGAGGTGGCTAAAAAACTATTATTATTATTTTATTTTTTAATTAATATTTAAATATATAAAATGGTACAAAACAAATGATAAATAAATAAAAATAAATTAAAAGTAGAAATATGCTTTCAAGATAAAAAATACCAAACATCAAAATGTGAAGTGAACCATATTAAAAAAAAACCATAAAGTAATGTAAAATACAAAATCTCTATTATCTTTGTATATAAAATAATATGTTGTATACAATGGTCATGTACTCTAAAACGTGTGGAAAGTTATGGTAAAAGACAACGTATGTGTTAGCCTAAGATTAGGAAATAATTTGAGTACAAGTGAGATTTATATACACTCAAAGAATTTTTTTTGTTTTTTTTGCACTCCTTTCGTTTTGCAGAATAAAATCATGTTATCCTTTTTTTATTTTGTTGCACTCCTTTCGTTTTTCATAATAAAATCATGTTATAGAAAAATGTAAGTGTTAAAAGGGATTGATATTTAAGATTTATAATATTAAAGTGGGGTGGTAGGTGCGGGAGGGGTCGTTTATGATCCTGGAGGAAACAAGGTCTCTCAATTTGCATGGGGACTAGGTAGGAGAATCAATAATCAAGCTAAATGAGTAGCACTTATACAAGGGATTGATATCATGAAGTCGCTTCACATTGATCGTTACATAATCCTCGGGGACTTTAAGATTGTCATTCATAAAATGATCAATGTCCAAAGAGGAAAAGACAAGATCCTGAACAGAATTCAAAAGCGAATTGTTTCCTCCATCAACGAATTTTACAAGAATCACTTCTTCCATATCCTAAGGCATAAGAACTCATAGGAAGATTTCATGGCCAACAAAGGAGCAAGGTTGAAGGAAGGAATATAGGTACTTAATCAAGGTCCTGCTCATTGTAGTTGGAGTCCATGTTTTTGTCAGATATATGGATCTAACTAAACTAGCTTACCTATCTATGCAAACAATAACATATCACAGTAAATAAGAACATAAAGAGAACAAGAGAAAAGAGTACACCAGATATACGTGGTTCACCCAATTGTGCTACATCCATAGGAAGGTATTCTTCTATTATCTCCAGAATATCTCCTCAAACTTACAGAGAGTAATGCCAATAACCTCAATACAATATAGCAATACTTGTGAAAGTATAGATCATGATTAGTGATGTGACTATCCCTTGACTCTATTATATACTAAGAGATGAGGAGGAATTACTCTCACATATTAAATGTGGGATAATATAACTCTCCATAATAACATCTCTTTATATAATAATGAATATCAAGAGTATATTTTACCATAATGAATATGGAATAAATGTATTACTCTTTTACATAAGATTGTCGATATCTTCCAACATAATACAAATACATTATTACCTTCCAAGGAATATAAAATATTCCAACAGTTTCAAACTCTCAGCATCATTGTGGGGGTGTGCATGCATAACCCCCTCCTAACCTCGTGGACAAGTGGCACCCACCTTCTCTCATGTCTTAAAATCGGGCCTCGTACCTCTCCTCGCATTAATGGGAGTGGGTGTGGTGGTAATATGGAAGCATGCGGAGTTATGTTGAAGCATCGAGATCCTTGTTCGCATTATCTCACCCTGGAAGATGGCACCGCTCTGCATCAAGTGATTTTGGGCTTGGAAACTCTCACTTGGAACGTAGAATTTATCTCGGTTGACCTCTGCTCTGCCTTCTGGTTCTCCCTATTGCTCAGTATGATGAACCTCGAGAGAATTTCCAAGGAGCTATGGGAGATCAATGGGGTTCACGAGGACATAAAGAAGCATTCCTGAAATGATTTTGAAGCTTCAAGGGCCGCTCTGGATGAGAGGAAACTCATCAGGAAGGACATTATTCGGATGGAGGCACGTATTGAGGACGTCGAGACCAATGCTCGTGTCTAGGTGGGAGAAGTTGAGGAGCTGCAACAGGTTATTCAAGGCATGAAGGAGATTCTTCAAGCAAACTTTGAAGGCCTCCAACAATTTCTTATCTCCCTGAAGAGTCAGTTGTTTGACACCCTGCAATAAGGTAACGAAAGGATTGAAGCCCGCCTGGCACAAATGGAAGTTTCCATGCAAGATATGAAGGAAGAACTTGAAAAGCACACTGATTCAGCGGACCTGGGAAACCAACATGAAGAAAGCTCCCTGATGGAGGATGATTCACAGACCCATGAAGAAATTCCTCCAACATAGCCTCAGGAATGTCGAAGTGCTCTTTTTTCTAAACTAGTTATATGTTTTTTTGTCTTTTGTTATGTAATCAGTTTGTGAGGATATATTAGATAAATTACAGGAGTCATGAACATATATGAAGTATCATTTTCATGGCTAGAAAGCTGAAACTGTTCAATTTTGAACTGCAAAGTCTCCTTTTTTGCTCTACCCTTCTTAAAAGGGAATTTTGTATCTGTAATTTATACTTTGTTTAATATAATGTTAAAGGTTGTGGATATGCACGATACATCCTGATCATTGGTGTGGGAACCCCTTTATTATCTCCTACACTTGTACCTTAGTGTGAATGCCCTAGATTAAAATTTGTGGAGATGCACGATACATCCCGACCATTGGTGTGGGATCCCCCTATATTATCTCATGTTCTTATACCCAATGCATAGATTAAAATCCATGGAGATGCACAATGCATCCTAACCATTGACATGGGAACCGCTTTTATTGTCTCTCGTGCTTGTACCTTAGCATGAATGGACAATATTAAAATTCATGGAGATGAATGATACATCCTCACCGTTGGCGTGTGCACCCCATTTGTTATCTCCCACGTTTGCACTTTAGCATGACCAACTTCATTTAAAATTTGTGGAGATGCACAATACATCCTGACCATTGGCACATGAACCCCCTTTATTATGTCCCACGCTTAATGTACCTTAGTGTGATCAACTAAGATTAAAATATTTGGAGATGCACGATATATCCCGGCCATTGGTATCTGTATCCTCATTACTATCTCCATGTAGGTGACAATATGACCATGATTCAAGAACTATACTACTTTGAAGTCTTACTACTTCATTTCTATCGAGGGTATTCTTGAGCTTGATGTATTGATAAGCCAAGTAACAACAAAAGTCCCATGTGCTTATTTAGAACAATACTCTATATCTAACTTTTATAATTCAAAACTACTATGCATGTATAGTTTACATATGAAAACTATAAGGAGATCTGAGTTAAAATTTAAAATGCAAGCTCTCGTTGGTTGAAATGCCTTTAACTACAAGTATGTGATTTTCTCATTCTCTATAGCATGCAATCTCATTTTCCATGTTTCTTTCACTATGATATGGTAGAGTCCATCACAAAACATAAATTTCGACATTTTTCAATTCTTCATCCAACAATTTCCAAGGAACACTTCCATGGTGTTAAACTAGGAAACCATGGACAACTATGATATATTCATTCAAGCCCTAATATTTATAGGGCTCTTATACCATATTAAAATAAACAAAAAAATAACAACTTGATCCAAAATTCTCAATAATAACTCTCATAATATTCACTTACAATGAGTGATGCCACCTCACAGAGGAGATTTTCTCTAAATAGTGAAATGATATTTGATATTTGGTAATTAGATTAGATAATTCTAACAAAATTACTTAGTCATCATTAATAATAAATCCTAAATGAATAATACAATTAAAGGTGACATGAAAACTTTGTGATTAGTAAAGTCATAACTTAACATTCCTTTAATATTTGTTTTTTGTTTTTAAAGTAGTTGTCATATGTAATTATTAATAGTTGTGAAGTAATAATCATGTTTTATTGTGAGCATATATGGAAATTGGGTTATTTTGTTTGATTTGTTAAAAAATACATGATAAAAAAATATAACTAAATAAATGAAGTTATTTTCTTTTAGGTAAATATAAGCAAACAATAAATACATTAAATGAATTTAAAATGCATTCACTTCAAAATCAATTAAGTATAAAAATAATAGATGAAATCATATAAAATTATGTGAATTATTTTTCTTATATAAAATTTGTATTCAAAATATTATTTACAAGTTTTTAGATCTCCAATATTTGAAATTTTAACTTTTTCATGATATATAGTATTTTATTTTTAATATATATATATATATTTATTTAGTTTTTTTCTTATAAATAAATTCTTATTTAATAAATATAAAAAAAATTCATGAAAACAAAATTATTAGAATATATATATGAAATTAAAAAATATTAAAAAAAAATAAAATACTATTTTTTTAATGAAAAAATGAGGAAGTTTATTAAAGGTTTTCCATGGATACAAAACATTTAAAATAAGTAAACATGTTGGATACTTAGGTTAAAAATGTTGCCTACTTTAATATTGTTTTGTGTTAATTTTAATAGTGATATTTACTGTTTTGTGTTAATTTTAATAGTGATATTTACTATGAAAATGTATGAAAATGTTGTGAAGTAGTTGTTTTGTGTTGTGTTCTCATGAGTAGCTATAATTACGTTGAAATGTGAGCTACTTTAATGTTTGGTTGTCTTGTGTTATCATAAAAATGTTGGCTACTTTAATATTTGATTGTTAATTGTCAAGTATTTGTCTTATGTTATCATGAACAATGTTAGTTACTTTAACATTTGATTGTAGGCAATTGTCTTGTGTTATTATAAGTAATTCTAGTTAGAGTGAAAATGTTGGCTACTTTAATACTTGATTGTTAAGTAGTTGTCTTGTGTTATCATGAGCAAGGATATTTATGATGAAAATGTTTTGACTACTTTAATATTTGATTGTCAAGTAGTTATTTTGTGTTATCATTAGTAGGCATATTTAAGGTGAAAATGTTGGCTACTTTAATACTTGATTGTCATGTAGTTGTCTTGTGTTATCATGAGCAAAGATATTTATGATGAAAATGTTGACTACTTTAAAGGTGAAAATGTTGGCTACTTTAATATTTGATTGTGATTCTCAAGTAATTGTCTTGTGTTATCATGAGCACGGGGGCTCTAGAAGGCAATATAATATCACGTTCATTCATATTGCGGTATTAAATATTCATGAGAACCTAAAAATTATATTGCTTATATATTAAGGGGCAAAGGGTTTTTTTTATTTAATGTAAAAATACAAAAATACTTTGGGGTCTATTTTATATGGGCAGGCTGACAAATATCCGCCAAATGGAGATGGCAGGATCACAGGCGGATGAGAAATCGGGTTGAGGCAAGGCTCGGGCTTACCAGTACGTAGGGAAATCACGTCTCGAGGCATGCTTGAGGCCAGGGGTTTCATGGTGAAGTGGGTTGCCATTCAATCATAGTCGAGAGACAATGTTCATTGATAGCCAATTGTTACCAATAGCACTCAGCCAGTTGTTACCAATATCCTTGGGAGGCTCTAAGCCTGCAGGGCTTGTATAGGCCCTCGATAGGCTTTGGGGGCTTGAATACCCAACCACTCGTGCCTATTACAGGCCTTGGGAGGTTTAGTTAGCCTCCTAGAGCTTGTTACAGGCCCTGGGGGCTTGGATACCTATCCCACAACAGGCTTAGTGAGCGATTGGGAAACTACAACATGCAATCTAAATGTTGTACTATGTGAATTGGCTCTAGTGACATACAAGAAGTGATCTCCTATCTCTTCATTAGACCATTAGATGTTGCAAATCATAATGATATGTGGTTGAGTAATTGCATTGTGGGTGAAGTAATGTGCATCCACAATATACATCGAAAGAAGCAAGGTGCATTGTATAATGTATGTGGGGTCATAAGAGGGGTATCATATCAATATACTAGGTAGAAATATAAAGGGGTATAAAAAATGTTAATGAAAAAATTGATACATACAATATCTAGTGAAAATAGGGGTTTTTTTAAATTGGGAATGCATATTGGGAGGGGGTTAAAAAAAACAATTTTCGAAGGTATTTTCCAATATTTAGTGAAATTAGGGGTATTGTTTCATATGCCACGAACGAACGTACTATGATAGCGGTTTATTGAATGAAGCCCCCGTGATCATGAGTAAGGATATTTCTTATGAAAATGTTGACTAAGGATATTTCTTATGAAAATGTTGACTACTTTAATATTTGATTGTCAAGTAGTTATCTTATGTTATCATGAGCAACTATCCTTAGCTTGAAAATGTTGGCTACTTTAATATTTGATTGTTACATTGGTAGGTGTTTATATATTAGAATTTGGTGTGGACTAACACCTATGCTTTTTCTAGATTGCAAGAGAATGAGACAAGTGTACTGGTCACATTGATTATATGGCAATTGTTCTAGATTCAAAATAAACAATTATAAAAAAAAAGAATATAAAAATAACTGGTATGCATGGATAACTCTTAGGTGGTGCATGGATAACCAGAAGTTCATGAAAAACAATCTATTTAACTAAAAGGAAGAGAGAACAAATAACACATAAATGTTCACCAATTAGTTGTGCTAATCAATTAATTATCTTATATTATTATGAACATCCATACTTATGATGAAAATTAGTTGTGCTAGTCAATTCGTTATCTTGTATTATTATGAACATCCATACTTATGATGAAAATGTTGACTACTTTAATATTTAATTTTCAATTAATTGTTAGTTGTCTTGCGTTATCCATACTTATGATGAAAATGTTGACTACTTTAATATTTAATTTTCAATTAGTTGTTAGTTGTCTTGCGTTATCCTGAACAACTACCTTAATATTTGATTGTTGAGTGTAATGTTCACCAAGGTTAAGATTATTTAGGAAAATAATCGCCTCAGCTATGGTCAATAATATTATACTCGGTTATGGTCAATAATATTATAAGTGAGGTTATATTGGATTTATGTTACAACTGAGTAGTAAATGTGATGAGTTTAGCACAGCGGCCAGTACTTAATAGCCTTGGCCATTGTTGTGTCCTATTCCTAGTCTGAAATATCTGATTTGAGGTGGATAAGGCTGGTGGCGTGTGATATATATCCAAGTGTCGGTGATTAATTGTTGGGCCAGGATTTATTCACTTGGAAATCTTCGAAGTCTAATCGGTTGTTGCATGGAGCCTTGAATTTGAGAATGTGAGGCCAAAATTAAATTTGAATTTGAGGATAATAACAGGACTTCTGAAGAGGGCATTAACAGTTACAACATTTTGCGAGAGGTTTGCTCAACGAAACCTCAAACAGGGGCTCGTTGCGAGTCCCCATGTTGTTCGTTCCTCCGTGGACAAGTGGAAGACGGATTGAGAGTGAGGTGGAGGGCTTCGCAGCAACTTCACCAGTGTTCTTCGACTCTTTAGGATCAGAAGAGATATGGACCCCATGCCGCTTCTGGTCTCAACGTCATGCAGATTTGATCTCGAAATGAGTAGTTCACTAATATTACTTAAATTCTTTTGTTGGTGTAAATACTTAAGATAATTTCTACAATGGTTAATTAGTGTATAGTTAAATACAAGATCAATTGTTTGATCTTATCACCAAATATTTTACGCAGGTAGACCATTTATATTGATCCGTGGTCATGTAGATGTATCAGCTTGATTTGATTCTGAGTTGTAATCTGTCTGGTCTCCAGTTTTACTATAACTAACATTCCATGGCACAAGCAAGTCAACGCTTGTTTTAATACTGATTACATTTGTTTTATGATCACTCAGACGTGGAGATTTGTGAAGAACTTACATTAATATTCCGGTATAATTGCCGGTCTTGATCCATATAACTGGGGCCACCACCATTGAGGGATTAGCACAATTTTAAATGGATACCACCAGGCCTGGAATTTGACGTTTCATATAACGTTTTTTTATTTTTTAGATGTATGTGACAAGTAACTTGAAATTTAAAACGTAAAAGTTGACTTTTATGTATATTGATAGCTCGTCAAAAAAATTTATAGCTGTCCAACTTGCCTTGCATGGAGAGATTTTAAATTACATAAAAAGTGAAAATTTGTTAACAGATTTTTTATTTGTTAGTGAAGTTGGCTTATTGTTAAACAATTTATTTAGGTTTTATTATTACAATGGACTATAAAACACAGCTAGATTCAAGTAATTTAAGGAGGATTGTGTTATGACACATACCAAAGGAAAAATTGTTAATCTATGAATCTGCATAAAATGTAAAATGAAAGGCACTCTAAAAATCTAACCGTCATCAAATTTTATTTGACAGGTTGGTAGAATATGAAATTCCAAACCTAGATACCACAACATAGTGATTCTAAATGAATAACCCAATATAACTACGCATTGTTTTGGATGCTTCGAATATTTTTTTATTTTTATTTTCTTCTTCTAAACTTGAGTTAACAATCAAAATATTCTTGTCTTGAAAGATAGAAACAAATAAGTTTGTTGGTTCTTCAAAGCAGCTGGTAAATATGAGTGTCATTGAAAAAGCTTACCACGTAAATATGAGTGTTATTGAAAAAGCTTACGAGTTAACTTGTGTGCCTTATTGGTTGGGAAATAGATCAAATTGATTAGTAGCAAACACCTTTATTTATTCACATTGGTTTTGGAGGCACACTTATTTGAATTTAATGCCCTAAGCTTATGTGTGGGTGGTTTGTCCTGACAATTTAGTACTTTAAAGTTATTTGATTAATTCCGTTGTGAGATTTTAATTTATGCTCTCATTTTTTTCAAATTTTATCTTAATAATATATTATTCAAACACAATTTTTAAAAATATATGTTATTATGCATTGTATTTTTACAAAGAGCCATTCAAGAAAACTTACCCGGTCATTCTCAGAACACAATCTTATTTAATTTGTGATCACTATCGGCGGTTATCCGGATCTGTAATAATTTCAGAGCTATTACATATTGGCAGAAGCTCTCTTTTCTAATGCGGATGTTGAAATGAAATATTTGTCTTATCAATTTAAATGAAATATTTGTCTTATCAATTTTTGTTATGTTATTCAAATATTTTTTCTAATTTTCATCAATTATATTTTTATTTATAATATCAAATTTGTTTCATACATTAACAATTTAGTTTAGTGTTTTAATCATCAGGTTAAAATTAAAATATTATTATTCTAGTTACTTATCTACTCAATAAAATAATTTCACTTTGAATTTAAACTTATTTTAAAACAAACTTATTTTAACCTGCTTATCATATTTTTAACTTAACTTACATAAATAGTTTTTAATATTACTCAATTTGCAAATTGCAAAAATAAGGTTACACTTGGAATAATACACTTATTTTCTAACCTATTGTTTTTAGTATATTGAGTATTAGGCATGTGCATTAGAATTTTACCAAAATTTATATTTGAAATTAAATGAAAACTTCTTTAATTGAAATGTTATAAACTTAAATTATTAACATTTTATATTAATAACTTTGAACCTAAAACCATAATTTATATGAGTATATTATGTGATATTATTTTTTTCAAACAATCTTATGTTTTAATTTATATACATATTGATCCGAGGAATTAAAATATATTAAGAAATTTATCATAAAATTATATAGGACTATCATATAAATAGAAATTTGTTGATATGAAATATAAATCATGTAATGATACATTGCAAATATAGTTAAACATCCATGAAGATTACAATGTCAATGACACTTTACTTGCATGAAACAAAAACAAATTTGATACTATTATCATGTAAACATGTTCATTTCCAAACTTCAATAATGTAATTTAAAATAATTTTTAAATGAACCAAAAATGTAGAAAGATCAATATATTTGAGTTAGTAGCTAATGCCCTCTCAAAGTGATGAATATTCTTAAGGCACCATAGTATTTATTTATAGTATTGTCATAATTTGTTGTTTCATTCCATTATTATTTATGTTATAAATAGTTGGACATGTGCTTATATAATTTGTGACAGAAGACATTGATCAATCATCTCCATCTAGGGTTGACATATCACCTCATAATTAAGGATCAAATATCAAGTGAAATTTAGTTAATGTGAAATTTGTTTTCCTTTTTTGCTTGATTTTTATGTTGTGTGAATCTAACATATTAGTAATGTGTATGCAACCACCAAGAAGTTTACGTCAATCACCACCCTTACATGAGAACCACAATCATCATTCATTACATCCTTTGGCAACACAAGATAGCCTCATATATCTTTAAATAGATTATCAATAGCACATTTCTAACTACATGTGGTCATACCATAAATGAGTACCAATTGCTTAGTGGGCCTTATTTATTAAAGATGACTCTTTTACAATGAATAACTATCCACTATCATCTAATGGGTTCTTATTCAAGGAACATGGCCACATAAATTAATTGGATAACTCCTATACAACCTAAAGTAGAGAAACTATGGTAGGACCCTAGCATGCCCTCCCTCTTCAAGAGCAATGTTGTCCTCATGGATAAAGGTGAGGGAATTGCTATAGAATCATAATTGTTTCCCTTGTAGCATCTTCCAGTTATATATATTTATGCTTGATTGGGAGTTCTCAAATCATGTGAAAATGTAATTGACACTCTCTAGTATCCAATACTGCTTCTTTCTAGAGCCAAATGGATCCCTTTTCATCAACTCTAGTAAGTTGGTCCAAACTTTGTAATTTGGTCCCACGACCTTCTTGAGACAAGACACATGAAGTATCAGATGAATATTGGAGTGGTATAGAGGAGCTAGCTTGTAGGCTTCCTATTCAATTCATAGGATAATCTTGTAGTATCCATAGAACATTGATGCTAGTTTGTAATGGTGTTTACCTTTGAGTAATGTGTATTTATAAGTTTGAAGGTGAAGAAACATGTGATCTGCTTCTGTAAAAGAATGCTCTAAGAAAAATTGCACTTGAGCTGGTACGACCTATTCTCACTATAGAAATAAAATTTTGTCTTCCTTTCACAAGCTTAAACTATGTCATTAAATGCATATTAATTAGCGGACTTGATATCGTTGGATTCATCAATGAATCATCTATCCTATACATATAATTTACGAATGTTTATCTTTGTATGTCATTTGTTTTTAAATTTCTACTAAATATTACCCTAAAAAACCTTATCGACAACTTTGAATGAGCTCCAAGATAAATTAACAACATTCAAAATACACATCCAAAAAATTGAAAAAATATACAAGCGCTATGTCAGTGCGTCCTCTTCAAAATGGTATTTTTCGTTTTGCAAATTATGTAAACAATCAAAATATTTGGCGCACACACGCACATGTGTGCAAAATGCGACTGAAATATTCACTGGCCAGTTTCAAAAATAATAATAAATACAATTTTTTGAGAAAAAATAAAAGAAAAATATGTACGCACTAGTGCATTCTATCTATATCATGTTCACATATTTCATTTTGTTTAATTGTTACTTTAACATTAAATTATTTTGCACACACACAAGCCACTTGTTAATTGCTCTTTAAATTTTGAAGGAGACACATTTCATTAAATGAAAATTTGACACTATAAATGACATTAGTATATTTTTAAAAAAATATCATTGGAAAGCCAACATAATTATCTACATTTCATTTTTTAACTGCACGTCGAAATTCATATGGAAAATATGAGTTTCGAGGGCTTCAATTTAACATATGGGTAAAATTTCAATTTTTCATCGCCAAATTTGGCCAAAAAGAGTTACCCATCTTCATGGAATCACCCCCTAGTCCTCCTTAGGATTTCGGTTTACAGATATTCTTGCAACTGACCAAGGCTCATTTACTTTTGTCTGAAGTCCCTCCACATAAATACTGACATTGGATACTCTCAATTTCTTTTAGGACAGCCTTAGGAGCTTCCATGACTGAGAACAAGTAAATGGGCATGGATTGGAGAATGAATTTGATGAGGGTAAGCATGCTCGCAAGGTTGAGAGGTCAGAGGTTCCAATTTGAAATTTTTCCTCTTATCCGATCGAATTGCATATGGTTTTGTATGCATTGTAAATGGTTCCACCTGCATTTTTCATGGTTCCATCAAAATTGCCCATGGTTCCATATACATTCTTAATGGTTGCACCACTAAAATGATAATTTACCATGAATTTTGTTTAAGGTTCATTGCATGGTTCCACCACCTCGTGACCATTACTCATGGTTCTGCCACTAATGTTCATGGTTCCATTAATAAAGCTCATGGTTCTGCCATCAATGTTCATGGTTCCACCAACAACGCTCATGGTTCCACCAACAATGCTCATGGTCCATAATAGATTTGATGGTTCCATAAAAAGAGTATGGTTCCACCAGCAATGCTCGTGGTTCCATAAATAAAGAACATTGTGCCATTAATAGAGCTCATGGTTCCACCAACATTGCTCATGGTTCCATAAACAGAGATTATGGTTCCATAAATAGAGCTCATGGTTACACCAACATTGATCATGGTTCCATAAACAGAGATCATGGTTCCATAAATAGAGCTCATGGTTCCACCAACAATGTTCATGGATCCATTAACTTTGTTGGAGATTCAAAACAATATGTGCAAGATTCTGCCACCAATATGTTCATGGTTTCATTAACTCTAACTTTGTTCCATATTCATTATTCATGACTCCAACACCTCATCACCATGTATGCATTACTCTTTAAATTGCATGTGGTCCATAAATAATGCTCATGGAGCTCATGATTCCACCAACAACTCTCATGGTTCCATAAATGGAGCTCAGGCTTCCACCAATAATGCTCATGATTCCCTAAATAGAGTCAGTTGATGGTTCCATAATCAGACCTCTTGGTTCCACCAATAGTGCTCATGGTTCCATAAACAATTCTCTTGGTTCCACAAACAATGCTCATGGTTCCACAAACAATACTCATGGTTCCATAAACAATGCCCTTAATTCCACCAACAATGCCCATGGTTCCATCAATATGCTCATGGTTCCATAACTAGAGCTCATGATTCCACCAACAATGCTCATGGATCCATAAATAGAGCTCATGGTTCCACCAATAATGTTAATGGATCTGTTGGAGATTCAGTCACCAAATGTGCAAGATTATTCCACCAAATATGCTCATGGTTTCATCAACTCTAACTTTGTTCAAGGTTCCATATGCATTATTTAGGATTCCACCACTTGGTGACCATGTATGTGTTACTCACCAAATGGTACACGATCCATAAATAATGCTTATGATATTCACAGTTCCACCAATGTTCAAGGTTCCTTAATTGCACATGATTTTGTATGCATTGTACATTGTTTCACCTACATTATTCACAGTTCCATAAAAATTGTCCATGGTTCCATATACATTCTTCATGGTTACACCCCTTAAATGCTCATTTACCATGAACTTTGTTCAAGGTTCATTGTATGGTTCCACCACCTCACGACCATTACTCATGGTTCCACCAATGATGCTCATGGTTCCATGAATAAAGCTCATGGTTATACCATCAATGTTCATGGTTCCATCAACAATACTGATGGTTCCATAAATAGAATCCATGGTTCCACCAACAATGCTCATGGTTTCATAAATAGAGCTCATGTTTCCATAAACAAAGTTCTTGGTTCCACCAATAGTGCTCATGGTTCCATAACTAAAGCTCATGGTTCCACCAACAAGGCAAACATGGTTCCATAAATAGAGCTCATGGTTCCACCAAGAATGTTCATGGATCCATTAATTTTGTTGGAGATCCTAAATATTACATATGAAACCTTGAACAAAGATAGTGTTGATGAAATCATAAACATATTTGGTGGTAGAATTTTGCACATTTGGTGGTTGAATCTCGAACAAAGTTAATGGAACCATGAGCAGTGTTGGTGGAACCATGATCTCTATTTATGGAACCATGAGCGTTTTTGGTGGAGCCATGAGCATTGATGGTAGAATCATGAGCTCTATTTATGGAACCATGAGCATCAGTGACGGAACCATGAGTAATAGTAGCAAGGTGGTGGAACCATGCAAAGAACCTTGAACAAAATTCATCGAAAATGAGCATTTTAGGGGTGTAACCATGAATATTGTATATGGAACCATGGACAATCTTAATGGAAACATGCACACAAATATTTTGAATAAAACATAGTAGTATAGTAAAACCCAAATTCTATTAATGAATGTAATGGAAAGACATTATGAACTGCAAAGCAATACAAATTAGCTCAAATGTTGGTAGCTTATCTCTGAAGAGATATGTGTTTACTATGCTCATTCGCAAGAGTTGATTAAAAATAAATTGGAAAGGACCATTTACATAAGCATAAAGAGTAAAAAAACCTAACATCCAAAAACCTATCCCTAGGAGATGAAGCACCAAAAGTATTTGTGGGCCCCGTAGTGGTTGGCTAATACGTCAACTTTCCATGGGCGCAAATTTTGCTTAGGATGTTTGTTTAGGATAGCTCATTGTAAAGAACTAACTAAGCATTACAATTTCAAGTGTCCAGGGAATTTCATGGAAACCCCTTGTCCTCGAATTGACCAGAAAACGTCATTTAGGGCCTCAAAATGGCACCGGAAGTTTGGCACCCAAAAACCGGTAGAAAATTTCCAAGAAGATTGAGAACTGTTGTAACTCGATGGAACATGTGGGTGGTCACCAATATCTACATGGAACACTCCAAAAATAAAGAGTTCTTAGCTTGTTCATTGTTTTTTTGAAAGATAAAGTGACCCACTATAGACTCCTCTAACACCTTTTGTTTTAAAGTAGAAGTTGAGACTGGCAAAGCATGCCCTTTATAATTCATGTTATACTGCTGCTATTTATAACCCTTTGCGGGTTAGGTTCCTCTTGACATCTTTGGATTAGTTGATTCACTATGTCAATTTCCAACCATTCTTGTTTTACTTTTTTGATCCAAACTAGTAAAAGTAAGGATAAAACAAAGTGAGATCATTTCTCCTCATATTTCCTAGACAAAGAATCAACCAACACAATCTCTTTTCCATTCTTATATATGATTTTATAATCATAACCAATCATATTAGTGGCACACTAGTGTTTCTCACATTATTACAACCTTTTTTCTAGAAAAATACTTCAAACTATGATAATATATCTTGAGATGGAAGCACCTCCCAATAAGATACATGTGCCAGTAATTATGCATGAAGAATGACCATCATCTCTTTCTCATAGGTATACTTTCCCAAATTTATATTACATAATTTTCAGTAGTGAATGTGAAGGGGCACCCCTCTTGCATGAGCATGGATCTTAGACCTTTTCCCAAAGCATCACATTCAAAGACAATAATCTTAGTGAAATCAAGCATGGCTAAAATGTGCATAGTAGAGATGCCTTCCTTTAAATATGAAAAGGATTACTAAACAACATTGGTCCACAAAAAGGAATTTTTAGTAGGGAGGTTAATGGGGTTGTATTTCACCCATAATCCCTCACAATCATTTTATAGTAGCCCATAAGCCCTAAGAAACCACATAAAATTTTATGATCCTTGGGGCATGACCAATCCTTCATAGCCTTAATTTTCTAGGAACCCGAGCATTCTACTTATAAAGTTCCAAAAGTGCATTTGAAATGTTTGAGGAACAACTAATTGTTCCTAAGGAGTTGCATGGATTATCATCATTCTCCACTACTTCCTAAGTTTGATATAAATTAAGATATCATCAAAGAATACAACCAAAAAAATGCATATCAAGGGACAAAAAAGATTATTCATGAGGCTCTGAAACATGAATGAAACATTGTAAAGGAAAAATGGCATAACTATGAACACAGAATTTCCTTCATGTGTGTGGAAGGAAATTCTAGGAATGTCCAACTCATTCATCTCTATTTGACGGTATCTTGAGTGAAGGCCTTTTTTAGTTAAGAACTTGATACCATGAAGTGCCTGTAAGGGATCATCCATAAATGGGATGGAAATTTGTCCTTGATTATCAAATTATTCAAAATATATAAATCATTACACATACAACAATTATCGTATTTCTTCAATACCACAACCAAGATGAATGAATAAGGGATAGTATGGGACACATAACTGCTATCTCCAACCATTCATGAATAATCTTTTAAATTCCATTCTTTTATGAGAAAGGGTGGTTGTAAGGATGCACAATGGGTGGTTTACAACATGGAATCAAGGGAATATATTAATCATTATCACCATATGAAAGGGTTAGTCGTGAGGTGTTTCAAATATCTATTGACATTTAGTTAGGATCAATTGCAAATTAGTGTGAATTTGTTGTGGGGGATACCCATAACTTAAATGGCATTGAATTGGTAAATAATGTATGAGTGGAATTTCTTCAAGAGCTTCACCATATGGTGGTATGTGATCATTTTAGAGGAGACATACCTGGTCCCATTTAGTGTATATTTATGACCCTCCTCACTGAACCTTAGGTATAATTCCCTGAAATCCATGGTGTAATATCCCAATTTTGACCCCATTGCATTAAAAATGAAAATTATGTAAATATGTTATTGTGAATACCTAGTGCAGATCTCAAGGCCAAGGCCCAACTAGTGAATGTTTAGGCATGTATGATGTTTATATTTCATTTGGACAGTTTAGTTGGCTTTTATGCTGATTTAGAATATTATGTGCATAAATAATAAAACGGTCCAACAATGGTTGTTTAAAGAGCACCAAAGGGGTTATGATTCTACCAGAGGGGAAGAGGAAAGGGGGTCCATGGATGACTAAATCCTTGCTTCCAAGTGTCCACCTTAGAACTCACCCAAAATTCTATCATGTGCCTTGAATAAGCCATTTATCTCCTTTTTTGACCATTTTCCAATCATTAATGCATGTGTGTGGTTGGTGGGAAAAGTCACCTCATGTAGTTATTGAAGCATGGGACTGACTCCACTTTTGTGACAGTTCTATCATGACAGAAGTCAGTCTGCAACTGCCAGGATTCCTTTCCCTACTTCCAGAAGTTATGTTAGTTGTCTTGTCACCATTTTCTCATATCCTTTGGAGTGAAACCTCATTTGTCTCATTCTTACATGCAGATTTGGAGGATGCAGAGCTCTCCATTGTTGTCCATGAACTTACCATGTTGTTTTGAACCCAGAAATTCGAATTTGGTGACCATGTTGTAGATGGGGAAGTGGGTTTTGTTGGTTGTAGGTGAGTAGAGAGGTTGGGAAAGCTAGGAACCCTTACCCTTGAGTTTTGTTGCTCACAGGTGCTTGAGAAGCCACTGATTGAGGCTAAGTGAGACCCCTGTAGAGCTCTGTATGAGAATTTGGCTAAGCAGAGAGAGAAGAATGGGTTGTGGGATGACAGATAGAAGCTTGTAGGTGTTTCCTTCACCTTGGTGGCCTCATAGCCTAGCTTGGGGGTGGCCTCTCAGCAGCAGAAAGAGTATATGTTGGGCAGAGTGCCTAAGGTTGGGTGGAAAAGTGCTCTTACACAGCCAGTTGCTTGGATTTGTGTTGGATAAAGATAAGTTTTCTCATGTATTTGAATCTGAAATGTTTTATTTGATGCCTGTAATGTTTATGCTTGTATTTGCATATTAGATGTGCGTGGATAGACTTTAATTCCGTTGTGCATGTTTATTTGCATTATTGCACACATTTTGTTTGTTGAAATTCGTATTATGGATTTGGGGCAAAATTTTAGAGCCTAGGTTTTCCCACTGTCCCCTCCCAATGGTCGGATTGGGTGAGGGGGACGTTACACATGGTAACTAGACCGAAAATGTGTAACCATCATGTGCCTATAACTACATCACCACTACCATTTCAATAGAAAACATGTGAGATTTGAGCAGATAGTCCTCCATTTGAAGTTTCATGTCATCACACTTGTCATTGAATTAATCAAACATCCATTAGCTATCATAATTTCAAAATTATATGTTGCATGGACAAAATATCAAGTTTCTTTGGAAACTCTTTGATGGATAAAATGGAAACTCAAGGACTCTTAAGGGTTGAGAGGAGGATGGGGTTTTCCTAAGAGCCATAATTAGTATTGGGGAGGGGAATAAATGGATTTTCTTGGGGGTTCTTTAGTTTGTGAATTTTCCACTACATGTGCTTCCTTAGATCATTAAGAAGCCTCCAAGCAAGTTGTTGAGTGAGCCATCAAGAAATATGCTCTAATATCCTCCTTCGAACCATTGATAAAATACTATTTGAAAGTCATGCCTTTTGTGTAGATTCCCAATTGTTTGAAGCCTAGTATAACACTTCCACTATTTTTTTTGGCATAAGATTTCCAACCAACCCAAATTATCAATGTCTATTTCAAATTAAACAAAAATGGATTTTAAAAATTGACTCCAAGTAATGTGTCCCTCTTATGACATTGACATCATTACCATTGTTCTTGATCCAAGTGTAATAAACCTAATATAAGTTTCATTAGGTCATCAATAATACCCCAAATGGAGTAATCTCCCATTTGGGAAATCCAACATGTAGGGTTAGAGTCATCAAAATTATTCAGGTCAACTTTAGGAAGTTTGTGACACATCTAGTGTTGACTATGGAAAATGGTTGGTGATGACAGAGGCCCACCTCCAATGGAGGATTCAACCCCTTTCTATTGTAATGGAAGATCCAACCACTACAAACCTACATCTAGGATGGGAAGGATATAATGTAGATGGTTATTGTAGTAGCAAGATCTACTTTCACATTGTCAAAAATTGCTTTCAAGACACCCAAGTGTTCTTGTAGGTTGTCTATCTTAGAAAGGTGTTAGTTAGCCTATTCTACATGGACATTTTTCCAATGGCCACCATGGACCTTTTGGTCCACTAAAAGGGTTACCAAAGACTTATACCCATGCAAGTAGTGTCACACAAGAAGTCTTTTGAGATAGGTAGTTTTCAATAGTATGGTTGGGTCCACAAAAAGGGTTGTCAAAGAGTTGTACCAATACATGATCAACATCATAAAGAGTCTTTTGAGATAGGTCTACTATAATGGTATTGTTGGATTATCAAACTTTTTTTTTAAAATTCCAATAGGAGTATTAATCTTATTTAAGTATTATTCTACTGATATAATTCAGAAACTCTTGATATTAGAGTAAAAGTGTTTTTCAACTAGTCATTTTGTAGAGGCTAGGGTTTGCAGGGTCATATTGATAGAGGACTATCAAGCATTATAGCTCTCTAATATAGGCTTGAGGGTATCCAAAAATAGTACTTGGATAAATTATTCATGACACCAACTAAGCAAGCTAGACTATACCCTTAGCTTTATTACTGTATTCCCTGGTACATAGAGAAATCTCCTCGAGTGTTGTTATTGATGTATTATAGCAACAAGATTACCAAGAGACTTATGTAAGGCTAGTTTTAGGTATGGCTAGGCATCTTCCACAATATCTAAATGTGCATGGAAGAGATAATCCATCAGCATATTCTACTTGATGTAGTACTACTCAAACGAGTACCAACATAGGTGTAGAATGGTGTCCAACTAGGTGAATTCACTTGTATTCCATATATGTTTGCTTCCCCAACCACAATTTGACCTAGTGAAAGATAGATCTATGTGTTTAAATATGTTAGAACACATATCTAGCTTAAAATAATTTTGCTAAAACTTGGATGTGCACATAGGAAAGAGATTTTATACCACTTGTAATATTCTTCACCGACTTTAACAAAGATTATTGAGCAATTACTTATGAAATATGGACAACGAAAAATTAAATGAGAAATACAATTTCTTTGTGTTGATACTTTGAAAAACATGACACTTTAAGGTGGCAACCTCCCTTACGAGAACTCCAATACAATAACAAGACTTGACAAAGCATTCTAAATACTACTAAATTTATTTAGCCCTAATGGTTTAGAACATGTATATCCTCGTAGGAAGTCATAGGTTCAAATCCAAAGGGAGTAAGGTATGCATTTTTAGCATATTTTCATTACTATACTTATAAATCTTTAATTGAAAAGAGATTTAAAAAATCACAAATCATCCCTTCTTAGCAATAATTAAGTATTATTTTTAATCATTATAAAAAATAACAATAAAATTATGCATTTTTAACATATTTTCATTACTATACTTATAAATATTTAATTAAAAAAAGATTTAAAAAATCACAAATCATCCCTTCTTAGCAATAATTAATTATTATTTTTAATTATTATAAAAAATAACAATAAAATGATAAATCAAATTCTTACTGTGTTGTCTATTGAAACTATTCAAAATATTTGAATCAAGTACTCTTTTTAATTATTATATAAAAAAGAGTCAAATCAAAACCAATAAACCACATAGAAACTATGTTACTTATACGAGTTCTTGTTTTTTTCAAAATTAGTGTAACTTCACTATTCATACAATGTCTAATTGTGATCTCATGCTTCACAATAGAGCCTTGGGATTAGAAGGATAGAAGTGTTGTTACCGAGATGGACCTTTCAAAATATGTGGTCATCCTATTTATGTTTTTAAACCATTTTAATGGACCTTTCAAAATATGTGGTCCTCGTATGTATGTTTTTATGAACCGTTATGTGAAAAAATATCTTTTATAAACCTCTTTCATAATTTATATGTACATCTCTTTTAGACATACCATACAAAAGAAAAATGAAAGATATTAGACGGTGGAAAATGATCAATTATATGTACATCTCTTTTAGACATACCAGACGGTGAAAAATTATCAATCCAAGTGGTCATAACTCAATTATTTCCATTATGGTGGCCAGCTATTAAAAAAAAACAAGCAAACAAAATAATGTATTTATGCAATCGAAAATTAGCCCAATACATTATCCATACACTACGCGATTCATGTTGTTCATTCTCGTTGGTTGTTCTCTCATTGAACCCCTCTGTTATTTTAATTATCCACCGACAGAAATCTGAGCAGTGTCTCAATATTCAACTCTGTGGGTTTCTCCAAGGGTACACGACCACACTCGTTTATCACCACAACCTTTTCCTTCTCTCCAATATGCCTGCAATCACATCCAAGAAAGTTTAACTTCTGCATGGAGACGGTTTTATTTATGGGCGAGTGGCTCCATTTGCATTGAGGAATAAATATATTTAGGTACCTCTGGAGAAAATATGCCTCTTCCCACGGTAAGATCAGATCCTTCTCCCCCCAAACTAATAGAACGTTCTGCAAGATTCCATTCAATATAAACAACATGAAACTTCTTTCAATCGCCTCCAAATATGCCATATAAGTAGGCATTATTGAATCTGATGTATGGCAAATAAAGCAACATGGTTCCCTGTTAGCAGTGGTTGGGACTTCTTTGTTCCAATCACAAGCGCACATCTGAGAGTTGTTCCTTCTTAAGTGAAAAATTCCAAGCCAAAGAACTTTTCGAAGGCGAAGGTCATGCGATCAATTGAAATGATTCTTGCAGTGATCTCTCACGGCAGAGAGCCACAGGACAACACAACTAGCCGCATACACAAAGAATGCAGAGAAACACTCATGGTAAAGGTCATGTTCAAAATTTTGAAATGGAGTTGGAGGGAAAGGCCATGTTCAAATGTTTGAATTTGAATTTGAAACTGAGCGGCATTTGAAACAACCATCCCATCCTTATAATGACGCAGGGTGGCCAACTCAGCGATGGCGTGAGGAATGTTGGAATCGGAGTTATTGAAACAGGATGCCCGAAAAGAAAGAACCTACCATGGATGTATGGAGTGGGATAACGGCCACTCAAATCGTCTTGCTTTTCTGTGATTTGTTTTCTAGATCCGGTTATAAAAACTGATGAAATTGTAGTTCCACTCCATTTACTGTGGAACTATGTCATGGAACTGTGTTCCTAAGAAATTTGGCCCATTTTAAGACGTCCCAGATCGTCGAAATTCCAAAAAAATAACGAAAAGAGATGAAACTGTTCCTCGACCGAAAATTTTCCGTCGCCAGCAAGGACAATTTGAATGCTAGTTATCACACAGCTGAATGTATTATGTACATCACCATACCTTATGCCATTGAGAGTCATGCACTCTGACAGTGGATAGAAGACGAGTCTGTCTGGTGCATAAGGCTCGCCTTCCTACCATAGTTCCATCCAAGCGTGGAATTTCAAATTCTCCTTGTCTGTCAAATGGAAATTGGTTGACCGTTTTGCACTTTACGTTTTAACAAAATTTATAAACTGTCAAATTTTTATATTAAATTTAACTAATTTTTTTAAAATGTTATATTAAAAATCTATGATCCTAACTTTATGATTTGGATTAGGTATTTCGAAAATAGAAAGCCACAGAACCCCGGGTTGGATTTTGACGGCCATTTTTCCCGTCAGATGGCATTTTGTCCGTCAAATACAGTCACTTTGTTTATCAACCCGTCTAGCTAAACGGGAATTGGAAAGGAATTAAATGAAACGTGTTTTTGACAATTGATTATTTTCCCAAAACGTGACGTTTTACTACCTGTGATCCAGCTGGAAGCTTTGCTTCCCGACGGTAAAGGCTTAACCACTGGCTCCCAATTCCCAAATCCGAACGATGCTACGTGCGGGCGCAGCCATGCTGACAACTTGCGTTGATGGTTTTTATTAGCAAATGGTTTGAACTTTGACTAGATGAATTATACTATGAATTATGAGCACGTATTTTTGCTATTTAATTTTTTAAGAAACCGTAACTAATTTTTATTGGTTTCGAATTTTAATATGTGTGTTCTTCAATGTTTTTTCAGAATCTTTTATTTTTATGCACTGGTTGTAATTGTAATGTGGATGGTTGTAATTGTAAACATGTAACTATTTGGTAGATAATTGGATGTGTGTAATAACTAATGTTATAAACCTTGGTTTTCATTAATCTCTTTGATATGTAGTGGCCATCATAGATTTGTCTGAAGATGCTCTCCTTTGGTTTGAAGGCATAACTTCAAAATCTTTTGATGTGCTTAAAGATGCTCTTCTTGAAAGGGCAATCTTATTTCTTAATGTGTATTTGCTTATTAAAATATCAATTTTGATAAGATGTATTTGTCATTTTTTTATAAATTTAATAGTAATCTAAAATTAAATTTTAAGAAAACTATTTTTTAAATAAAATTATTTTTGTATTTTTAATATTAACTTGGATTAGAGATTTGCTAAATAAATTTTTACATAATTGATTTGTTATTTGCGTTCTCATTCTTTATAAAAATAATTTATTTGATTTTTTGAAAATGATTTATTTAAGTTAAATCCTACTTTCGCACAATAAAAACACATTTCATTGACAAAGTAATACCAAAAATAATGTGCCCAATGAGTAATTTGTATGTATTCAAATTAATAGCTTTGCACCATTCCATAAATTTATTTTATGGAATTCTAGTCAAAGTTCATGGATAATACATATACAAATCCATTTTCATGAAGAATTTGTGGGCTTTTACTTATAATAATAGTTGAGGAATCTAAATAATATATGAGAAAAACAACTTTATTAAACTTCTTTTTCCAAAAGAAGTAAAAAACCTCACAATACAATCTCTTTCTAAAAATGCAATATGTTTATCTTAATCAATAGACTCCACAAAGGGCTATATTATATTTATTTAGCCTTTCAAACTCAATCTCTGCAAATTTTGGTATGTTGCATTCCATATCAATGTCAATATGTGTCACTTCTAAGTTGTTTGTGTCATTATTGACATTAAACTATTTATTATTAAAGGGTATTTTTTTCGATAAAATTTCATTGTTGAAATTTTGGTATGTTGCATTCCATATTGTGTCATTTCTGAGTTGTTTGTGTCATTATTGACATTGAACTCTTTATTATTAAAGGGTATTTTTTTTTATAAAATTTCATTGTTGAAATTTTGGTATGTTGCATTCCATATTAATGTCAGTATGTGTCATTTCTGAGTTGTTTGTGTCATTATTGACATTAAACTCTTTATTATTAAAGGGTTTTTTTATATAAAATTCCATTGTTGAAGGGCAATTTTTTCAACAAAACGTTCTGTGACGAGAAGTTAAAAGTTCAAAATGTAAAAAAAAATTAGTGTGAAGGGCAAAGATGAAATGAAATTCCAACACTACACAGAACTTTCCTCTCTAGAACAGGAAGGTAGAGACTTATATTCTAGACAACCATTCAAAAATAGAAAATAAATCTGTCTATTTCTCATTCTATCTAACAAACTACCTACCTACCTACCTACCCTGTAGGTATGTAGATGACCCTTGAAAATCTATTATTGATCCTTCTCCTGAATAAAGTTGACCTTGGATATTAATTATCCTAATTCTACGCCAAAGTGATGTTTACCTAAACACAATCAAATAAAATATACCTTGAAACATTTTAAAATGCAAAAAAAAATAATAATTTAAAAAAAACAAAGACAACTCTGTACAAAAATTAGTTGGATAGGAGCATAACATGGCGAAGGGTTGCAGGCGCAATTCAGCCTCCCTCCCCGTAGTGGGATTTTTTATGCTCCCGAACACCGGCAATCTTGCTGAATTTGTTTTTGACCATATTCAGATGTGCTACTAGCTGGGCGGGCTTTTGTGCTCGAAGTAGACCCGGACTTTTTGTGCTAACCAATAATTTAATTATATTTAAAAAATTACAATATTAAAATATATTTAAAAAACTAAAATGCTAAAATATATTTAAAGGATTACTCTCTAACTTATTGAAGTCCACCATATCCTACTTCCCTTCTAACTCAAATGAGGTGACTTTCATAACTATTTATTTGTTGTTCCAAGAGTTACAAGCTCTCTATAAACCCCAAGTGTTCGGTTCAAAGTACCACTTAAGTTTGAAAATGAGTATGCTCCTTCCAGACTCCCCAAATGTTGTCCTAAAAGTACGATGTTCCCATTTTTCAAGATTGAGAGTGATGAATTCGCATGTTGTGAAGTGGGTTCATGGAATTTGACCTGTGTGCACAACCTAGGGAGATGATAAATGAGTTAACCTGCTCATTTATCCTAGAGAGTATAGAGAATGTATACTCTAATGTATACTCCAGCAGCCATCCTTCCACATAACCAGTCCGAATCTCCCAAGTTTGATGCCAGATTTAATGAAATGGCTCTTTTATCATTTTCCAAAATTAACGTGACCACCAAGTTTCCAACTCAGAACTCAGCAAAGGGTACTAGCAATTATGACAAGTAAATAAATTTAATGAACGTCAAATCTACGGTTTTCAATTTTGCATACCTGTCAAGGTTGACATTTAAATTGTGAATTTAGCTGTCAAATACGTTTTGAATTGCTAAATACGTTCTGTACAACGTCAAATTCCAGGCCTGGCTCCATCCAACAACCGATAAGACATCAAAGATAACGAATATTTCCAACTGAATAAATCCGGGTCCAACAATTAATCACCGACACTTGGATAGATATCACACACCACCAGCCTTATCCACCTCAAATCAAATATATCAGACTAGGAATAGGAAACGACAACGGCCAAGGCTATTAAGTACTGGCCACTATGGTAAACTCATCACATTTACTACTCAGCTGTAACATAAATCCAATATAACCTCAGTTATAATATTATTGACCATAACTGAGGAAATTATTTTCCTAAATAATCTTAACCTTGGTGAACATTACACTGGGTAAAGGCATTCCTTTATCTAACTGACTAACAATCAAATATTAAAGTAGTTAACATTTTCATTCTAAGTATCACTATATCATAATAATAATACAAGAAAATTACTGGACAATCAAATATTAAGGTAGTTGTTTGGATAACACAAGAAAACTAACAACTAATTGAAAATTGAATATTAAATATTAAAGTAGTCAACATTTTCATCATAAGTATGGATGTTCATAATAGCACAAGATAACTAATTGACTAGCACAACCAATTGATGAACATTTATGTGTTACTTGTTCTCTCTTCCTTTTAGTTAAATGGGTTGTCTTCCATGAATTGTTGGTTATCCATGCATCAGCCAAGAGTTATTCGTGCATAATAGTTATTTTAATATTCTTTTTTTTTTATAATTGTTTATTTTGAATTTGGAACAATTGCCATATAATCAATGTGGCCAGTACACTTGTCTCATCCTCTTGCAATCTAGGAAAAGCATAGGTGTTAGTCCACACCAAATTCTAATATATAAACACCTATCGGTGTAACAATCAAATATTAAAGTAGCCAACATTTTCACCCCAACTCATGATAACAAAATACAACTACATGACAATCGAATATTAAAATAACCAACATTTTCATCCTAAGTATGACTACTCATGATAACACAAGACAACTACTTGACAATCAAATATTAAACTGGCCAACATTTTCACCCTAAATATGGTTGCTCATGATAACACAAGATAACTACATGACAATCAAATATTAAAGGAGTCAACATTTTCATAAGAAATATCCTTACCCATGATAACACAAGACAACTACTTGACAATCAAATATAAAAGTTGCCAACATTTTCACCTTAAGTATGACTCTTCATGATAACACAATATAACTACTTGACAATCAAAAATTAAAGTAGTCAACAATTTCATCATAAATATCCTTGCTCATGATAACACAAGACAACTATTTAACAATCAAGTATTAAAATAGCCAACATTTTCACCCTAACTAACTACAGTTACTCATAATAACACAAGACAATTAATTACAATCAAATGTTAATGTAACTAACATTTTCATCATTGCTCACGATAACATAAGACAAATACTTGGCAATCAAATATTAAAGTAACCAACATTTTATGATAACACAAGACAACCAAACATTAAAGTAGCCCACATTTCAACTTAACATTTTCACCATTGCTCATGATAACATAAGACAAATATTTGACAATCAAATACTAAAGTAACCAACATTTTATGATAACACAAGACAACCAAACATTAAAGTAGCCCACATTTCAACTTAATTATAACTACTCATAATAACAAAACACATAACAACTACTTGACAATCAAATATTAAAGTAATCAACATTTTCACAGTAAATATCACTATTAAAATTAACACAAAACAATATTAAAGTAAGCAACATTTTTAACCTAAGTATCCAAAGTTTTACTTATTTTAAGTATCCACACAAAACTTTTAATAAACATTCTCCCTACCTTATTTTTTCATTGTAAAAATAGAATTTTATTTATTTTATATTTGATTTTAATATTTTTTAATTTCATATATATGTATGCTTTATTTTTTTATAAATTTATTTTTATGAAAATTTTTCTTATTTATTTATAAGAAAAAAAATATAAATATATATATATATATATATTAAATAGAAAAATACTATATAGTATGAAAAAGTTAAAATTTCAAATATTGGAGATCCAAAAACTTGTAAATAATATTTTGAATACAAAAATTTATATAAGAAAAAGAATTCACATAATTTTATATGATTTTATTTATTATTTTTATAATTAATTGATTTTGAAGTGAATGTAGTTGGTTCATTTAATGTATTTATTGTTTGCTTAGGTTTATCTTATCAAAGAAAATAAGTTCATTTATTTAGTTATATCATATTTGTTTTTTTAACCAACGGAGATCCAAATCCTAGGCTTTATCAAGTGTCAAGAAGGATCAAATCTCTGGAGGTGCGAACCTCTCCTTGAATAGCTCCTTGAGTGCAATACCTGAGCCACCTAATCCTAAGCGCTCCTTGAGTGCAATACCTGAGCCACCTAATCCGAAGCGCTAAAGTCTCTAGTTTAAGTCTCATATTTACTTTTTACTTTGTATTATTATTTTTTGTTTATGGCCGACATAATATTTATTACTTTTTACTTTGTATTATTCCTTTTTGTTTACTTTGTATTATTTTGTTACTCGACAAACTCTACAAACACTCTAAAGTCTCATATTTACTTTTTACTTTGTATTAAAAGTAAAAAGTAAAGTCTCTAGTTTAAGTCTCATATTTACTTTTTACTTTGTATTATTCTTTTTGTTTATGACCAACATAATATTTACCATCTAATCCTAAGCTCTAAAGTCTCTAGTTTAAGTCTCATATTTACTTTCTAAAGTCTCTAGTTTAAGTCTCATATTTACTTTTTACTTTGTATTATTCTTTTTTGTTTATGGTTGACATAATATTTATTGCTTTTTACTTTGCATTATTCTTTTTTGTTTACTTTGTATTATTTTGTTACTCGACAAATACTAGACAAACTCGACAAACACTTACATGTTACAAGATCTCCCTCATACTGGAAACAAACCATTTTGATTTAAATAGAATGTAAATGGTTCATTTATTGTAGTGATTGTTTTTTACTGTTTATCTAATTAAGTAAAATAGTTTCATTTATTTGATTATATTTTTTTAATGATGTTTGTTGATTATAGAAAAAACTTTATTAATGATTTTTACTTACTTTAATTAATTAATTGAAAAAAAAACCCAAATTCCATATATGTTCACAATAAAAACATGATTATTACTTGGCAACTATTAACAATTACACATGACAACTACTTCACAAACAAAGAAGCAAATATTAAAGGAATGTTAGCTTATGGCTTATTTTACTAATCACAAAATCTTCATGTCACCTTTAATTGTATTATTTTAGGATAATATTGATTTATTCTTAATGACCACTAAGTAATTTTGTTAGAATTGTCTAGTCTAATTACCAAATATCAAATATCATTTTAGGATTTAGCGGAAAATCTCCTCTGTGAGGTGGCATCACTCATTGTAAATGAATATTATGAGAGCTATCATTGAGAATTTTTTGTCAAGTTGTTATTCTTGTGTTTATTTTAACATGGTATAAGAGCCCTATAAATATTAGGGCTTGGATGAATATATCATAGTTGTCCATGGTTTCTTAGTTTAACACCATGGAAGTGTTCCTTGGAAATTGTTAGACGAAGAAATGAAATACAATGAAATTTATGTTTTGTGATGGACCCTACCATATCATAGTGAAAGAAACATGGAAAATGAGATTGCATGCTATATATAATGAGCAAATCACATACTTGTAGTTAAAGGCATTTCAACCAACAAGAGCTTGCATTTTAGATTTTAACTCAGATCTCCTTATAGTTTTCATATGTAAACTATACATACATAGTAGTTTTGCATAATAAATGTTAGATATAGAGTATTGTTCTCAATCATCAAATGGGACTTTTGTAGTTACTTGGCTTATCAATCCATCAAGCTCAAGAATCCCCTCGATAGAAATGAAACTTAGTAAGACTTCAAAGTAGTATAGTTCTTGAATCATGGTCATATTCTCACCTACATGGAGATAGTATTGAGGATACTGACACCAACGGTCGGGATGTATCGTGCATCTCCAAATATTTTAATCTTAGTTGATCACACTAAGGTACATTAAGTGTGGGAGATAATAAAGGGGGTTCCTGTGCTAATGGTTAGGCTGTATTGTGAATCTCCACAAATTTTTAACGAAGCTGGTCGTGCTAAGGTACTGTAACATACCCTTTTTGCTGGAAACATTTTGTGTTAGAAAACATTATGATAACTTTTATTGTAAATTTTTATGTTGGACAGGTGTCCAAGGATGACAGTAATTTGCACAATATTGTATTATTTAATAAATAAAATAGGAGACAAACACCTACAAGGACTGTTGAAAGAGTTGTTACTGATCCATTAGGTGGAATGGAATCTGGGGTAGAAGGAAATGGACAAGTGGCAGCATCATGATGCAACTAACTAGCTGTTGGTATGGGACAAATCCCTTGAAATGTGGTCATAGTGCCCTGAAAGATGGGACTGGAGCTTGAGGCTAATTTATTCCAAACTGACCACTAAAGACCTAGGCAGTCTATATAATAGCCATCAAATAGTGAACTGAGGTTCGTCACTTTTGCTGACGAGGAAATTTACCTTGGGGTTTTGCTGTGTTTGCACCCAAGAGATTTGATGAGGGGATATGCTATGTTGTTGATCATGTTGTGAGTCTGCCAAACTCTTATTTGAGTTCAGGAGGTTGATGTTGAGTGCTGAAGGCATTTTTGAGTGCCTTGCTTCTACACAGATTCCATCTACTTAGTGGCTTAGTAATCAGGCTCGGGGGTTCACAAGAAGCCAGCAGTTGAGATGCTTCTTCTGGAATAGGTTGGGAGGAACAGGCCTCCTTGGGTGTTTGTCGGCTCTATCTTCACTTATAGGTTCTACTTACCTTTTCTAAATTTTATGCTGTTAACAGTTTACTATCTGTTATAATTACATTTTCTGTTTTCAAAAGATATTAGTGAACATACTCAATTATTTTATTTTCTAAGTCAAATAAGATTTTGAATAGTACTGAATACAGTCATGAAAGATTGAATTAAATATTCTCTACATTTTTCCCCATGCTAATGGATCGGCATCATACTCTAGTACAGAGAATGAATTAAGGTAGATAGATATGATAGGCGATTGCCAAGATGATGAAAGAACAACTCTGTATGTTTTGTAAATTTTCCTACTGTTAGTAATAAGTAATGATTACTGTATTCTTTACACTACTGTTTTTATTTCATCAAATAGTAAATTTATTGTTTTGAAAATATACTGTGATTTACATTCATTACTGAAACCATTTCTGACACATAAATTAAAGAAAATTGCATAACATTATTGTTCAAATCAAATCTGTCATTTCAAAATTTAAAGACAGGGTTTATTGTTTCCATATTTTCTTCTCAAAAGTTTACTGTAGTTTCATTGTTATTTCCCCTTTTGAAACAGTGCACAGTTAACAAATACCAATTACTACATGCACATAATTTCTCAATGTTTTATATTATAAATTTCATAGCAGGAATTAAAACATTTATCAATTCATTCTATAACCACAAACAGTGTTATCAACTCTCGGCATACATCCAACAATCTATTTCTTTTTAAACCATTTTAAACTTAAGTCAAACCATGTACTATTATTCCATAAATCGAAACAGTTAAAGTCTCAGTACCAACTCAAGCATGCTAGTTGTTACAACATTCATGGAACAACTTTAACAGTAGTAATAGACAACAAGTATGGTTGCCGATATCATATCAAGGAGCAGGTTCGAGCCATACTTTTCCACACAAAGACAAACCCTTATACTCAAACCACTTATAGGATGAAGATGCAGCATTATTTACAAATCAACGAATTACACACAGGCCGAAGCCTTCCATAGTTACAAACATCTACCCATTGTTTAGTGAAAGCAACAGTCTTTTCATTTTTCACATACATCACACAATACCCATTCCATCGTTATACATTTCAAGTTTCATAGTTCACAAAAGAAAAACGATAGCAGTAGAGGTATTGAAACCTAGTTTTCAAACCACAAATAGTATTACATCAAAGTTAAACGCAAAGACCTGCTAGTATTCAGTTCATTTCAACACTTAAATCACCGAATTACAAGTCATGTTCACAGGTCAAACCCCAAAAGGAGAAACGAAAACAACTACTACAAAATAGATTTATAAATATTGTTGTTCTTATTAAAAATTCGACAGAGCTTGAAACCCTCGATGAAAGAAGATACATTGCCCAGTACAACTTGGAATCCAAACACTGTACAATAACCTAAACCGTATTACATCGACCCTGTAAGCCGAGAGGCATCCATAATACAGGAGTAAAACTAAACACGCTGTTGGACCACGATTTCTAGAAAAACAAAAGTGGTTACAACTTCAACGATGGCCATAATCTGCCAGGAGAACCTACGGAGGGTTATGCCACCGGGGCTTACCGAAATGAAGCGAACCATCCATTGCCAACAAACTCCATCCCTGTAAACTCCACGATGAAGATGGTACCTGATACACAAACTACCAAGAAGTTATAACAAGTTCCAAACAAATACCAAATAAATCGAAACTGTATTGTTAACCAACATTTCTACAAGGCCGAACTTACCTTCACAAGTACAGGAAGATGGAATTCTTCATGCTTCCAGTTCTTCCAACCGACGCAACAGGAGTAGCATGCAACGTTGATCAATTTCTCAAACTCTAAGACTATTTCATTGAATAACCTAACTTGTCACACGACGAAAGCCACAGGGCTTCAACGTCTTACACCATTCGAACCATAGGAACTTTTACAATAGCTCTCACCATTATTTTATAGAGATGGGAGTTGCAGAGCCATCAAGAAAACCACCCAGGGTCGAACCCTAACATCCAGCGGCCTGTCGGCCTCTTCCCCAAAACTAAAAATCCAAAATGAATGCAAAAGGCAAACAACAAACGGTATAGTGAGTTGCCTTAGGGTTTAGATCTCCACGATCGAGACAGGATAGATCAACGGACAAGATTTGGCCAGCCAAGCCACACCAATACCAAGACAGAGATACGAACACCTACCATCAATAACTCCATTGAATAGCAAGCCTTGACAAAGTGCCATGTCACCAGGGTGGAGCTTACAACTTGGCAGAGTTCCATTAGTTTCTACAACTTAATCACATGGAGCTAGTTACAGGTAGGAACCACGAGACAATCTGCTATCAATACCCAAGGTTTGCAATAACTGCTGATCCTACGTATCTTTTGCCAAACAACGCCTGTAATGGCCTTAAATTTATGTCAGTGTCGAAGTTATTGTTACAACACGATCTCGGGATATTATCACATCATTGCATTACAATCACGTTATATAGTTTCAAACTATGATATAAATTCACATGGAATCCAAGTGATAAACACATAAGTTTCCAATGCTAAGATCAATTCGCATAGCATGTATGTATTGCATCTCAAACCATAGGTTATATATATATTATTTTCTCAATGCTAAGATAATTCGTGTAGCAATTGTATATTGCAAATTCAAAAGATAGGTTACATTCATATAGTGAGCACAAATCATGTTATAAATGCTAAGTCATTATGCATAAGACTATGCACTATAACTCTAACCCTCAAACCATTTAGAAAACTAGGGTTTGATAACAAAATGAGTTATGTCGCATATTTGTAACCAAGCAATATCTTGCCCATACAGTGACATAATATAACAATATATCAAAACATATAGAAATTAAGATACATATGATATGTCTCATAAGTATTGAAGGCCAAATTTTATTATGCATCATAGTACCGTAATAATACGAACATTATTATACATTTGCACTTCAAACTTAAACATTGCAAGATTTCAATTTCAAGAATAATCGATTGTGGCATTTCATCAAGGTCATTCATTGTTCAACCTTGTCGCATTTTCAGACTACTAATATAAGTTATAATACCAATGATTCTACCATCATTTACAACAGAAGTATAGAGTGAAATATCTCTAGCTACACTTACAAGCGTTAGGATAAAATGGTACAAATTGATAAAGAGAAGCTGGAACTTCTTACCATCGCTACCTTCATGCACGGCAGTACACACATCTATCTTAAAAACAGAGATGACTAGCTGAAGCTTATAACCTTTCTTGAAATACTTGAATTACTCTATTACCTTACCTGCAGATCTGCGAAAGAAAAGAATCCAATGCTTTAGCTATCAAGCTAAGTAAACCCAAGGGCACCCTGTAGGAACCCCTTCAGAAATATGCAAACAAGTCATCAGTATTTTTACTAGAATGATAACACATGAAAGGATAAACTTTGTTTTACCGCATTTAATTATAAATCTGTTGTCTTTTACGTTTAGGAATAATAATGATAATTATGTGACACTGTCATTAGATAAATAGCTAAACATCTTTCATTCCGCAGATAGCATTTACTATATGACTATGCTATATCAAAAATTTTAAATTTTTAGTGATTTTTGGGATGTTACAGGTACAAACGTGGGAGATAACAAATGGGGTGCGCACACCAATAGTGAGGATGTATCATGCATCTCCATAACTTTTAATATTGGCCATTCATGCTAAGGTCCAAGCGTGGGATACAATAAAAGGGGTGCCCATGTCAATGGTTAGGATGCATTGTGCATCTCCATGGATTTTAATCTAGACCTTGGGTATAAGCACAAGAGATAACAAAGGGGGATCCCACACCAATGGTCGGGATGTATCGTGCATCTCCACAACTTTTAATCTGGGGCATTCACACTAAGGTACAAGTGTAGGAGATAATAAGGGGGTTCCCACACCAATGATCAGGATCTATCGTGCATATCCACAACCTTTAATATTATAGATATTAAACATAGTATAAATAACAGATACAAAATTCCCTTTCAAGAGGGGTAGAGCAAAAAAGGAGTCTTTGCAGTTCAAAATTGAATAGTTTCAACTTTCTATCCTTGAAAATGATACTCTTATCTGTTCATGACTACTGTAATTTATCAAATATATCCTGACAAATTGATTACATAACAGAAGAGCACTTCGACATTCCTGAGGCTATGTTGGAGGAATTCCTTCATGGGTCTGCGAATCATCCTCCATCAGGGAGCTTTCTTCACGTTGATTTCCTGGGTCCGCTGAATCAGTGTGCTTTTCAAGTTCTTCCTTCATATCTTGCAGGGAAACTTCCATTTGTGCTAGGCAGGCTTTAATCCTTTTGTTACCTTGTTGCAGCACATCGAACAACTCACGCTTCAGGGAGAAAAGAAATTGTTTGAGGCCTTCAAAGTTTGCTTGATGAATCTCCTTCATTCCTTGAATAACCTTCTGCAACTCCTTAAGTTCTCCCACTTGGATGTGAGAATTGGTATCAATGTCCTCAATATGCGCCTCCATCCGAATAATGTCCTGCCCAATGAGTTTGCTCTCATCTAGAGCATCCCTTGAAGCTTCAAAAGCATTTCGGGCATGCTTCTTTATGTCCTGGTGAGCCCCTATGATCTCTCGTAGCTTCTTGGCCATGCTCTCAAGGTTCATCATACTGAGCGCTGGGGAGAACCAGAAGGTAGAGCGGAGGTCAGCCGAGAGAAATTCTGTGTTCCAAGCCCAAAATCACCTGATGCAAACGAGGACCTCGATGCTTCGGCATAACTTCGCATGCTTCCATCTTACCACCACACCTACTCCCATTAATGTGAGGAGAGGTCTGAGGCCCGATTTTAAGACATGAGCGAAGGTGGGTGCCACTTGTCCAGGAGGTTAGGAGGGGGTTATGCATGTGCACCCCCACAATGATGCTAAGAGTTAGAAACATGGAGTCCAACTATAATGGGTAGGACCTTGATTAAGTACCCTTATCCCTTCCTTCAACCTTGCTCCTTTGTTGGCCATGAAATCTGCCTCTGAGTTGTTATGCCTTAGGATATGGAAGAAGTGAATCATAGAAAAGTCGCTGATGGAGGAAACAATTAGCTTTTGAATTCTGCTCAGGGTCTTGTCTTGTCCTCTTTGGACATTGATCATTTTCTGAATGACAATCTTAGAGTCCCCCAAGATTATGTAACGATCAATGTGAAGCGACTTCATGATGTCAATCCCTTGTACAAGTGTTGCCCATTCAGCTTGATTATTGGTTCTCCTACCTAACCCCATGCAAATTGAGAGTCATTATTTTCTCCAAAGTCGTAAACAACCCCTCCCGCACTAGCCACCCCACTTTAATATTATAAATCTTAAATATCAATCCCTTGTATATATTGTTATTCCTTAATCTATAAGCACTTACAATTTTCTATAACATGATTTTATTCTGAAAAACGATTTTCTATAACATGATTTTATTCTGAAAAACGAAAAGAGTACAACAAAATAGAAAAAGGATAACATGATTTTATTCTGCAAAACGAAAGGAGTGCAACAAAATAAGAAAAAAAGATTCTTTGACTGTATATAAATCTCACTTGTACTCAAATTATTTCCTAATTTTAGGCTAACACATACGTTGTCTTTTACCATAACTTTCCGCACTTTTTAGAGTACATGACCATTGTATATAACATGCTATTTTATATACAAAGATCATAGAGATTTTGTATTTTACATTACTTTATAGGTTTTTTTTTATATTGTTCACCTTACATTTTTAATGTTTAATATTTTTTATCTTGAAATCATATTTCTACTTTTATTTTTATTTATTTATTATTTTTAAAGGGATTTTATTTATTTATTATTTATTTTGTACCATTTTATATATTTAAATATTAATTAAAAAATAAAATAATAATAATAATAATAATTTTTTTAACCACCTCGGATTTACTTGTAATCAATTTAGGATATTGTTCACGTTCGCTGTGTTAATTATTGCATATTTACTATGCAACAAATGTCATTACTTTAAGTTCATAGTATGGTGTAAACGATTGTTTGTTTAAGTATTTTAGTTTTGTTTAAGTTATTAATTAGTCATTAGGGTCTCTTTATGCACATTGTAAATAACTTTATTTATTTTGTTTTAGAAATTATCATGGCATATGGTAAAATTTATGGTATTTTAATTTACATTTTGGGATTTCTCGGTTTAAAAACCATTTAAATATTAGTAGTGGTTATAGCATAACTTATGGCTAAAAATGATAGTGTTTGGTTAAACAAAATTGCTTTAATTGTAAGTAGTGGTTGTAGGGTGTGAATCTTTAGAAAAAATTATATATTTCATATTTCATATTTCCATCAATCAAAGGGTATATAATTGATCTTACAACAAATGTAAGGAAATCTATGCATTTATTACTTTACATTGACACCTAGAGAATTGAAATCCTTATAGTGTGGGTTTGTTTAATCTAGAGACCTAAATGTTTTTGCAGGTTAAGCATGGAGTTGTTTAATGATATAAAGAGAACACAAGAATTATGGTTGACATATTCGGGTTACTTGGGTTTGAGGCTCATGGGATAAGGAATACTCCATATGTAAGGTTTGATTCAATGTGAGCTTTGACTCTATTTAAGGGTGTTAGCTCAATGACAGAGCACCTTCCTTACAGGTAGGAGGTTGGTGGTTCGATTCCTCTGTTCTCTATCTACATAAATCGATGACTAATTAAATGACCAGTTAACAACAAAAAATGACTAAATAAATGACCAATTAACAACAATCAATGACTAAATAAATGACCAGTTAACAACAATCAATGCCTAAATAAACGACTAAATGGACTACCAAACAATGATAACTAATGAAGAAATAAATGACCAAATAGTGATAATTAATGACCAAATGGCAACAGTTAATGACCAAATAAATGACTAAATATATGACCAGCACTTGAAGCAATTCAAGGAGGTTATGATCAAGTGATAAATGACCAATTTGGTTGGGAGATAAGTGACTTCTAATTTTTCACCAATGGTCACGTGACCGAATTTAGTCATTTATCTCCAATTTTGAGTCACTTATTACCCATTTTGTACTAGTTGTTATTTGGAAAATTATTAGCATGTATTTGATAAGGTAGGGGTCTAAACCCTTTCCTTCTGTTTTTTTATTTTTTCTTCCATTGTTCTTTACTCCTTTTCAAATTTTATGTTCTATGTTGGTTGTGTTCATAGCAAAATCTATCTTTAAATAAAGCTTCATCAAGAGTTTTTGGTGCATCAAACTCAATTTTATCTTGAAAATAGCGTGGAAGACTACTTAGAAATTGTTGTATTTTAACTTTTTCGTCTCTAATGTATGGAACATAATGCAGTAATTCTAAATATCTGTTGATTAATCCCTCCATGTTCATAGACCCCATTTTAAGTTCGTGAAATTCCTTTATATTTTTATCAAAAAAGAATTCAAACATATATTTATCTTTGAAACATCTTTTTAAAACTTTACCAGGAAACTTTTTGTTCTTTCATGTTCGTAGTAAGCTTCAAGTCCTGCACCATCGTGCAGGACTTAAAATACTTATCCATCACCATAATTCAGATGGATATAGGTGTCCACCCACCTATTCCACTAGCTCAAAACATTTTTCCATTTTAGCAGTTTTCTAGTAATTTTTTTACAGTTTTTCCGGTCCCAAACTTCCGGGGCCGTTTTTGTAATGTCCCCATTTTGACCCCCTTTGCATTAAATCGTAAATGATGTAAATATTGTTATTGAATCAGGGTGAGGAGCTCAAGGCCAAGGACCCACCATTGATTTAGAGTTTTATGTATCGGCGATTAAAGAAATAGATGCCTATGGTTCTTGTGCTAGATAGGCACAATGTAATTAAGACATCATGTAAATACAAATTTTAATGAAAAACCCACAACTGGATATGCTATGCAACAAAGAGATGGGGGTATGATTCTACAAGGAATAGGGAGGGAAATTGTTCAAACCCTTGAGCCAATGGTGTTAATCCATGTGTCAATAAGAAAACCCATAAACCACCAACTACCCATTTTGGGTTATGGACCCAATCATTTAATTCTTCCAAGAATTGGTTGAGGTAGTTAATGCCTTGGGAATGAAGAGGTATGGCATCCAATTTCGTGTATGGGCAAGCCATCAACCTGGGAAATCGTATTTTGTCTCCTTGGGCAAGAAAACACCCACGAAATGGGGCCCAAAGCCATTCTGAACATATAGTCTTTCCTCTCTCACACAGTCGAAACTACTGGGTCTTTCCCCATCACGTTTTTCACCATTTTTTCCTGCATTTTTCCATGCCTAGGAGCTCATTTTTGCATATACAGTAGCTGGGAGAGAAGGGCCACGATTTGGGACTGTTATGGAGGCTGTTTTTGCCCCAGAATGTCCATGGCCATTTTTCTAAAAATGGATTTGGCTTCCCAGGGTTGTTCTCCATCTTCTAGTTTCATTTTTGGGTTTCCCACATTTTTCTGAAGCTAATGAAAACCCCATCCTTGGGAATCTCACTGTAGAAACGTTTCTTCATGCCCAGCACTTATACTTCTGCTGTTATGTGCATACCTATTTTGGTTTGAATCTGCGAGCAAGAGTTTTGGAGTGGTAGTGGACAGAATTGGCTTAATAAACCTAGTGGGGAGAATAACCTCTCAAGAAGATCAAGAGGGCTGGCTACTCTTCTATGCACACCTGGGACACTCTAGAATTGGAAGGTATGGACCGAGGGACTGTGAATTGGTGAAGGGAATACTTCCTTGAGTGGGGTGTGTAGGCATTGTGGGTGCTAAGCTAAATAGATCTTGTAGAGGTATCCATAGCTCTGTGGTTGAGCACACTAGCTTAGCAATTCTTCCTTTCCATTCCCTAGCAGCCTGATAAACCCAATTGTAGATTGGCTTGGCTCATCTTGGTGTATGCTTGGCTATGTGTGAGTCTGTTGTTCCCTGATGCCTTGTAGAGATCATGCTCAGCTCGGGGGTGGAAGTTGCATCAAGAGGTTGATAAGCACAACTGGCCTATGGTTGGGTGGAACGTTGCAGATGCATAGCTGGTTGCTTGGGACTACTTTGTTAAGATAAGTATTCTCTTGTGTTATCTTTGCAACTATTATTTGATAAATATCTTGAATGTATGATGGATGTGTTATTGATATTATCTCCACTGTGTTTTTCTTATAATTATACACTCCATATGTCTTTTATACTATGTGAAGGCTTAGCTAAAAGCTCATGGGGCTAGATGCCCAGTTTTAGCATCACGATCCTCTCCATCATGCTGGTATGATAGGAGGGGACGTTACAATTTTGAGGCCCTAAGTGATGTTTTTTGTATTTTTAGGGTAATAATCATAAGGGTTTCCAATGGCATAGAGATCGAATAGACCTTTCCAACAGACTAGTGAGTGAACCAAACGGAGATCGTATGCAAACGTTATGACCCCGGGAAGTTGAATGTTCAACTAACCATCTTGGGGCCGCAAACTTTATGACGGTTCATCTTCTAGGGTTAATATTTTGGATTTTTAGGGTTCTTTCCCTCATCCTTATAATAAATAGGCTCTTTTGGTTCCTTCTTGTATTCAGGTTGTCACGAATGAGTGTAGCCTCCACATATCTTCTCATAGATATAACTACCACCATTCTAGCTTCTTTTATTTTACAGTTTGTTTTGTTTCATTCATTTAATAGAACTTGATTTTACTGTATCACCATGTTTCTTGCCATATATATGTGTATGTGAATATATATACACTCTTTCATTTCGTTCTCACATAAATATGGATCAGTGGTATCAAAGCCTTTTACTCTTGTCGTTTCTCAGTGCATGTCCCCGACGAGATCTGAATATTGAGAGTTGGGTCTCGAACTAGTTGAGCTTGGGGAAACCCCCTGTCGTTAGTCCAAGAAGACTCACATGGCAGGGGAATAAAAGAGAGATGATGGATTAGGATATCCTATTAATTTGTTACTCGAGGAATCCCTCACGCGACAGAGGAACGAGATGATGGTAATTTCGCCTATATCCTTCGAAGAATGTTTAAGTAGGCTTCATCACATATGATACCACGGGAAAATACCATAGGACACCCAAAACCACAGGTCCATAAATCACCAATGGTCAACCCATATTTGACTCTTTTTACAATTCATGTTTAACCTAATACTATGGAGTAGTCATATTCCTTTCTATTTTTCATTTCTTACATAAATCCTTGAATCCATTTTTAGTAGAAAACTCAACCATTATTTGTCCTCATAATTTACTTTCTTCTCTTTCTAATTCTCTACAAGATTGTTAATTTCTTTAAATTGATTAAATACCTCATATTTCTTTTGGAGGAAATAAATCCATGAGTTCCTTAAGAAATAAATCAAACATAACACACAAATTTACATAATGATAGAACAAGAACAGGTCCAAACACATCACTGGGAATTAACTCTGAAATTCCCTTTGCTCTTGTAGCACCAGATGCAATTCTTACCCGATTATGTTTTCCATATACTCAATGTTTACAAAAATCAAAATCTAGGGTGCAATCAAACATTCCTTCAACCATACCTTTACCATTTAATGCTTGAAGTTCCTTCCCTCTAATATTTCCTAGTCTTTGATGCGATACAATTGCCTTTTCTCCAAAGACAGTCAGGGTTATGTATTCTTTATTTCCACCATCATGAAAAATATAAATATTACACTCATTAGTGATAGTGCTTCCCAATAACCTATATAGAGTTCCATTATGGACTCCCCTCATTAATACCATTGATCCCGAAACCATTTTGCATGTTTCATTTTCCAATATAGTTTGTATGCCTACATCAACCATCTTACTAATGGATATCAATTTTCTAGCCATCTCTAGAATGAGTAAAACCCTAGGGAGAGTTCTAATCCTCCCATCCTTGAGCATCAACATAACCCTTCCAGGTGCTATGAGTCTAGTCATCAAGTCATCTCCTAAGAAAACATCACCTCCATTGTACTTCTCATGTTTACAAAACCACTCCTTATGAGGAGTCATATGAAAAGACACACCCGAGTCAATAAAACATAGATCATGATTTGAATGGGTACCTGTAGGGTCCTGGTACACATCCTCTCATCCTTTTTAGGAGGTATTCACCTCCATGGAAGGGGCATCATCAAATCCCTTCACTTTATCATCATTTTTAGATATACAATCCTTCTTATAATGCCTAGTTTTACCAAAGTTCCAACATTTCCTCAAATATTTTCTTATAGGCTTATTTAATACCTTTAGATTTAGATCCCCCCTTGAATACATATTTTATTTTTATATTAGGGGCAACATCTTACAAACAAGGCATTCATGCTCTAACTATCCATGTTTTTTCACCTCATGTCCTCTGGGAATAGAAATGCTACTATATCCTTAAACTTCAATGCGGTTTACTCTAGCACTAACAATTGTTACAATCATATTTTCTCAAGAATTTGGAAAAGAACATAAGACTGTAATACATTTATCTTATTTCTTCATCTTGATATCAACACGCAAATTGACTTACCAAAGTATTAAAGACATTTAGATGATTTGTCACCGAGTCACCGTCATCCATCCTATGACAATATGACTTCTTTTGACGAAACAACTTGTTTACTAGGGAATTTAACTAATAAAAATTCCCTAACTCGTCCCACAACTTCTTTTCACTATATTCTCCAATGACATTCAACAATACTGAATCTTACAAGGAAATTCGAATCATACTTCTCACTTTTCTTTCCAGCTTCATCCAATCTTCTTTTTCCATTATAGTAGGTTGTGTACCTAGATCCACAACGACCCACAATTCTCAATTTACAAGAACATCTTCCATTTTGAGCTTCCACAACTCAAAGATCCAACTGTTAAATTTCTCAATCTCAGTTCTAGAACCAATCACCATTCTCATACACAAATCACCACGACAAATATCCCATTGGACCTAAGTTTATTATAGACCTAAGATAAACTTTCTCTATCAAATGAGTCGAAACCATAGCAACAAATCCATCCCCTTGAAGCCAATAATCAATATCTAATACCACATGTATGTTTTAAACCTATGAAGTGGGATAATGTGTATATATTCTTAAGCAAAATAGAGATTACAAAATGGAAAACAAATGATATACTTATATTTACCCTGGAAATCCTTACTTGGGAAAACCATCAAAACTTAGCTCGTCGCCCCTCTAACTTTATTATTGTAATTCTTAACCATTTACAATACAATATTTAGTTATTACATAGCATCCAAAACCCTAATCCGTTAACGCATATTAGATTACAATCCCAATCCCTTAACTAAGATTGAATTACACATTTTTTGAAAAAATAGCTCATATTTACTTTTAATTTTTTCCAGTGCATTGCCTCAAATCCCCATGCCATAGGTTTCTTCTTCCATCATGCAAAGAATATAACACATACCCAACAAGGATTTGTAGGTTCCTTAGGATAGAGGAATTCCAAGTACTTTACCTCTCTGATATTTCGAAGGATTTTGATAATAGTACATGCTTAAATCTTTCATTAAAACAACTAAGGAGGATAGACCGTACCCTTAGCTATACTATGTAATTCCATGGTACATGAGAATGATCATTACGAGCGGAAGATAATTGTGTATACATATATTGTTTGATGTAGTACTACTTGAAGGAATACCCATAGAGGTTATAAGGGTGTATAACTAGGTGACACAAATTGTATGTTTTTTGTTCATCCTTCTCTGTCTATAATTTTACCTATTGAACAACAGAGATTTTTTTTATTTAAAGACATTGGAACACATATATAGCCTAGAATGAATATGCTAAAATATAGAGACATGTTAGCTCAAGAAATATTTATTGCCGAGCATGCACGAAGATGCTCTCCAAATTCGTTGCAACTGGAGCGTGCAAGCGGGAAAAAAATATAGCGCGTGAGCGCTCTTAAGACCGCATGCACGCAACAACTTGGTAAACTCCCAAACCGCTAGGTAGGTGTCCACGTAGGTCTTAAGAGTGCGCACACACTATGAGCGCACGCGTGCAATTAACGTGCATGCACAATTGCTTTGCATGCGTTAATAGTGTGCACGCGCTTCTGTGTGCATTAAAAATTGGGTTGAGACCCATTTCTTACCCACCTTTCCTGATTTCGTCGTCTCAACGTTGTCAAAAAATGGCTCAAAACCGCGCGCACGCACCGATCCCTCTACCAATGTCCTCCAACAATCATCCAGGTAGATTTTCATGCTCGAATTACAAAATTTTTATTTTTTTTCAATGTTTTTAACAAATTATTTCAATGATTTTAAAAAAAAGTACATTATAAAAAATCCATAAAACTCAAACAATATTGTAACAAATTTATTTTTTTTAATTGCAGTTAATCTCTACCTCATCACAATGGACCATCCAGCACATATACTGGACCAAAGGATCCTTCTGACACCCGATGATTACCCCATCGTTGCACTCACTACTTCCATACCTACCATGTCCCTATGGATGATCCAGCACGAGATACCTTTATGTCTGAGGTTAGTACATTATTTGTAAATGGTTGATTGCATATTTAAATTTACATTTTACATTTGTTAGATTAGGATTGATTAGTGTATTGAACGTGGAATTAATGTTTTCTCATGTGTAGTTGTTTCGAGATGAAACAAATAAATCAAGGTGGGAGGACATTACTGCTCCCAACCTTGATTCTGCCATGGCGGGAGTAGAGAGCATTGTTGGCAGGCAGTTTGATGCGGTACTGTTGACACCGCGACATGTTGGATGAAGGCATGAAATAAGTATCTTGTGCCAAAGGATACCACTGTTGGCGGGTTTTGGGTCACTTGGACCATGTATTTTGTAATATTGAGTCAAGTATACCGCAGTTGGCGGGTTTTAGGTCATGTATTTTGTAATATCGAGTCATTGTTCCGCGGTATGTGGGTTTTTGGGTCATTAGACCAAGTCAATTAGTCGATTGTCCATAAGTGTCGGTTAGGAAAGTGGACAAGTATTGTAATTGGCGGAAGCCTATAAATGGAGGAGAATTGTAAGTGTTGGAGGAGAGAGTCGATGGATAGATGATAAAATAGAGCTATATGCGGAGATTGACAGAGAGATAATGCGGGAGTTGCGCAGAGATTTATGTACTGCTTTTGGTTTGCCATAGTAATATAAGGATGATGATTTGGTGCAATCTATGTGTAATGTCGCTCGATACTTATGTTATTGCCTTTTCTTAATGAAATTATCTGTTTCTATCGCTATGATGTGAATGCTATAGATATCTGTCTACTATAATGTGAAAATGATACAGTTAAAGTAATGTGCGATTTCTGTCTACGATAATGTTAAATGATGGGATTAAAGTGACGTGCTAGAACTTCATGATGAATATTTATAATTGATGTTGGTATCATACTGCCACAACTTGCCTCCTCCCTCAGCGGAAACATGGTTCTATCTGCTCTTCCTGGACGCCTCGGGTGAGACCTCATCCGCTCTGTGGGTGTTGCTGGGTAGGCTCAAACCTACTCAGGCTAGTGCCAAAGGAGACTGCGGGATGTGTCGACAGTTGGTGGACCCCTGTCGACTGTGAGGTCGCGCCTTGGTCAACAAATGGTTCCATTGCATGGACTGTGTGCAGAGTAAGAGGAGGTCATGTTGTGGCACCTGACGAAGCCGGAGATACAAAAATGGTTCGATCAAAAGTTGCAGGAGTTCGCTGAAGAAGAAAGTCGGAACACGCGACTGACAGTAGATCTGTTGTTGCTGCAACATCCTTCCCCAAAATTTTGAAGTTATTTGGGGCCCCTCCTTTTAACACTTTTGTAGCAAGCTTTTACTTCATCTTTCGTTTTTTCCTCTAACTAGGCAAAATTTCATCGCCTGCTACCAAAGGAGTTTTCTCATTTTATCTAAGGCAAAGTCATCCTTTTCCTTTAGCGCAGATTTCGATCTTAACTTCCCCGTTGTAGCGCATGTTTTAGACTTAAATCCGCTGCGTCTTTGACGCACCTTTAACCATAAGTCCCTCGCTGAGGTGCGAACTCTAATTATAAATCCTCCATTTAGCACAGACTTTAGCTCTAACTCAGCCAACCTTTTGACAAGTCCCAAGCCTTTTGCCTAGCGCGCATTTGAAAGCAGTAAGCCGGCCACCGTTGGCGCAAGAGATAATTTTTCTCGGTCGCCTGAGGCGCAAGAATCACCATTATATTCCCCGCCTTGGAGTTGCACTTCCCCTCCCTGGAAGAATTAAAAGTTGGCGGATTACTCCCTAGCGTAGACCGTGATGATGGAGTCGATGCCACAAGCGCAAGAGGTGCGCTTATCCTTCCCATCTGCAAACCTGCTCATGTGTGGCGCGGTTTTATGAGTGCAACCCTAAATGGCAGGATCGCCACTTGAGCAAGGGATTTATTTTTGAATGTACGCTTGCCACATAGCACAAAACATTACACTCCCCGCTTGGCGCGAAGGGTAAATCAGTATTCGACGCGAAAAAAATTTCCTCGATCCCTGTGCACCGACGGAGTTGGTAGGGCCTTAATGAGGCCATGTGCCACTCTTAATGATAGAATTCTTGAGCCCTGTGCTCATAACCCCGCCAACTTTAAACGTATGTGAGCATTTAACTCTTCCCCTATTTAACGCATGCAACGGCATTTTGGTTTTTATTTAGTCATTTGCACTCAGAACTCTCGCCATTCATGTCAAAGTTCAAAGTTTTCCATTCATTGCAAGCGGTCGAGGTCTCGGAACGCTCGCTATACTAACAGGTAGGCTCTTTCCCAATCCTTCTCTTGGATTAGTAGGTTAAAAAATCACCCACGCACAGTTTGAATAGCTCAAACGGCCTTCGTTTTACTTTGCATAAAAGCTAGAAAGGGCATGGGATAGTTTCTGTTCTTTTCCCTATGAAGATACGAGGCCACCACTATTGGACCAGGGAAAAGACGGCCCCATCTCACAGGCACAAGTCTTTCCCCTCTGTCGCGTTTTCGGCTCTCCTGGTTTACCTCATAGATTTTTCGTTTGCCAAGCGAAACACGCGTCTCCCCACGACCGCATTTGAGAGTTTCTTATTTGTTTTTTCTTGGTTGCTTGATAGTTGTCTCTATTTAAATCCCTCCTTCCATGAGTGGAGTCTTTTTTTCTAAAATATTTGAAGTGCTTACCCTGCTTTGACCATGAGGTTGAATCGTCCCAGCAGTACCTTAGCGGCCGTAGAGTTTTTTCGCTCAAACCCGTAGAAGCCACAATATCCCAAGGCATTGTTTGCAAAACTCCCTGCCAAGCATCTTCTGCGCATAAGGCCTGAACCTTCTTGCTCCTTGTAGTTGTAGTTTCATGCTATAAGCACCGAGATACCAAGAGCGAGGTTTATTCATGCCGAAGTTGCGTAAAACCCACGTTGCTTTGCCGAAGCTGCGATGGGTATATGTTAAACCAACCAATCAAACCCATTTAGAAACTCGACTTAGCTGATAAAGCCGGCGGCTGCGGGACTTATTCATCTTCAGCGCAACTTCCGCTATCTGCTGCCGACGCATGAAATGTTTAAACATTGACACACAGACAATATCGCGTCCACTATGTGAAGCGCTAGCAAAAAAATAAGGTTAGGAAGCAGGGCATGCGAAACTGTTGAGCTAGTGCGCGAATGAGTTTAACTTTGGCGCACAATTGAAATTAAGGCACTGGCGAGCGAAATTTTTTAGGTATCAGCACAGAGAATGCATTATCACTTGGCACCCGAAGAATCTTAGGTGCCGGCGCGCGTGGAACGTTTAAATCTTAGCGCATAAATTCTCGCTTATACCCCAGCGCTCATTAGATCACTAACCTTAGCATGCGCAGATTCCCAAGCGCGGCGCAAAACGCCACTTAGGCGCCAGCGCAGAAATCTTCATCAGATTCATGCAAGTGTTTGTTTCACAATTCCAAGTATATCTGCACACTGAAAATGAATGGCGCAGACCCTAAATGATCTTGTCCGTTGTCCTGATGTTTTGTCTTTGTTTTTAGCATGAAGGGACATTGTTGAATTAAGCTTAAACATGAATTGAAAATAATTATGATTATTTAAGGAAGCCTCTATTTTGTGTAAATGTTATATTTTGGCTTTGCCATAGAGTGTTGCTAATGCTTGTAATAGTGGTCTAACTAAAGTCTTTGTGATATTGCCTTGCTCGCCACAGGATTACCATGCATAGGAAGTCAACAAAGAAGAAGGCAGCGCAGAAAGTGACCTTAGACTCAGAGGTTGAAATTCTATCGGATACTTCTCTCGTCATGATGTTTGCTGACACACAAGCTACCACCGGTGTTTCCCCTGGGAGCGCCGCCCCTGAATTTCAATGGGGTGATCCATACAGATTCATCATAGCTCAAGATAGTTCGACAGCCTCTATAGAGGATGCCCTAGTGTATGCCAACATCAGAAGGTCTCATTTGCATAAAGCAACAACTCGGCCAGAGCTATTCCCTTGTTCTAAAGTTGTTGGATGGCTAATTCCTAACGTCCAGACCGACACAAGGCTCATTACTGATAAAAATGGGTTGAGCCTGGCATCCTTCGCTCTCGAGCATGTTACTGCTGCCTAAAGATTTCCTGCACCCAGGGCTTCTTTAGACAATGAATGGATAGCAAAGAATCAGATGGACTTACTAGAATCTGCCCGTAAGATGACTATAAATGACAGGAAGATCAGGAGGAGGTAGAATAATGAATATGAGAGCAATATCCTAGAAACCCCTTATAGGCTCATCGTCCTAATGTTGAGCAGGCTCTTCGGCATGCCTAATGGAAATTTGTTTAAGATCGGATGGGTGTCGGTGATGTTTCACATAGCCACAAAAGGCACCATTTTTAACTGGGTTGAAATAATATCAGATAGCTTGGCCTCACAGTTAACAGCAGCCCAAGGAGGACTGACCCAAAAGAAGGAAGATTTCTTCATGTCTTCATACCTGATTGAATGCCTGTTAAGCAAGCATTCATTCCCGGATTTGGGTTGCTCATGGAAGCCAAATGAAACTGCTCTCTTCATAGCTTATCAGTGTACATGGGCAAGTAAGTACGCAAACCACTACAAGATGGTTTGCGAGAGGTTTATCATGCCATTGTACCATCTCATTTTCCTACAAGAACCAGATTGTATTTCATAGAATGCAATGCCTATCATCGAACAATTTGGGGACTATTATCATAGCTCAGAAGGCACATACATCAGGATGAGTGGAGGGACTTGTGAGCCATTTATGTTCCCTCAGTATGTTACAGAGTTTGTAATTCATAAGGAGGCCGTGAGACAACTCTTCGGCATCGGTGCCATAAGCAAGTTCTTAGCAAAAAGGAGGAAGGGCATGTACCCTCCCATGTCGTTTACCATAGGAGATTACAGCCTCCCAAGAGTAAGAGACGGGGAAAATTACGCTAAAGGCTTAGAATTTTTCCACTTCGGCTTAGTCCCTTTTAGAAGGCATGACCCCAACGGTGCGGTAAGCAGGCATTGTCTTGACCTCAGGATCTCCTTTTAATATGCTCATGCAGCAAATTGAAAAGAGGAATTCTTCAGGAGCGCCCGCAACCTAACTAAGTTAGGAAAGTGTTACAATACAAAAGTTGTGAAAGACTCAAGCCCCAAACCCGTCGATTTGATCCAAAGAGAGAGAGAGGCATCAGCCTCACAATCAGGGGAGCCATTAGACTTGGACCAGGACAGAGTGCTCCAAGAGCAGACTCTCAAGAAGCAGCAGGACCAAGAACAAGAAAGGATTCAAGATGAGCTAGCTGCCAAGCTTCAACAAGAGGAAAATGCAAGGAAGCAACAGGAGCAGGCCTCTTAGTTGGAACAACAAGTAGAGGCTGCCAGGATCCAAAAGGAAGGAGAAGATCAGGTATCCCAAGAGCAAGCTTCCAAGCAGCAGCATGAAGAAGAGCAAAGGCCCTTGGTTGAAGGAGCTGATGGATTACAGACTCAGCAAGGAGAGTCTGAAGGAGTAGATGGACTGCAGACACAGCAAGAAGAGTCAATTGGAGAGAAGTATAAAGAGCAAACAGAGAAGTCTCTTGATCCGGAGCCATCTACTCCGACATATATGGAGATTGGCCCACCATTGATATGCACCCCAGGGGGAACTCAGGAAAAAGGTGCCTATTCAGGGAGCTTAGCGCTGGCCCCATATAAACCTAGGAAACAACACAAAATAGCAGACCTGGATACGGTATATTTTAGTCAAAAGAAAACGGCCATCATTGATAGGAGAGTAAAAAAAATGGAAGCCAAAACTATGAATATGGAAACTGAGGAGGAGGATCATGAACTATGGATATCAGAGAAGACATTGGTCCAAGGAACTGATGTCGATCCCACAGTCCAAGCCCAATGCACTGTGGCATCAACTAAGGCAACTAAAGCTAATATTGATTTCTTGAAAGATAAGATAAAGCATTACAGGGAGCAATGCCTTAAGATCAAAGATGATAGAATGAGGGAGGTTTTGGAAGCAAACAAACTGAAGGAGAAATACAATCAGTTGTTAGGAGAGCATCTGGTCCTAAATTCAGGAATTCTCCAGCTCGAGAATGAGAAGAACTCCTTAGAAGTACAGTTATCTATCTCTGGAGGTGAGCTGGAGAATCTGAAGGCTCGGATAACAGAATTGGATGAACTCAAAGTAAGTAGGGCTCAGCAGATTCAGCTCCAACAACATGAATATGAAAGGATGATTCAAGAAAAAGAACAACTAGCAAGGCAGCTCAAAGAGATAGCGGAAGACCAACAAAACTTGTCCACATTTCACAAACAAGCATATGATATGCGGATTAAAATCCATCAACTGCTAATACGGATCTTGGAAGAGATTTGGAGCATGAAAGAGATGATTAAGAAAATGACGACAATTGAAACCAAATCCCTAAAGACCCGAGAAAGGTTTGCAAATCATGTAGAGGAGCTGAAACAGTAATATGAGTGGAAAAAGGAAAAATCTCAACTCCCTTCACACTTGCGCGCTGCTACAGGAGATGAATTGGATGTGGACATAGGAATTCTTGAATTCGCCAGAGATTGCGGCACCAAGCTAAGTTTGGAAATCAAAAGGATGGTCCACAAGTGTTGTTCCATCTATTCCGCACTCAGGGAATCGATTAGCAAGTGTCATCTGGTTATCCTTGCCTCCATTTATGATTTCCCAAAAGAAGATGACCGAGTTTTCGAGTTGCAGAACGAGCTGGACGAAGACTTGGCTTACATCAAGAAGATAGAGGTATTGAATCAAGACGAATTTCAACAGTTCATTTTCCAGCCTGCAATACATATTTACTTCCTGGAAGCAATGGCAAAATAGGTTACTCAAGGAAAAGCGCTGATCAAATCAGACCTGCATAAGCATGGAATAATGTCCGAGGCAACAGTATCTTCTTGCAGCAAGCTTATCGTAAAGGATATCAACCAATGGACCTCATACATTGAAAGTATCAATGGCCCGGTAGTTTCAAGTGAGCCGGTTGGTGGAGGCGCGTCTTCAAATCAGTAGGCAGAAGCCCCAACAGAATAGACAAATCATTCTTATTTTGTTTTAATCAAGTGAAAAAACTGAAATTCTTCCTTTTGTATAAATGTTCTAAAAGGACAGCTAGTCCATATTTTTTTCCTATGTGTAAACTCTTCCACATATTCATAGGCTTTGTAAGGATACGATGAAAGCTAAGGAAGGAGGTTATAGAGTTAGGGTACACTTGTCAGGCCAAGGGGCACTTTGTAAAGATATAAATAAAAGGTTAGAGAATGTAGAAAGGACTTTTTGGCAGGGAAAAGAAGCTTCTTAGCTTGTACAAACTATTTTGTAATTAGCTCCAGGGAAGCGATTTTTTGCCTAATAAAGAGCCTGAGGGAGACGTTGGTTTTGCCTGGAAATGTGGACTTGATGCATGCTGGATTATTCTTATGACATTCTGACACTGTTGTGAGATCTTTCCTTACTGTTCGGAATTGTTTCTGTCTGATGAATGATCTCACTATTTTCTGTGCAATGATGTTTTCCTAAATGATTAATAGAATGCTTTTATATGGATTAAAGCTATCTTTAATATCTTTAACCTTCTGCTGAAAATGTTTCTTTATGATTTAAATGGCTATCCATGTAATCTTTATATATTTCTTCCAGCACATTGCTCATATTTACAGTTTGCTCCTTGCAAGGATAGATTAGATTTATTTCAGTCTTAGATACAGATTTGTTTCAATCTCTGCATTTAGATTAAATTAGCCTAGGCACTTGCATATCATTTTAACAATAAAATAAAATAAAAGAACGGTGGATCGGGCCATAACTGGTGTAAAAAAAGCAAATCTCCAAATCTAACGGTAGTCGGAATCGTTAACCGGACGGATTCCCCATACCAAACGGTGGACAATCTAATTGGGATAGTTTACTGGGGAGATGCTGTGAACGTATCCGTTCACTAGGTTAATAGTTGAATCCGACTCTCATATTGGATAATAAGATAAGAATAATATATTTGATTGATAAAATGGATAAAAGATGATGTCTTTTACAAGATAGACTTTCCCGTATTTATAATTGTTTAAAGGGTGTCTAATGCAACTCTTCATAAAGAGTTACACCATTTCACTAATTAATTATATTATTATATTATTCTTGTTTGTTGTTATTATTATTATTATTACTATTATATATATATATATATATATATATATATATATATATATATATATATATATATATGTTGATGTTTATTTTATTATTATTTTATTCATAGCATTGCCTCTCTTTTAGAAAGGCTTTGTCCTCAAAGCCTTATAACGTTGTCGCACCGTTCCTTATGACGTCGTAGCTGACAAACATGTCGGTACAAACTTCTAAGTGTAGAACATAAATTCTGATATGTGGATGGGTCAATCCATCCCAAATTGATTTGTTGTTGACTGTTGGGATTCCCCACTGATCTGTCGTTAAGAGCTTTGATCACATTAGTACCATCGTCTTTCGACATTTCCCTCTTTTCAGAATATCGGTTTTTATGGTTGGGGTGTCAATAGGGAATTTTCACAATGTCATTTTCTTTTACGAGTGTCGTCTTTTGAGCATTGATTTGAGCTGGGACTTTTATTTTCGTCTCTTGAGGTTTTAATGTTTTATTCTGTATCTTTTCCAACTTGTTTCCTAACTACCTGTTATCATTTTGAAGCTTCTTGATCAATTCGACTTGCGATTTTCTGTCATCTTCAGACTTCTTAAGTTGTTCCTTAAGAACTTCATTATGACTTCTGATGCGGCTATTTTCTTCCTGCTTGTCTAGAAGTTTTCCTCCAATGTCTTCCATAGATTGTTCTGTCTTCCTACTATTTTTCAACTTCTTAATTTTTGTGACTAGTGTCTTGTTATGATTTCTTAATCTGAAAATTTCTTCAGAATTGTTGGATAGTGTTTTACTACTCTTTGCGATCTCCAGTTTGTGTGCCTTTTTAGAGTCGTCATTTTGTTGTTGAAGAACTTTTATCTGTTGTCGACATTGGCTGACCTCTGATTCTTGACTTTCTAATTTATGTCATATCTGAGTTAGTTCTTCATCTTTGTCGCTAACGATTTTGTTCAAGCGTATTATTTCTGCTTCATAATTATTTATTTCCTTCTTTATATCTTGATTTCCTAACCTCTGATTGAATTCATTTTCGGCTTTTAATTCATCAATTTGCGCATACAATTTTTCTATACGCCTTGCTTGGTCAGATATTTTTATTTCATTGCACCTTTCTTGTAATTCAATTCTTATTTCTGAACTGTTATTTATGTCACGCAATCTTTCATTGTCTTTTTTATAACGTTTTAACTTGGCTTCTAATTCCTCTATTTGTAATCGCAAACCAGCTTCCATGGTTTCGACTTCTTCGGAGATAGATAGTATTCAACTTTTTAGATGATAGAATGTCTTTGATTTTGACTTCTCTGGTGATAGATAGCCTCAATTCTTTTAACGAAGGAGTCTCCCTTTGACTTGACTTTGACTTCTTCAATTTTGTCTTCTCTGACGAGGGATGCTTTTCTTTCCCTTATAATAATTATTATTATTTAAATGTAATAATAATATTATTTTAATATTATATATTTCCCAAACAATTGTAATATTTTACAATTATGGACTAATATTAATTAATCTCCACGTTGGTTAAGCTTTTGCTTTAGATTAATTTCTTTGTGGATTGTGTGTAGATTAGGTGGTTGGGAAGAATGATTGTTACCTTCCCCACCCAAGTTCAAATCTCACTTTTGGTTTGTTCTTAGGGAATAAAACCAAACCCACTTCTCACAAAACCACATGCACCTTAAAACCATGTGCGGTTTCACTTCTTACTTTTACTTTTTACTTCTACTTACTTCTAAACTTTACTTTTACTTTTTTTTTTTTTCCTTTTCACTATTATTTATTTCCATATTCTATTTTCTTCTTTTTTACTTGTCTTTCTTTTCCTCTTTTTATTTTCTTTTAATTTTTCCTTTTTATTTCTTTCTCTTTTTTTCTTTTTTTACTTCTTTGGGCCACGGACCTAGTTTTGGACAAGGTCCTAGATTGGTGGCTACAAGCCTGGCTATACCAAATGCTATGAACGTATCCGTTCACTAGGTTAATAGTCGAATCCGACTCTCATATTGGATAATAAGATAAGAATAATATATTTGATTGATAAAATGGATAAAAGATGATGTCTTTTACAAGATAGACTTTCCCGTATTTATAATTGTTTAAAGGGTGTCTAATGCAACTCTTCATAAAGAGTTACACCATTTCACTAATTAATTATATTATTATATTATTCTTGTTTGTTGTTATTATTATATATATATATATATATGTTGATGTTTATTTTATTATTATTTTATTCATAGCAGGAGAATCCCTTTCTGCTTGATGCTACGATCTTCGAGGCATCAACAGTTTTTGGCGCTAGAAGGAGGGCCTGAAGTGCATGGCTGATAAAGAAAAATCTCCCATTGTCAAAAATGTTACTGAAAACCTGCTTGAAACAGGAATTTCAGACAACCCAAATCTTGAAGTAGCAAATCAAGAAAACCCCATCTCTGATTCTAAACATCAAGAAGTGTTGTATGCTATGCCTTTTGCAGAAATAGAAGATTTAAAAAGACATACATGATCTTATGTTAGACAACTAGGTGGTTTAAACACTGTAAATTTCCTCCCTAGGAAAAGTACTCCCAGAAAAGAAAGACAGTACACCCGTGATTCGATTCTTGTGCAGAATTTTGAAGAGCTTGTCAATTTAACTTTGGAAGAGATTGCAGAACCCTTGAAAGAATTCGACCTTGAAAACCTAGAGAATTTTTCAGATCCATAAAATCTTGGAGAACTTGTTACTCCAAAGGACACTCCACTTAATTCACCACCTGATTCTCCACATAGAAACATGGCTGTACCCGCTTAGAGAGCGAGGGGAGCATTGAATCTAGCTGGGCCATTCCACAATTTGCCTAAAGATCCAGAGAAGGTCTTGCCTAAATTCAACCCAAGAAAATCCATTTCTGCTGAAGATCATCTCAAGAGTTTTTATTTAGCCTTGAATCTTTTAAATGTACAACATGAAGATGTAGTTTGTAGGATTTTTCCATACACATTTGAGCCAAAAGTTTCTTCCTGGTATTTTAGCTTACAAGCTAGCTCAATTTCCAGCTGGGAAGAATATGAAACATGTTTCATAAAGAAGTATGGAAATCAAAAGACTGTAGCTACACTCATGAAAGAATTATTGTCCATGAGAATGGAAAAGAAATAAAAGGTTCAAGACTTCAACCAAAGGTTCACAACACTCTTAAATAATTTCAGCAAAGCAAATAAACCAGCAGAAGAATCTATAGTTGAATATTATACAACAACTCTTGAAGGGCCGCTAGCAATGTTCATTAAAAGATCTAAGAAAACCACCCTGATAGAAAATTTTGAAGAAGCTAGAAAGGTGGAAGAAGAAGCAGATAGCATTGCCAAACATGCCTTAGACGCGGAGACAAAACCAACAACTAGTAAAAAAACCTCGCTGGTCACCAGGAATAAAGAAGAGTCATCAACAGACATGGAGAACGTAGTTAAGATGATGCAAAAATTGTCCAATAAAATTGTAGATCTCAAGAAAGATAAAGTAGCTAGTACATCTAGGAAGCCTTTCAAACCATTCTACAAGAAGAGAGAAGACAACGATCAACCTCATCCACCTATGAATACTTCTCCTGTTTTAAATCTAAATGAAATAGGGATGGAACACTATTGCACCTTTCATCAAGAGCCACACTCGGAAAAGAGCTTCCCACAATGGATTAACTGTATGAGTTTAGTCATGAACCAAATGCTGGATTCACAAATTCTAGATCAAGACGATCCTCTAGAGGAACCGAGCCCTGAGATAGAGGAACCATCTCCAGACACTACCATGGTGCTATGGGATTGGGTACCTTTAACAGAGTTGGTAGAAGATGATCCCGTGGAAAGCCCAGTCTCTGCTTTAAACATTAACACTCGCAGTAAAGGTCCCATTGCAGACCTAGTTCCAAGCTCGACTATTCCCAAACCTAAAGTTTCAAAAGAGACACCTAAAAGACACATCACAATCATTCCACCGCAACCTAAAGCTAACCCAACAATGGCCAAGCAGCCTAATATTGACACAACAGTTCAGCAACCAAAGGTCACACTGAATAAGACAGACCATCAAACTAAAATTGTAAAAGGATGTGATATAGGATATGACATCATTGAAGATATAAAGAAAGTAAAGGAAAATGTTTTGATATTCGATATGTGCAGTTTGCCCTAGCAACGAGACAATTTGTTGCATGCTCTTCAATCCCATCCCAACATTCCATTAACAGATACTCAAGAAGATCCTGAAATTAATGAGGCTAGTATCGGCGGGAAATCCAAATCTCAGACGTTGCTGTTTCTTTAAACTTTTAAAATTTTCAATCACAATGTACACAATTGTCTGGTAGATTCTGGAGCATCTTCCAATGCCATGCCACTGTCAATCTGTAAAAGGATTAATGGGCAACCAATTCCATCTCCCGCCCAGATTATTCAGTTAGATAGAACTACTATTAAAATTTTCGGGGAAATGAAAGATGTCCTCATTAGGTTGTCAGCAGATTCTAGAGTCTGTCAGTTCATTGATATAATGGTAGTTGACATTCTCGAAGCCTATGGTTTGATCCTAAGTAGGGACTGGTCCACAAAGTTGAACGGTTACTTTGTAACTAATTGGTCCCATTTGTGGTTGCCTTATCAAAATAGACAAAATCAGATCAAGGTTCTGAGAGAACCACACATGAAACAAAATGTAACTCATCTAGAAGGAAAGAATGAGGCTGTAGCCTTCTCATCCTCAGTTTTGGGAAATTATTTCTTAGAAATTGATCCGGGTAATTATCAGTCTGAAACTATTAGCCATGAATTAGATGAACAGTCCGATCTCCTTCATTTTTCTCGGACTGATGATATTGACTGTAATATAGTTAGTTTAGTCACTGACTTAGATAAAAATGATACTAACTTAGCTAAATCAAACGATATTTTTTGGACATTATACTTTGACGATTTCTAAAACTTTGGAAGGATCCGGAGCCAGTTGTGTTCTGATGGAGCCGGAAAGGAATAAGTATTTTCTGTCTCTGTAGGTTAGAATTTGATTGTACTAACAACACTGCTGAATATGAAGCTTTGGTCCACGGATTAAAGAAAGCCATCGGTTTAAATGTTAAGTTCCTGAAGGTGTTTGGCGACTCAGAAATAGTTGTAAGACAGGTAAGAGATACCATTCACTGTCTTTCACCTCATTTGAGGAGTTATCAGGCTGAGGTATGGGATTTAATTATGCATTTTGACGCTTTCAATATAAAGTCTATTCCTAGACTGCAAAATTCTGCAGCTGATTTATTAGCAACATCCGCTTCCAGATTGGTGCCAACTAATAACAATGCTCAATTGAATTAATTTTCAGGCCTTCTGTCCCTGACAATATCACAAACTTCAGAGTTTTCGATGATGATGAACAGATTATCAGTTTTCTAACAAATGAAGACATATTCCAAGAAACTATGATAGATGAAGAAGAACACGATTCTGATTTACAAAAGAAAGATATAGCTAAAGGAAATTTCATCCCCAAAGGGGTGAGGTCACTTGAAATGTTGTTTGATCTACAGAGCAAATTCAAAAGGCCAGCAAATACCAAGACCAATAGCTCATCAATGCAACATGAATTAGTTAATCTGGGCACCGAGGTTGAACCAAAGTTTGTTAATCTTGGCAAATTTTGTTCACCGGGAGGAAGAGATAAGTTCATCAAACTATTTCGACAATATAAGGATGTTTTTGCATGGACTTATGAAGATCTGAAAACATATGACATCTTCATTATTCAGCATGTCATACCAATGAAAGCCGGTGTCAAGCCATTTCAACAATAATTAAGAAGGATGCATCCTACTCTTGAACCTCTGATTCAAAAGGAATTGAAGAAGCTACTGGATGCTAAAATAATCTTTAAAGTCCGGTATTCAGAGTGGGTTTCCAACCTAGTTCCTGTGAGAAAGAAGTTAGGAGAGATAAGACTATGTGTCGACTTCAGAAATTTAAACAGAGCTTCAGATAAAGACAACTATCCTGCCCCTTCAATGGAACAAATTCTCCAGATGGTATCAGGATCATAACTCTTTCCCCTTCTTGATGGTTTCTCTAGTTACAATCAAGTATTAGTAGTTGAAGAAGACCATCTTAAGACTACTTTCCGCACTAAGTGGGGAACATTCACATACCGAAGAATGCCATTTGGCCTAATAAATGCACGAGCTACGTTTCAACGGGCAATGGACATCGCCTTCCAAGGATTGGGAGGTCACTGTGTTGTGGTCTATTTAGACGATGTGACAGTTTTTTCAAAGAAAAGAGAAGACCATGTTGTTCACTTGAAGCATATTTTTTATCGTTGCCGGAAATATGGTATCTCTTTGAATCCCAAGAAGAGTGTGTTCGCTGTTCCCGAAGGTAAACTACTGGGCCATATCATTTCCAAAAGAGGAGTATCAATAGATCAAGAAAGAGTACAAGCTATCAATAAAATTCCAATGCCTCATAACAAGAAATCCATGCAGTCGTTTATGGGAACTATCAATTTTGTCCAAAGGTTTGTTCCAGATTTTGCGCAAATTGTTAAACCTTTGTAGCAAATGGTCAAGCAAAGCATATAGTTTAAGTGGAAAGACTTAGAAAAGGATGCATTTAGAGACATTAAGGCAGCCATAGCTAAGGCTCCTTCCTTAAGAAGCCCATATTTTGACAAATATTTTATCTTGTATACCTTTGCTTCGGATGACTCGCTCGCAGCGGTGCTCACACAAAAGGTAGAGTTAGGAGATGAATACCCAATCTTGTTTATGAGCACTGGTCTGCAAGGTGCTGAAATGAACTATCCCATTGTGGACAAGCATGCGTATGCTGTCTTCAAAGCAGTCAAACAGTTCAAACCATATATTCTTAAGAACAAAACTAAAGTTATAGTTCCTCACCCAGCTGTTAGATCCCTTTTCGTTCAAAAGGAATTGGGAGAAAGAAGGGGAAACTGGGTCACGGATCTTCAAGAATATGATTTAGAATTTAAACTAGCCACCATCATTAAGGGGCAAGGCCTGTGTAAATTGCTTACAGAGCATCCAATTGATGAAGAGAAGCACTGGAAGAATGAAGCTGAACTGAATTCAGTTGAGGTTTGTCCCATTTTCACAGCTCCTGAATCGTGGTATAGGGATCTAGTGCATTATTTGCAGCAGGGATATCTACCAGAACACTGGAGTTCTAAGCAAAGAAGGGCACTCCATTTGAAATCAACAGCTTATCAAATCATTGATGGCATACTTTTCAGAAAAAAAAAAAAATTACGATGTAATTTTTCTTAGATGTCTAGAAAAGGAAGATGCAAGTAAAGTTGTCAAGGAATTGCATGATGGTCCGGCTGGTGGACATTATTCAGGACAGACAACGGCCCACAAAATACTTAGAGCTGGATATTATTGGCCCACTTTATTCCGAGATGCTCATGCTTATGCACGGAACTGTGATATATGCCAAAGAAGCGCTGGGAAATTACCTAAGGCAGCAGGACCTTTGCAGCTAGTTATTATCTCAGAACCTTTCGAACAATGGGGTATAGATGTCATTGGAGAGATAAAGCCAAATTCTTCTCTTCAGCATTGATACATCCTCACAGCCACTGACTACTTCACCAGATGGACGGAGGCTATCCCATTGCACAAGATCAACGAAGATGCAGTCATCATTTTCTTGAAAGAGAACATCATAACCAGGTTTGGGGTTCCAATTTCCCTAGTTTTTTATAATGCCACCTATTTATCGTCTTTTAAAATAAATGAATTTGTTTATGAATGGGGAATTAAACTGCATTATTCAGCCAAATATTACCCTCAAGGAAATGGATTAGCTGAATCTTCAAACAAAAATCTCATCCAAATTCTCAAGAAGACTGTGATAGAAAATCAGCGAAGTTGGCATATAGCTCTCCCAAATGCCTTATGGGAAGATAGGGTGACTCCAAAGAACGCATTAGGGGTTTCCCCTTACACCCTCGTCTATGGAAAGGAATCTATTCTTCCTCCCAATATCTTGCTTCCATCCTTACAGTTGTCCCAAGCCTACCGAGGGTCTGGTAGTCAAGTCTTGCAATCTAGGATCAATACTTTGCTTCAACTTGAAGAAGCCCGTCAGAAAGCTAAAGACCAATTTCACCATCACCAAGATATAGTCAAAAGATGGTTTGATAAAAGGAAATCTAGTAAAATAAATTTTGAAATAGAGGATCTAGTCCTGAAATGGGACCATAATCATGAAGGCAAGGGGATGCACACTAAATTCCAACACTTATGGATAGACCCTTACCAAATTTTTGCAAAACTCGGCCCGTCTACTTACAAGCTGACAGACCTCCAGGGAGAGGAAGTAACCCTCCCTCTCAATGGCCTCACCTTGAAGCAATACTTTGCATAGTCTCAATGAGACTTTCTATACATAAATAAAGCTTTTCTTTTATTTTGCTTTACTCTTCGTTTTCTGTGCTTCAGCTAGATTGCCTTTTTCTCTCTTAGCCTTTGAACTTTTGTACAAATTTGTTTTCCTGAGTCACCTACAATTGGGCCTCTCGTGAAGGCATATCTCACAAGAAACATCATGACTTGTGAAGTTGTAAATGTATCCTAGAAAGAAGGTTTACCCATGCATTTGGGGCTTCACTGATCGTTCTCTAGAATGAAGAGATCTTGTTCTATTGGTCACACTAACCCTTGTTTAAATAGCAGAGATCTATGATTATCTTTATCACTATCTTCGGGCTCCATCCACCATCACACTTAAAATCATCTCAAGAAGATCGTTGTGTTTGGACCCACAGAAGAGTAGCACATCTCGAAGGCATAGGGTATTGAAATGACTCCATGGTGCAAATTTAAACCCAAAAGGGCTTATAATCAAGGGTCTGTTTTCCAGAGATTCTTTCCTCAATCAAAGCATGACTGAGATAAAAGCAAAGCATATGGGTCAAGAAAGCTATCAAAAATACTCAGCTCAAGCTAGGCTCCTCTCCGTCTGTGAGGCTTGATAAAACAATAAAATCTCCCACTCACACAAAAGGGCATTATGGATTGAGGAGCCAAAATTAAAGACCGTATTTTAAAGCAAATATTTCTGGAAGGCTCAAACAACAAAGCTGTCAAATGTATGAAAATCTAAACGGATGCAGGCGGCATGGGAATGAGGAACAAGAGCAATGGTGTCTATGAGATGTTATTGCAAAATCCTATGGAGTCCAATAGCAGTGGTCATGTGAAAGATGAATCTTCTAAAATGAACCCCATATGTTGGCCCTTGGAAAATTTTAAAGATGTCTTCATTGAAGCTCCCTTCTCCCAATGACCAATGGATAAAGTGACTTCTTCCTTTGCCGAGATTCGAACGCTTAAGCCGACTACTGCACATAAGGTGAATAGCTTTTAAAGGAATTCTTCCGATAAACGAGATAGTTTCAGAGATTTGTGTTCGCCAGCGATTCGCCAATTGTTGTTGCTGCAACATCCTTCCCCAAAATTTTGAAGTTATTTGGGGCCCCTCCTTTTAACACTTTTGTAACAAGCTTTTACTTCATCTTTCGTTTTTTCCTCTAACTAGGCAAAATTTCATCGCCTGCTACCAAAGGAGTTTTCTCATTTTATCTAAGGCAAAGTCATCCTTTTCCTTTAGCGCAGATTTCGGTCTCAACTTCCCCACTATAGCTCACATTTTAGACTTAAATCCGCCGCGGCTTTGATGCACCTTTAACCATAAGTCCCTTGCTGAGGCGCGAACTCTAATCATAAATTCTCCATCTAGCACAGACTTTAGCTCTAACTCAGCCGCCCTTTTGACAAGTCCTAAGCCTTTTGTCTAGCACGCATTTGAAAGCAGTAAGACGGCCACCGTTGGCGCAAGAGATAATTTTTCTCGGTCGCCTAAGGTGCAAGAATCACCATTATATTCCCCGCCTTGGAGCTGCGCTTCCCCTCCCTGGAAGAATTAAAAGTTGGAGCATTACTCCCCAGCGCAGACCGTGATGATGGAGTCGATGCCACAAGCGCAGGAGGCGCGCTTATCCTTCCCATCTGCAAACCTGCTCATGTGTGGCACAGTTTTATGAGTGCAACCCTAAATGCCAGGATCGCCGCTTGAGCGATGGATTTATTTTTTAATGTACACTTGCCACATAGCGCAAAACATTATGCTCCCCGCTTGGCGCGAAGGGTAAATCAGTACTCAACATGAAAAGGTTTCCTCGATCCCTGTGCACCGACGGAGTTGGTAGGGCCTTAATGAGGCCATGTACCACTCTTAATGATATATTTCTTGAGCCCCATGCTCATAATCCCACCAACTTTAAATGTACGTGAACATTTAACTCTTCCTCTATTTAACGCATGCAACAGCGTTTTGGTTTTTATTTAGTCATTTGCACTCAGAATACTCGCCATTCGTGTCGAAGTTCGAAGTTGCCATTCACTGCAAGCGGTCGAGGTCTCGGAACGCTCACCATACTGACAGGTAAGCTCTTTCCCAATCCTTCTCTTGGATTAGTAGGTTAAAAAATCACCCACGCACAGTTTGAATAGCTCAAACGGCCTTCGTTTTACTTTGCATAAAAGCTAGAAAGGGCATGGGATAGTTTATGTTCTTTTCCATATGAAGATACGAGGCCACCACTGTCGGACTAGGGCAAAGATGGCCCCATCTCACAGGCACAAGTCTTTCCCCTCTGTCGCATTTTCGGCTCTCTTGGTTTTCCTCATAGAGTTTTCGTTTTCCAAGCGAAACCCGCGTCTCCCCACGACCGCATTTGAGAGTTTCTTATTTGTTTTTTCTTAGTTACTTGATAGTTGTCTCTGTTTAAAGCCCTCCTTCCATGAGTGGAGACTTTTTTTCTAAAAGATTTGAATTGCTTACCCTGCTCTGACCATGAGGTCGAATAGTCCCAACGGTACCTTAGCAGCCGCAGAGTTTTTTCACTCAAACCCGTACAAGCCGCAGCATCCCAAGGCCTTGTTTGCAAAACTCCCTGCCAAGCATCTTCTGCGCGTAACGCCTGACCCTTCTCACTCCTTGCAGTTGTAGTTTCATGCTATAAGCACCGAGATACCAAGAGCAAGGTTTATTCATTCCGAAGTTGCGTAAAAGCCACGTTTCTCGGCTGAAGCTGCGATGGGGATGTGTTAAACCAACCAATCAAGCCCATTTAGAAACTCGGCTTAGCTGATAAAGCCTACGGCTGCAGGACTTATTCATCTTCAACACAACTTCCGTTATCTGCTGCCGATGCATGAAATGTTTAAACATTGACGCACAGACAATATTGCATGCACTATGTGAAGCGCTAGCGCAAAAATAAGGTTACGAAGCAGTGCATGCGAAATTGTTGAGCTAGCGCGCGAATGAGTTTAGCTTTGGCGCACAATTGAAATTAAGACGCTGGCGAGCGAATTTTTTTAGGTATCAGCATAGAGAATGCATTATCACTTGGCACCCGAATAATCTTAGGCGCCGGCGTGCGTGGAACGTTTAAATCTTAGCGCATAAATTCCCGCTTATACCCCAGCGCTCATTAGATCACTAATCTTAGCGCACACAGAGTCCCAAGCACGGCGCAAAACGCCACTTAGGCACCAACGCAGAAATCTTCATCAGTTTCGCGCAAGTGTTTGTTTCACAATTCAAAGGATACCTACACACTGAAAATGAATGGCGTAGACCCTAAATGATCTTCCCCGTTGTCCTGATGTTTTGTCTTTGCTTTTAGCATGAAGGGACATTGTTGAATTAAGCTTAAACATGAATTGAAGATAATTATGATTATTTAAGGCAGCCTCTATTTTGTGTAAATGTTATATTTTGGCTTTGCCATAGAGTGTTGCTAATGCTTGTAACAGTGGTCTAACTAAAGTCTTTGTGATATTGCCTTGCTCGCCACAGGATTACCATGCATAGGAAGTCAACAAATAAGAAGGCAGTGCAGAAAGTGACCTCAGACTCAGAGGTTGAAATTCTATCGGATACTTCTCTCGTCATGATGTTTGCTGACACACAAGCTACCACCGGTGTTTCCCCTGGGAGCACCGCCCCTGAATTTCAATGGGGTGATCTATACAGATTCATCATAGCTCAAGATAGTTCGATAGCCTCTATAGAGGATGCCCTAGTGTATGCCAACATCAGAAGGTCTCATTTTCATAAAGCAACAACTCGGCCAGAGCTATTCCCTTGTTCTGAAGTTGTTGGATGGCTAATTCCTAACGTCCAGACCGACACAAGGCTCATTACTGATAAAAATGGGTTGAGCCTGGCATCCTTCATTCCCGAGCATGTTACTGTAGCCTACAGACTGCCTGCACCCAGGGCTTCTTTAGACGATTAATGGATGGCAAAGCATTAGATGGACTTACTAGAATCTGCCCGCAAGATGACTATAAATGACAGGAAGATAAGGAGGAGGTAGAATAATGAATATGAGAGCAATATCCTAAAAACCCCTTACAGGCTCATCATCCTGATGTTGAGCAGGCTCTTCAGCATGCCTAATGGCAATGTGTTTAAGATCGGATGGGTGCCGGTGATGTTTCACATAGCCACAAAAGGCACCATCTTTAACTGGGATGAAATAATTTCAGATAGCTTGGCCTCACAGTTAACAGCAACCCAAGGAGGACTGACCCAAAAGAAGGCATATTTCTTCATGTCTTCCTACCTGATTGACTGCCTGTTAAGCAAGCATTCGTTCCCGGATTTGGGTTTCTCATGGAAGCCAAATGAAACTGCTCTCTTCATAGCTTATCAATGTACATGGGCAAGTACGTACGCAAATCACTACAAGATGGTTTGCGAGAGGTTTATCATGCCATTGTACCAACTCATTTTCGTACAAGAACCAGATTGTATGTCAGAGAATGCAATGCCTATCATCGAACAATTTGGGAACTATTAGCACAGCTCAGAAGGCACATACATCAGGATGAGTGGAGGGACTTGTGAGCCATTTATGTTCCCTCGATATGTTACAGACTTTGTAATTCATAAGGAGTCCGTGAGACAACTCTTCGGCACTGGTTCCATAAGCAAGTTCTTAATAGAAAGGAGGAAGGGCATGTACCTTCCCATGCCGTTTACCATAGGAGCTTACAGCCTCCCAAGAGAAAGAGACGGGGAAAATTACGCTAAAGGCTTAGAAGTTTTCCACTTCGGCTCAGTCCCTTTCAGAAGGCATGACCCCAACGGCACGATAAGCAGGAATTGTCTTGACCTCGGGATATCCTTTGAATATGTTCATGCAGCAGACTGAGAAGAGGAATTCTTCAGGAGCACCCGCAACCTAACTGAGTTAGGAAAGTGTTACAATACAAAAGTTGTGAAAGACTCAAGCCCCAAACCCGTCGATTTGATCCAAAGAGAGTGAGAGGCATCAGTCTCGCAATCAGGGGAGCCATTAGACTTGGAGCAGGACATAGTGCTCCAAGATTAGACTCTCAAGAAGCAGCAGGACCAAGAACAAGCAAGGATTCAAGATGAGCTAGCTGCCAAGCTTCAACAAGAGGAAAATGCAAGGAAGCAACAGGAGCAGGCCTCTCAGTTGGAATAGCAAGAAGAGACTGCCAGGATCCAAAAGGAAGGAGAAGATTAGGTATCCCAAGAGCAAGCTTCCAAGCAGCAGCATGAAGAAGAGAAAAGGCCCTTGGTTGAAGGAGCTGATGGATTACAGACTCAGCAAGGAGAGTCTGAAGGAGCAGATGGATTGCAGACATAGCAAGAAGAGTCAACAAGAGAGAAGGATAAAGAGCAGACAGAGAAGTATCTTGAGCCGGAGCCATGTACTCCGACAGATATGGAGATTGACCCACCATTGATATGCACCCCAGGGGGAACTCAGGAAAAAGGTGCCTATTCAGGGAGCTTAGCACTGGCCCCATATAACCCCAAGAAACAACGCAAAATAGCAAACCTAGATACGGTATATTTTAGTCAAAAGAAAAGGGCCATCATTGATAGGAGAGTAAAGAAAATGGGAGCCAGAACTGTGAATATGGAAACCGAGGAGGAGGATTATGAACTATGGATAACAGAGAAGACATTGGTCCAAGGAACTGATGTCGATCCCACATTCCAAGCCCAATGCACCGTGGCATCAGCTAAGGCAACTAAAGCCAATATTGATTTCTTGAAAGATAAGATAAAGCATTACAGGGAGCAATGCCTTAAGATCAAAGATGATAGAATGAGGGAGGTTTTGGAAGCAAACAAACTGAAGGAGAAATACAATCAGTTGTTAGGAGAGAATCTGGTCCTAAATTCAGGAATTCTCCAGCTTGAGAATGAGAATAACTCCTTAGAAGTACAGTTAGCTATCTATGGAGGTGAGCTGGAGAATCCAAAGGCTCGGATAACAGAATTGGAAGAACTCGAAGCAAGCAGGGCTCAGCAGATTCAGCTCCAGCAGCATGAATATGAAGGGCTGATTCAAGAAAAAGAACAACTAGCAAGACAGCTCAAAGAGGTAGCGGAAGACCAGCAAAACTTGTCCACATTTCACAAACAAGCATGTGATATGCGGATTAAAATCCATCAACTACTAATACTGATCTCGGAAGATATTTGGAGCATGAAAGAGATGATTAAGAAAATGACGACAATTGAAACCAAAGCCCTAAAGACCCGAGAAAGGTTTGCAAATCATGTAGAGGAGCTGAAACAACAATCTAAGTGGAAAAAGGGAAAATCTCAACTCCCTTCACACTTACGCGCTGCTACAGGAGATGAATTGAATGTGGACATAGGAATTCTTGAATTCGCCAGAGATTGCGGCACCAAGCTAAGTTTGGAAATCAAAAGGACGGTCCACAAGTGTTGTTCCATCTATTCCGCACTCAAGGAATCGCTTAGCAAGTGTCATCTAGTTATCCCTGCCTCCATTTATAATTTCCCAAAAGAATATGACCGAGTGTTCGAGTTGCAGAACGAGATCGATGAAGACTTGGCTTACATCAAGAAGATAGAGGTATTGACTCAGGATGAATTTCAACAGTTCATTTTCCAGCCTGCAATACATATTTACTTCCTGGAAGCAATGGAAAAAGAGGCTAATCATTGAAAAGCGATGATCAAATCGGACCTGCGTAAGCATGAAATAACATCCCAGGAAACAGTATCTTCTCGCAGCAAGCTTATCGTAAAGGATATCAACCAATGGACCTCATACATTCAAAGTATCGATGGCTTGGTAGTTTCAAGCGAGCCGGTTGGTGGAGGCGCATCTTCAAATCAGCAGGCAGAAGCCCCAACAGAATAGACAAATCATTCTTATTTTGTTTTAATCAAGTGAAAAACTGAAATTCTTCCTTTTGTATAAATGTTCTAAAAGGACAGCTGGTCCATATTTTTGTCCTATGTGTAAACTCTTCCACGTATTCATAGGCTTTGTAAGGATATGATGACAGCCAAGGAAGGAGGTTATAGAGTTAGGGTACACTTGTCAGGCCAAGGGGCACTTTGTAAAGATATAAATAAAAGGTTAGAGAAGGTAGAAATGACTTTTTGGCAGGGAAAAGAAGCTTCTTAGCTTGTACGAACTATTTTGTAATTAGCTCCAAGGAAGCGATTTTTTGCCTAATAAAGAGCCTGAGGGAGATGTTGGTTTTGCCTAGAAATGTGGACTTGATGCATGCTGGATTATTCTTATGACATTTTGACACTGCTGTGAGATCTTTCCTTGTTGTTTAGAATTGTTTCTGTCTGATGAATGATCTCACTATTTTCTATGCAATGATGTTTTCCTAAATGAGTAATAGAATGCTTTTATATGGATTAAAGCTATCTTTAATATCTTTAACCTTCTGCTGAAAATGTTTCTTTATGATTTAAATGGCTATCCATGTAATCTTTAGATATTTATTTCAGCACATTGCTCATATTTACAGTTTGCTCCTTGCAAGGATAGATTAGATTTATTTTAGTCTTAGATACAGATTTGTTTCAAGCTCTGCATTTAGATTAAATTAGCTTAGGCACTTGCATATAATTTTAACAATAAAATAAAAAAAGAATGGTGGATTGGGCCATAACCGGTGTAAAAGAAGAAAATCTCCAAATCTAACGGTAGCCGGAACTGCTAACCTGATGGATTCCCCATACCAAACAGTGGACAATCTAATTGGGATAGTTTACCTGCGAGAATCCCTTTCTGTTTGATGCTGCGATCTTCAAGGCACCAACAAGATCATTTGGTGGAAAGATATATTCACGACGGACCGCATGAATGGTTTTTCTGTGAATTCCTTGTTATTCTGTATGAATGGCTGTCGAAGCTGACCTTTCAGAAGAAGAACTTCCAGGGTGGTGAACCAATGACTTCGACCCCAGAATTGATTAAGGAATTGCAGGAAGTCGATAATAAGGCATCGCGGGCTATCGAAGTTTGGTTTGATAGCATCTTGGAAGGATATATCATGGAATTTGCAGTCGACACGAATAAATCCTATAGTGAAGCTAAAAGATACTTCTTTGACGGACTGAGGGGAAGGTTTCTGCTATTGCTCCAATTGTCGATTAAGATGCTAATCTGCGAGAAAGGTATATTAAAGATGCACCTTGATCAATAGACAGCCTGGTGGGCAGAGGCCGTGGGTACCACGACTGTTGGGGAATGGTGCATGAAATGGTAAAGGGGTAGATGGGTGCAGACCATGAGGAGACTGTGAGCGAAGCCAAGGAAGAAAGTGGCCTTACGAGGGGAGGAGCAAGGTTTCGACAGGAAAAGAGACAGAGGATAGGAGAAGGTCCTGGTACGATTGGACTGCCAGACTATGAAGGAAGGCCACACGGGACGAAGCGACCTCATAGTCTTGATAGGAAGGACCAGGATACGCCTAGGATAGAGGCAAGACTGAACCCCAGCACCAACGTTTCCACACCTCCGCTCACTAGCTCTCAACCAGTAAGAAACACTACTTCGACACCGCTGAGTACGTCGACACCGCAAAAGTTAATTGGTAGTAGTAGTACAATGACAGGAGGAAGGAAGCCCAAGATGGCGGGAGATGATGCTAAGCTACCGTTGTTCCATGGAAGTGCGACTGAAAACCCAAAGCAGTATTGGTTTTGTGTGAAGCGGTCTGGACCGTGAAACAGATCACTGATGACGATGTTAAGAAAGGATAGTTGGCCACGACTCTGTGAGGTTGCGCATTAGATTGGTTCATGAAGTTTGTTTTAGTCCCTACGGGGGCCCCAGAGAAGTCATTGAATGAGATTCGGGATGGGCTGATTGCTGAATTTAGACGGCCAAAGTCGGAGGCTCAATATATTACTGAATTGAAGGAAATTAAGCAGTATCCCAATGAGACTGTATGGGATTTCAACCAACGATTCAAGACACTGATGGAAAAGGTTAGTTTTGATATGAGCGCTGTCCAACATAAAGAATGGTTCATTGCGGCACTGCTGCCCCACATTCAGCTGCCGCTGATGCAGAAAAACATTTCGACGCCTAGCGAAGCTCTAGAGATCGCAATGCGATTGGAAGTGTCACCGATTGGAGATAATGCGACCGGGATGTCGCAGATACAGACACAGCTCGCTAACCTGACTATACAATTGCAAGATTTAAAGAAGAACAAGGAACATCGCGATGAAGTATGGTGTACACAATGTCGACGAGAGGGACATACGAAAGATGATTTCCCATATTTTCATAATTATTTGGTCTTAGGTTTGCCAAACCCGTTGAATGGCAGCAATATGCTGTGGTGTCGCGTTTTTCATGTGTTTGGGCACGGTCATGATAATTGCCCGTATATGCAGAAAATGGTCACAACCCCACAAAATCTGTATTGCACCTTCTGTAAGTCGGTAGGACATGATGACAAGGATTGTCATGCATATGGGTTTCTATAGGAGAGAATTTGTGATGCATTCTATGTCAAAGATGATCAGCGCGCTGCACCGCTACATCCGCAGGTAGCTCAACCGATAACTCAACCACAGATGCAGTTTGTACCGCAGCAGCAACAACCACAGTAGTTTGTACCGCAATATACACCGGTGAATCCCCCACAGCCTCAGTACGTGCAACAACCGTAGTATGTACCACAAGGGTAAGGGATACCGCTAGCACCCATGCAGCAGCATTTTAACCAAACTTAGTATCAGCAACAGGGCGGCTACCGGGGAGGCTACAGGGGCGGACGCGGTGGTGGATTTGGTCATGGAGGAGGAGGCCAAGGTGGTTGAGGACCTGTTCAATGGTACCACTGATGGTATGGGGAAATTACCAGTGCGATTTCCCACTACTACAGAATCAGTGTACGTTTTGTTTCGGTAATGATCATACAGTCAAGAATTGTCCACATTTGATTGCAAGATGGCAGGCTGGGAACACTCTGCAGCTACAGAACCCAGTACAACAACAAGTACAGAACCCGATGCAGCAACCAGTGCAGAACCAGCCCCTGCAACAACCTACGAACACTAATCCGAATGTAAATCAACTAGGAAATCTACAACAGAACCAGACACAGGGTGCCAATATTGTGACTATTTCTGCAGAACCGCGACCATAAGACGCTTCGGTGGCTGTTCTCACTCGTGGAGGAAAGACGACTGGGGAAGATGGTTTGCAACCACTGGTTCGGTTAGCTGGTCAGAAGATGGTACCTTTCGACATTGATGCGGAGCGGGAGACATTCCTGGAGGCACATCGCACTTTGGAGAAAGATCGCGATAAGGCTGTTGTATGTGATATGCCGCTTGTCTTTGATGCTACATCAGACACCGATCGACCCCCACCAGGGATATTGCAGAAGTTCCTTGAAAGTTGTCTGTCATTGGCACGAGACTCGGTTGCCCTGGTTGAGATTGAGGGATGGTTGCAGTGGTTTTCGAAAGGACGGCAGGAGTCGGCAGTAAACTCCTTACAGCAAAGGAAGACTGGAAAGGAAATGCGAATGAATATTTAGATTGGTGATTATGATGTTGACTATGTGATTCTTGATCTTGGTTCGGATGTTAACATCTTAACCAAGTAGGCATGGCAGAAAATGGGGAGTCCCCCATTAAGCTGGTCTCCTGTGCAGCTCTGGTTGGCTAACCATGCGAAGGTTACACCTATTGGGTGAGTTCTATGGCTCACGATTGATATTGAGGGCATGAAGACTTATGTTGACTTTGATGTTATCGAAGTGGTTGACGGAGGAAGCTCCTATCCTGCGCTATTGGGGATAGGATGGGCTAATGATAGTGGAGCTGTAATCAACTTCAAGAAGCGCATGATGACTTTTGAGAACCACGATTTTCGAGTTATCGCTCCGTTGGATTCGGCTGAAGGACGTCGATATATTGAGCCTGTCAAAGATAACAATCACACTGGCTGGGATCATGCATTTAATATTTCTAAGGATTACATTCATCCCACTGTTCACGGTGAGTTGGAGTGGCGCAGTGAGAGCTCCGCGTCTTTCGAATCTGATGATGCATTGGAACATTGGTAGAATCGCATGCATGAAGTATCAGTCCGGAAATGTGGTTTAGTTACACAATCTGTATGTCGTGTTACGACAAAAACGATTACACTTCCTATCTATGAGGGGTTGCTGGGCCTAAACACCTTTGTAGCGGAGTTCGAAGACCGCGTTCCACAACCACGACGATTGCTAGCCTTGGAGGAAGCACTGAAGGCTGCTCCAGCACGCTGGTGGGCGACTCATAAGAAATTTATTAAAGATTGGTCACAGTGTCGAAGGTTGATGATGGTTCGATTTGGAAATACTAAGGTTTATCACACTGACAAATATGATGGCCGAACTGATCCCGGTGACCATGTGATGGAATGCCAACGATTGTGGGTCACGCGACCCAGAGATGAGTGGGTTCATGCTTTCGTCCATACTTTGGAGGAGATATCATGCTCGTGGTACAATGCATCCGAGTTACACCGAGACAATACAACATGGGGGGAGTTGACAATCTGTTTCACTCATACGTTCACTTTTGCGGATGCTAACCCTGATGTCCATAACGCCCTGCAGCTCATCCGCGATGTGATATTTCAGGTTTTCCAGTGACCTGCCCTGTTGACCCGCACACCCACAGTTAGATGCAGTTTCTCATGGAGTGCTTCAACGTCAGTGGAGGGCCAGAGGATGATGATGATCCCCAGAATATTAACATTCCCGAATCCGAAGGAAGTCACGATGTGATACTACCTGTTGCGCCAAGTAATCCTTCAAATCAGCCGTTGCAGCTTCGCAAAATGAATATCGGCACAGAGGTTACTCCCAAGTTTGATAATGTTGGCGATTATTGGGATGATGAGATGATGAGTAAGGTCACCGAGTTACTGCATGAGTTTCAGGACATGTTTCCCATGAATTTTTCCAAAATGAAGGGAATCCTGAGTGATTTAGGAGAGATGAGGATTCCATTGAAACCAGATGCTAAGCCAGTCCGACAGCGACCTAATCGGCTAAATCCGCAACATAAAGAAAAGGTCAAGGTGGAACTTGATTGGATGCTGGATGTTAGTATTATCGAACCTTTGGAAGAGTCAGAATGGATCAGTCCTATGGTGGCCAGGAGATGTACTCTTTCACTGATGGATTCTCTGGCTACCATCAGATTCGCATTGCCAAGGAAGATCACCATAAGAAAACCTTTGTTACTGAATGGGGTTGCTTTCAGTACACGGTCATGCCCTTCGGTTTGAAGAATGCACCTGCGATATTTTCTTGGGTCGTTGTTGCCGCATTCAAAGATTTTATTCAAAATTTTATGCAGGTATATATGGATGATTGGATTGTTTATAGGTTGATTCGTGATCATTTGGCCAATCTGCGGTTGATGCTTGAGCGATGCTGACAGCACCAGATATCACTGAACTTGAAGAAATGTATTTTTTGTGCTCCCTTTGGAATATTGCTGGGTCATATCGTGTGTAAGTAGGGATTTTTGGTTGATCCAGCCAAGATTGCACTTATTTTGGGGTTGCAACCGCCGACCACTGTTAAGTAGTTGCGTGCAACTTTGGGTCACACGGGATGTTATCGCAAGTTCATTAGGGGGTATGCTGCAATGAATGCCCCTATGGAGAAGTTGTTGAAAAAGGATGTGGCATTCCAATGGAATCCGGAATGTCAGGATAGTTTCGACACGCTCAATGCGAAGATGGTGTCGGCACCGATTTTGGTTTTTCTGGACTGGAGTAAAGAATTCCATGTCCACATTGATGCTTCATCGGTTGCATTAGGGGTTGTATTGGCTCAACCAGGAGAAGGCGACATTGATCATCCCATTTCTTTTGCTAGTCGGAAGCTGTCTTCTGCAGAACGCAATTACACTACCACAGAACGTGAAGGTTTGGCCATGGTTTACGTGCTGCAAAAATTCAGACATTATTTGTTGGGTGGTCACTTTAAAATGTTCACTGATCATTCTGCATTGAAATACTGGGTCAATAAGCATGTGTTGGGGGGGAAGATCTGTCGATGGCTACTTTTGTTTCACGATTTTGATTTCAAAGTCATTGTGAAACCGGGGAGGTTGAATGTTGGACCAGATCATTTGTCATGAATTGATACAGGGGAGGAACCGACTAATATTGAAGATGGATTGCCGGATGCCCAACTGTTTCACGTTGCCACTGCTGATCACTATTTTGATGACATCCTTCAGTTCTTGGCGACCGCCACGCCTGATGACTTTACCACTACTCAGAAGAAGCAATTATTCGTCAAGGCTGCTGACTTTCAACTGATCATGGGAGAGTTGTATAAATTGGGCGCTGATGAGATATTGCGCAGATGTGTCTTGCTACATGAGCAAGCACAAATATTGGCTGAAGCACATGGTGGAGTCGCAGGAGTACATTATGGCGGTCGGGTGACCGCTCGAAAGGTATTGCGTGTAGGACTTTGGTGGCCCACATTACACAACGATGCGACAGACTACGCATGGTCTTGCGATGTTTGTCAACGAAATGGCAAACCGTCCAGACGCGATGAGATGCCGTTACTACCTCAATTAACATTACAACCGTTTGAGAAATGGGTTGTGGATTTTGTGGGGCCGATCAATCCACCAGGGAAACGCACAGGTGCACAGTATATTATCACAATGAACGAGTATTTGACCCGATTGGCGGAGGCGGCACCTGTCATTGATTGTTCCGTAGCAATGGCTGCCCAATTTTTGTTTGATCACATTATCACTTGTTTTGGCTACCCCAAGATTTTGCTGAGTGATCAAGGTAGCCATTTTCTCAATCGCACCATCAGCGCATTGACGGAGGAATTGCAGATTCAGCACAAGAAGAGTACACCCTATCACCCATAGGCGAATGGAATGGTAGAGGCGTTTAACAAGGTATTGGAGCAGGCGTTGAAAAAGGTGTGCAATGCGAACCGAGACGACTGGGATTTGAAAGTTCCAGCGGTGTTATGGGCCTATTGCACCACATGTAAAAGGTTGACTGGTCAGACACCTTTCAAGCTGGTATATGGGAAGGAAGCAATTATGCCTATGGAGTACATTGTTCCGAGGTTACGAATTGCAGCTGTTACAAGCATGTATTATGTTGCAGCATTAGACGAGCATCTAGCACAATTGGTGGAGCTTGAAGAGGACCGATTTATCGCTGGATTTCATCAAGGGGTAGAGAAGGACCGCCAAAAGTCATGGCATGATCGCCACATAAAAAAAAAGCAGTTTCAGCAAGGCGACTTAGTATTACTATACGACAGCAAGTTTATGAAACATCCAGGCAAGTTGCAGATGCATTGGCTGGGTCCCTATCGCATCAATAGTATTACTTTAGGAGGAGCGCTTCAGTTGCAGCGATTAGATGGGGGGATGCTCCCCAAGCTGGTAAATGGTCATAGGTTGAAGCCCTATTGTGCGGGCTTGGAGTAGTGCGATGTCTGAGTCACATTGGAAAAAAAAATGATGAATGATGATAATTGTTGCAGGTTGCTTGGTGGAAGATGGCGCACCAATAGAAGAAGGTATGCGACAACAGGAGGCTTATACAGCAAGTTTGGAACAGTCAGCGATATATGGCAGCATGGCAGCCCAGTCAGATCAATAATAAATGCCAAAAGTGGAGATAGTTAATTAACGGCGCATTCGAATAATGGGAATTAATGGCGGATACGACCAAGGGGAGGACAAGATCGCCAGCAGATTTCCCTCATTAATACAAGGATTTGGTTGAGTTAATGCATGATTCAGTCATGATTAGGGTGGATTTAGGGCAATGCTATAAGTATGCCATTGCGTCGGTTAGAAGCCATGAAGGAATTAGTAAGCAACGTTGTTGGGGAGTGTTGTAGTTCTTTGAGCTAATTGCTGCTAAGTAAATAACAAGGAATACTGAGGTATGCCAGGTGAATTCGATACCATAGACATTAGTAGTGAAGTGGAGTCTCCATTTGTTCTGGTTACTGTAGAATGAGAAGGTATGTCATCGGACACTGTCGATCTTGGAGCTGAGGTCTCCAACATGCCGGTGGGAACATCAACTGTTGCCAAGAAGCGTCGAGGAGGTCGGCCTTCTGAATCCCCGAAGAGTAAGAGGTTACTTCGATTTGCGGTGGCTGGTGGAGTGACGGAGTAGGTGGGACAGTCCAGTTTCCCTACAACTACATCTTCCCAATGGCTGGGATAGTCTGTTGGTAATATTCTTGGGTACATCCCTCTTGTTCGACCGGATGCCACCCCGCGTAAGATGATCTCGAAGCCGAAATTCAGTGTGAAGATACCTGCACTCCCGACAGGCTTGGAGTGCTCGACGGATATTTGGCTGGCGTTGATGCGCCTACGCTACGATGACCATGACATGGTGGCCCACCCCACAATTGCCTCCGCACCATATTTAAAAGAGACGTGCCATTTATCGGAACCAGTGATACATGATTGGGCACACGGATTGCGGCAGGCCGACCTGTTAGGGTTAGTTAACATGCCACATTTCAGACGCTTGACGGAGGTCAATTCTTGTGTAAAGCAGCTCTTCTTATGCTTCCATGGGTGTTCATTATGGTTGGACAGAGAAGTCCCAGTCACTGTTGACTTGATTTCTTTGATTACCGGCTTGCCCAAGAATGGTGTTGATCCAGCAGAGTTTCTTCAAGGAAAGGCCAGTGAGAGGAAGCGGGCCCATCAGTTGGCACGGAAGTATGGCTTGGAATTGGATGGGCGCAGGTATTGCACCCGTAGCTGCAACAATCAAACGGTACTCATAGGCATTAAGATTCTATGCTGTAAGGTGATTAGGGGAGGTCGCCCTAACCAATGTAACTCGGGGATAGTTGCTTGTGCCGAGCAATGCACGGAAGGAGTCCAGATGAATTGGTCCTTATATCTTTTGAATCAGCTAATGGAGGATGTCGCAGATGTCCAAGTGGGGAGAGGTGCTTTTTCATATAGTTGGTTGTTGTTGCTAATTGCTCTAGTCGCATGGAAAGAGCGTGATACATACCAGGGGATGAACTGTCCGGCTGCTCAGGAATGACGCGGGGCACGTTATTAGAATTTGTGGGCTGTACGAGAGCCTGAGCGAACCCAGGAGTGCCAATTACAGTTTTGGCTGTATTCAGAAATGCTTTGTGATGCCGCAACCCAAGTTCCCAGGATATTCGCAGACATTGTGGCACGATTCACCCCAGTCATGGAATTTGTAATACGACTGAGTGTCATACATATACAGGCTTGCCGTGATGTTAATCGACAATGGTTATAGACAAGGTATAGAGTGACAGCGGCAGAATTGGAGGCTATCGTGAATGAGTGGCCGGAGACCTAGCGACAGCCCATGAATCCCACATAAATTGATGCTGGAGGTCCACCAGAGGGCCCTCCGGATCAAGGATCACCTCAGGATCAACAGAGTCATCACAGTTCTAAGCAGGAGTCCAAACGAACACCAACTGCAGATGATAGCGATTGCACTCTGGAGGAAAATCAGACAAAACGACACCACGAGCATGCCATGATCAACGAGATGTCTTTACCAGTTGAGGTACAGTTGGGCTGGTTAGTCACAGCCATTAACAATGCCACCATGGTGGCTACCGATAAGATGTTTATCAAAGTGGAGGTGGGATTCTCTATGCTCGCTGCCCGTATGGACTCTTTGGGTAATGCAGTGTTACAAATGAAAACGGGTAGTGTATCCATGCAGGAGACGGTCACGATCCGCACTACTCCCCGAGTAAGGAATGTCAACATTCCCCTGAATGCGATTGTGACCGACAACGAGGAGTTGCAAAATGTGCTGAAGTCAATTGACCGGGTGACTGTCAATGTTAATGCACTATTGGCAATGGCCCTGATGACAATGCAGCAGAGCGCCTCCCAGGAAATGGCAGATAGAATGCATGGAATTAGTAAGAGCTTTCAACAATTGCAGGCAAGAGAGGCAACTGTGACCGCCAAGAAAGATGAGATGACAAACAGAGCTGCTAAAGCACGAAAAGTAGTGGATGACCTTGAATCCGGCCTTAAGCAGGAGCGGGTTGAGACCAGTCGCACCATTGAAGAACTCAAAAAGGAACAAGACTTCCTTATTGCGGAAAAGGCTCGCATGTGGGATGACAGTGTTCGGGTTTACCGAGCTATTGTTGAGGCCTATCAACTTGTCCCGGAGCCTACTGAAGAGGTAGACGTGCTCCACCAAGTGCACAAATTGGGGGCTACCATTGTTCAGTTGAAACAGGAGAACAACTGGTTGACGGCTCAGTTGAAACCAAGTACACCTCCTGCAGAAGTGGATGAACAATGAAGGGCAATTAAGGAAGTTTCCACCCAGATGGAGGAGCTAGAGACGAAGGCAACCGGGCTCACCGCCAAAACAGTAGAGTTTTGGGGCCGCATTGTTCATGATGACCAAATCGAACAACTCACTAAGACTCGACAGGAAGCGGAGGTCCAGGTGGCCACATTGAAGGCTACGATGAAAAATTTTCCCCCAATGGAGCAAGTCGCTAAGTTGCGCGAACTAAAGGACTTGCAACAATGGGTCGCCAAGGCAGATGAACGCCAGAAGCTGCATGCAGTCCAGTTAGACAAATTCCAGGACACTGGTGGGAAAATCATGCTGTAGGCCAGTGAAGCACTCCCAACAGTAGAGAAGTATAGACAACAGGTCATGGAAAAGCTTGTCAATTACCCATCGATCGAATATGTGGTCAGCAGTCAGGCAGCAGCTCAGGAGGCTCAAGAGCTGGTGAGGAACGTCGAATAGCCGTATGCAGACTTCAAGGCAAGGACCACGACGTGTACTCTGTCAAGCAGTTGACGTGGCTCGAGGGCGAGCCACAAGATTGTGTTGGGGGCCTGTTGGAAGGAGGTTTGATGCGGTACTGCTAATGCAGCGACACATTGGATGAAGGCGCGAAAGAAGTATCTTGTGCCAAAGGATACCGCAGTTGGCGGGTTTTGGGTCACTTGGACCATGTATTTTGTAATATTGAGTCAAGTATACCGCAGTTGGCGGGTTTTGGGTCATGTATTTTGTAATATCGAGTCATTGTACCGCAGTATGTGGGTTTTTGGGTCATTAGACCAAGTCAGTTAGTCGATTGTCCATAAGTGTCGGTTAGGAAAGTGGACAAGTATTGTAATTGGTGGAAGCCTATAAATGGAGGAGAATTGTAAGTGTTAGAGGAGAGAGTCGATGGATAGATGATAGAATAGAGCTATATGCAGAGATTGTCAGAGAGATAATGCGGGAGTTGCGCAGAGATCTATGTACTGCTTTTGGTTTGCCACAGTAATATAAGGATGATGATTTGGTGCAATGTATGTGTAATGTCGCTTGATACTTATGTTATTGCCTTTTCTTCATGAAATTATCTGTTTCTGTCGCTATGATGTGAATGTTATAGATATATGTCTACTGTAATGTGAAAATGCTGCGATTAAAGTAATGTACGATCTCTGTCTACGATAATGTTAAATGCTGCGATTAAAGTGATGTGCTAGAACTTCATGATGAATATTTATAATTGATGTTGGTATCATACTTCCGCAACTCGCCTCCTCCCTTGGCGAAAACATGGTTCCGTCTGCTCTTCCTGGACGCCTCGGGTGAGACCTCATCTGCTCTGCGGGTGTTGCTAGGTGGGCTCAAACCTGCCCAGGCCGGTGCCCAGGGAGACTGCGGTATGTGTCAATAGTTGGTGGACCCCTGTCGAATGTGAGGTCGCAACTTAGTCAGCAACTATTGCAGCAACTCACATACATTGATATAAAATAGTGTATGGTTGTAGGATTTGAAAATTTAGTTAGTTGCAATTTTCATATTTTATACGAGAAATCAATATTAATGCTTTCATGTTTCCACAGGTGCATGCAGAGGATATTGAGCACAGGTATCCACCTGTGCTGAGTAGATCACCTACCATGCAGGTAACTTGTTTGAAATTAACTATATATTTGATGTATCATGTGAAATTCATTGTGTTTCTATGTTTAATTTACATGTTTTTAATTCTAATGAAATGTATTTCACCTATTATGTAGGTTCCATCGTTGACCATCCGATCACCATACACACACATTCCTACGTATAGTCCACATAGTTTTGTGTTTCCACAGTTCATGTCAAGTCAGGTGATTGGGCAGTCTTCTCTTGTGATTGGCATTCCCATATCCCATGGTAGGCCACTCCCACCCATTATACAGCCACCAGGGGTATATCACCACACACACCCATCAACTCATGTGTTTACCCCTCATGTGCAACATTTGGATCCATATTTCCCATTGGCACACGGGCTCCGTCCACATCATCTCCATCCATTTCGCATACATATACTCCCCCCCATTTACCCACGTCAGCCCCCGTATCCCTACTTACATCATCCCCCACCCCCTACCTACATCATCCCCTGCCCACCTACCTACATCATCCCCCACCCCCTACTTACATCAGCCCCCGCCACCACCATTTCCTCGGAGCAAGTTGTGCAGCCTAGTGCTCCACTTCCTAGCCCAGAAGGGCAATTGCCTGCATCGCCTCTAATATTCACAGTGATATTTCTAAGTTATTTAAAATCTTATTAAGCATGAATGAATTTCATAAAACAAGTCAATTTTGTATTATGTATTAATTATTTTTCTAATGGTTGAAAGGAGGCATTGCCAAGAGATTGGGATCGAGGAGACAAACACCCCCACCACGACCACCTCAGGTGAGTACTCGAGATTTGAATGCTACTTGTATTTTTTTAAGTGTACTAATTTATAGAATTGTGGGAATATTGACATGTTGTTTCCCTTTGAGACCACACCTAGATGTAGGAGGGTCCAATATTGCTCTAGCTCAGAGAGGAGGTAGATTGATTTTGGAGAGGAGTGTCGATTGGCCGATGGTGGCCAAGGTGATTGAGACACCCTCTATGTACATTAGCCATGATGTGGCATTTTTGGCAGGATATGGTTACTTTTGTATAGGCCATGAGCCGTCCTTATCCCATTTTTGGACATGAGCATCCACTATTGGGAACGATGCTCCATTTTGTATAAAAATATAATTCTGAACAAATTTCCAATACAAATTTACAACTTTCATTTGGTGTATACGAAAAAGTGTTTATGGATTCTTACTTACGTAGGTGCATTTGATGTTATATATCGTGACTTTTACTTGGATAATGGTGAATGTGATTGGTTCATGGTGAATGAAATTTTATATGCATTATTGAAAAAATGTGTTTGTTGGACCTTAATGGGTAATTATGTTTGCCAAAAATGGATATAAGAAACATATTGATGACGTGTACTTAGTTCTAGGTCTTAAATGCACCAAGAACATAACGTTCCAACTCAAGATGACGAGTGAAATTCAAAACTCAACGAATGCATATAAACCTAAGGTTGTTGATCAAACATGGCTTTGGAACTTGAGGTTTGGAAACTTTCACTTTGGAGGTTTAAGCCTAAGAAAGAAAATGGTTATGAGATAAAATGACATGAAAAGAAGGTCTATAAGCTAATGAATGTCTTATATGGGTTGAAACAAAGTCCTAGAGCTTGATATATCAAGATAGACAACTATTTGAATAACAATGGGTTTGATAGAAGCAAAAGTGACTTTTCTTTGTACGCTAAAACATATAAGGAAGGTAAAATTCTCATGTCAATGATATAATTTTTACAAGTAATTTGATGTTGGACAAATTTAGAAAATCCATGAAAAATGAATCTGAAATGATAGAGTGTGATGAAGTACTTCCTTCGTATTGAAGTTGCATAATAAAAAAATGAAATTTTTATATGAGAATCAAAGTATGATAAAGATGTGATAAGGAGATTTAGAATGTGGAATTGCAAGCCAATGTCAACACCTGTAGCAGTGGGTACTAAATTAAGCAAAGAGGATGATGTATCTTTTGTAGATCCAACACAATTCAAGAAATTAGTTGTAAGTTTGATGTACCTAATAACAATTAGGCCATATATGTTTGTTGTGAGTTTAATATCAAGGTTTATGGAGTTTATGGAGTCTTCGAGTACTGATTGCTAAGTTGGTAAAAGAATTTGAAGATACATTGCAAGTACATTATATCATTGAATTTTGTATTTCATAAATGAATGGTTTCACAGATAGTGATTTTACATGCAGTGTTGACGATAGGAAAAGCACATGAGATAATATGATTTTAATTTGGTATTGGTACGTTGTCACGGGCACCAAAAAAGCATCCCATAGTTACAATTTGGTCACCTGAAGCAGAATATGTGGATGGAACATTAACAACTTGTCAAGTAGTTTGGATGAAAGGAGTTTTGTTCAACTTATTGCATGGGAAAAAAATCCTACATTGATATTTTGTGATAATAAACCAGTATTGCTCTTTCAAATAACCATGTATTTCACATGAAGAGCAAACATATCCAACACTCAATATCATTTCATGAGAAAAATAGTTTTAATAATGGTGAAATCTATTTAAAATTATGTAAATTGTAAATAAAAAGGTTCGAAAAAAATGTTAATGGTTTGATTAATGTATAGGCTTATGGGGGGTTTCCATAGTATCCCAACATACCAACATTTTTTATACAAAGCATTGTTATTTTATAAGTTCAATATGCTTTGCACATTTAACACATTGTAGTGATTTGCATTTGATAATGTATACTAGTATAGGTTTATGGGGCTTTCCATAGTATCCCAACATACCAATATTTTTTATATAAACCATTGTTATTTTATAAGTTCAAGATGCTTTGCACATTTAATACATTATAGTGATTTGTATTTGATAATGTATACTAGCATGATCAATAACTATAATAATTGACTAAAGGTTTTTGACTAGTTATAGTGGGAAATCATTACTATTTGATAATGTATGCTAGCATGATGAGGAACTATAGTAATTGAAATAAGTATATATCCTCACTCCCCCATCTATTGAAGGTGTTTTACTCATTACAGTGGAAAATCATTGTGTATTTGATAATGTATACTATCATTATGAGGAAATATAGTAATTGAAATAAAAATATATCCTCTCTTCCCCACCTACAAAAAGGTTTTGATTTTGATACATTAAAATTGGTATTGAAAAGTATTTTTCATTTGGTAAGTTACCATTTGTGTTTTCTTCACCACCCTTTCCCACCATGACCATGATCTCTAGTCACTTCCTTTCCCATTCATTAGTATGATCTCTAGTCACCATCATGTTCTAGTTGATAAAGTATTTAGTATCAAAAGAATTAAAGAAGAAAACAAGGACACATGAAGGTGCAGAAACTAGGCTTCGCAGAAAAGTCTGAAATAGACCCAATTAACTCTATCATATGCCTTCACTAAGTCCATGTTTAAAATAATGGCATCAAGATCCATATTTTTAATTCAATGCATACACTCCTGTGTCACTCTTGCTACATCCAAGATTTGTCTATTTGCAAGGAACCCAAATTGTTCTTTTGTCATTATTTCAACAAGTTTTGGCTTTAATCTAAGAGCTATAATTTTTGTGATGATTTTATAGACAAGGTTGCATAAAGAAATGGGTCTATAATCATTGAAACCCTCTGGATTTTTTCTTTTTGGGATAAGAGCAATGTATGTCTTATTAAGATATTTTAAGACATATCCCTCAATCCTCGACTGCTCCACCATTTTCAGCAAATCATTTCCCATAAGTTCAAAAAAGGAAAGAAATATTTCGACAGTCCATCCATCAGGACCAAGACTTTTTCCCTTTACAAATAACTTCAAAACCATTTCAATATCATCTATAATGATAGGAAATCCAATGCTTTCACCTTCTTCTCTAGTGAAAAAGGAAGGAAAATGTTTTATCACCTCTAATTGTTCCCCTATATCATTCCTTCCAGGATCCATAAAATGTTTTCTAAAATGCACTACAAGGAAAAGACCTTGTAGTGGAGGTTATAGCGAAGGCTTTTAATGTTACAAGATTAGTCAAAATTTTCAAAAAACTCTCCGCTACAACCTCTGCCAATGGTACCAGATGTTTTAGTGGAGGCTTTTACGGAAATTTAATATAACTAAAAAATATCGGTTGTTAGAGGCTTTAGCAGAGTTTTTTTACACCGATTTTCTTCTGACAAAGATGCACCTATGTGCTTCTGACAAAGATGCCCCAGTTCACTTCTTGCAAAGATGCACGAGCGCGCTTCTGTCAAATATGCACCAGTGTGCTTCTGACAAAGATGCACCGGTGTTCTTCTGTCAAAGATGCACCAGTGCACTTCTGACAAATATTCATTGGTGCGCTTCTATCAAAGATGCACCGGTGCGCTTCTACCAAAGATGCATCGATGCGCTTATACCAAAGATGCACCGGTGCACCTTCACCAAAGAGGAAAAACCCTCAAACCAACAAAAATGAACATCGGCTGCGACTGTACCATAAACCAGTTTCAAGGGATGCATTTTTTTCACATGTAGCAGCTGATCTAGATTACTAGCCGATTGAGGAGCAAGGACTTTTCCCTGACCCTGATCATTTTTAAGAAAAAGGTTGTTGCAATTCTGCATAAATTTTTCTGTATGTAAATAAATCATTTTTCTTTTCTTTTAATTGATTTTATTTTTCAGTTTTTATGGGTTTTGTTTTTTTTTAAGAACTCTGAACAGGCTTATAAGTGGAAGATCACCTGAATGGAGAACAGTCGCAACTTGGGCCGAGTGATTGTGGCATTCTGGTTTATCCCCCCTTTTTCTGTGAATAATTCCCTGGAATAAAAGAACGATATAGCAACAGCTACTCAACAAAATTTGGCTTATCTCTTTTTCCCGCAGCTGCAACACTGCAAAATCCTGCCCAAAGTTTTTTTATTTTATTTTTGCAGCTGCAACACAACTTAATTTCACTTATCCTTCTTATTTCCTATAGCTACAACAGTACTATATCCCGCCCAAAATTCTATTTTTTGCAGCTGCAACACTATTGAGTTATCTTTTTCTCTTATTTCTTAGCAGCTGCAACATCACCTGTGGATTATTTCTCTTTTACGTAGCTGCAACATCTGCTAAAATTGCCCATTTTTCCTATCTTTAGCAACTGTGACACTGAAAAATTGTCCATCTTTCCTATTTCGCGCAGCTGCAACATTCGCTAAATTGTCCATCTTTCCTATTTCGTGCAGCTACAACACTCTCTAAATTGTCCATCTTTCCTATTTCGCGTAGCTGCAACATTTGCTACATTGTCCATTTTTCCTATCTTTAGCAATTGCGCCACTGCCAAGTTTCCTATCCTTCCTATTTTGCGCAGCTGCAACAGCTGCTAAATTTATCCACATCTTTCCACTTTTAGCAGCTGCGCCACTGCCAAGTTTCCTATCCTTCCTATTTCACGCAGCTGCAACACTACTAAGAGTGCCTCTTTTTCCTATTTTGAGCAGCTGCAACAGCTAAATTTGCTCATGTTTCCCACTTTTGGCAAGTGCGACTATGCTAATTCCTCATTGACACCTCATTATCTCTCTGTTCATTGGTATTAGTGTCCTCCATTCTCCACAATGAACATTAATAAGCTTACCTATCTGCCACATATCTTTATGATCTACACCAGCATGGATGTACTTTATTTTCCACTCGAAAATGGCCAGCTCATGAGCGCATGTGTGAATTGATGCTCCTATCAGCGATGTGACTGTGGAAAGGTGCCACCTTGCAAAATGACGAATTGGCACATTCAAAGGTACGAGTCATAATCATGGAAATAATTAGGCATGAATTAATGCGGTAATCAATAATGAGTATATTTTGTCGTTAGTCTATGTCATTTCTCTTTAGCCAATCAGCTGAGGCGGTGACTACGTCTGATTCATCCTTCGTTTTCAGTATCTGACCACCATTTGACCTGCCCCATGCGACAACTTGTCACCAGTTTTTATGCCAAAAATGGCCATGCCAATTCCCAAAAATAGCTATGCCACCTTTCCCAAAATAACCACATCAACCTTCGGCTATCCATTGCTCGTTCTGCATGTAGTATCTCGATGTATGAGACTGTAAAACATTCTGCTGGTAGCAAAATTTACAGACAGTCTTGCAAAATGGGCATCCCAGTACGACACAAGCCTGTTAGTCTAGAGCCTCTGCATGCAAATAGAGTGGTTTTTACCATCTTCCAGGAAGCTGGCTGGATTAAATATTTACAGCGATTGAATGATTTTCAGGTAGAAACCGCACTTGAGTTTTCTCAGAATTAACGAATACTCATTCAAAGGTTCGACGTATCAGAATTGATGTTTTCAGAAGTAATCATGGCGGAAGTAATAGGATTTCCTAGAATCGGAATGCACTGGTTTGGTCGTAAGCGCCATAATTCAACCGCAATTGTAGACTTTTTGGCCCCAGGAGAGGTTGTTCGGCCACATGGAAGAGGAGTAGCCCTGGAATCCTTGCCAAATCCTTGGAATCAAGTCGTGAATTTCATCAATAAATACATTTCCTATGAAGGTAGGTACAAAGTAGTCTACATATATGAATTTTACCTCCTCTCACATTTACGCCAACGCAGATTGTTAAATATGCCTTTTTATCTTTTACAATCTCTGCAAACTATGGCTGGGTATGTCAAGGGTGCCCGACACCCTCTATATTCCCTCTCAAACCATGGGTTGATTAAATTGTTAATATTACGAGCCCTTGTGCATTAGAATTTGACATGGGAAGAATTTCTAGCTCGGCCAAGGTTACCTCTAGCACCTGTCATGGCAATAGGATGGGTTGACAGGGTAAATGAGGACTGGAGTTCCTCCAATTTAGTTGGGGGGAGGGATGGAGCATTAGAAGAATAGGTGGAAGAGGTAGTTATGGGGGAAGCTGCGACATCAACTAACCCTGTTGAAGAAGGGGATATGTCAGAACCAGTGGAAAATGAGACAGTGATATTGGAAGCTGCAACAGCAGCAAATTCTAGCAACGAAGAAATAGACCCAATTGAAGTTACAATTAGGGTAGCAGCTGAAGTAGTGGAGATGGCAGCTGCAACAGAGGAAGTTGAAACTGGAGTAGCTGTTGAAGTTGCGACAGTAGAAGCTGTAGCTACGGAATTTGCAACACAAAAGGAAGAATGCCAAGTAGAGGCAGCAGAGGGAGGAAATAAGGAGGTGTTGGATGTCGCATCCTCCCTTGAAATAAAGGGAACTATTGTTAAAGAGTAGGAATTCATCTCTCTTTCTGAAAATCTGGAAACCGCTATGTCACAGAAAAGAAGGAAAAGGTTAGGGAATAAGGACCAAACACCCACTACAACAAAGAAGAGAAGAACTAGGGCTGTTACAACAACGGCAGCAGTATGTAGTGAAGACCAGCCATCGGGAATGGTGAAGAGAAGAAGGACTCGATTTGTTGCAGCATCAGAAGCAGCATTTGCAATTGGGGAAAATGTTGAAATTCTCATAGCAGAAACAGTATGTTCAATTGGGACAAATGATGAGACTCCCACAGATGAAACAACATGTGCAATTGGAGCAGGTATTGAAATTCCCATCTTAAACCCCAAATCACCGGTTGTTACACAAGAACCTGATGTGGAAGAACCCCAAATTGAAAACCTTATTTTTGAAAATGAGCTGCTAAAGGAGGAAGTGCAATTCCTTCGAAAAGAATTGGAGGAATGGAAGGAAGGCACCAGAAATCGGGAAAGTAAGGGTTTGAACACATTAGTGGAGGCTGCAGACCTATTAGAAAATTCATCTCCTGTTTTGGGAAGTGAAGAACAAGGAGAAATGGTATGCCCATAATGTGGAGACATATTCTTCTCTATAGGCCACAAAGTCATAGTGCTGGGTTTGGGAGCACAAGAGCCTATACAAGCAAAGCAAGAAGGGGAAAGTGTACCTACAGTGGAGCTGATGAAGGAGAATGAGAAAGAAGTCGACATAATCCCTAATCCGGATTTAGGAGAAGATGAAGCAATGCAATCCCAACCATCAAGAAATACTGAGCTATTCCAGGACCAGTCTCATTTTTTAGAAGATATCGAGGTAATTCAAGAACAACCTCAACAATTTGAAGAAATAAGAGAATAGGGTGCTGCTACACAAGAATCAGCATCCCTAAAATTGTTTAGTGAAGTTGCAACTCACACAACAATTGTTGATATTGAGGAACAAGGGGAAGATATATTTACACAAGAACCAATGTCCTTAAAAATGTTTGCTGAAATTGCAACTCAGACTGAAGTTGTTGAGATTGAATTAGAAGGAAAGGATGTTGTCACATAAGCACCAGTGTTCCTAAAAATATTTGTTGATACTGCAACTCAAACTGATGTTGCTGAGGTGGAATTGAAGAGACGAGATGTTGTCACACAAGAACCAGTGTTCCTGAGAATATTTGTTGAGACTGCGGCTCAGGTGGAAACTATTGAGCTTGGTATCTAGGAAGGGAATGTTGTCACACAAGAACCAGTATTCTCGAAATTAATGATGGATTCAGCAACATAAACTGGAGCTGTTGAGGTTGGAATATAGGGGGAAGATGTTGTTACACAAGAACCAACATCCCCAAAATTAGCTGTTGAGATTGCAACACAAGCAGAGGTCATTGCAACACCAATGGAAGAGGGAGTTGCTACACTGCCAATCCAAAATGAGGAAGCTGGAACATCTGGTGATGAGGTAAGAATGCTACTATATCAAGACATCATTAATTTAGATTCTGATGATGAAAAATATGTGGAGGATAGAAGGATTCAACGACTAGAGAAAAAGATTTCTTTGTTAAAGTTGGAGTTAGCTAAATGGAAAAGTACATTGATCAGTGTCGAGAAGGGATGGTCCCTCTCTCTGAGCATAGAAAGACTATCAAGGAATTGAGGGAGAAGTGAGTAGAGGAATCAGCTCTTCAGAAATCTCAAATGAAGGGGCTGCAAAAAGAATTGGAGGAATTGAAGAAATTCAAATCCATGCAAAAATAAAAGGACCAAATGTATGCCCTCTCTCAGGAGCTGCTGAGTTCAAGAGCCCCATCTCCTTCCTACCCAGTATTCTTGCATTAATGAATGACCCTGTTTAAATTAAAATCCTTACAAGAGGGTAGACCTTATCAATTGATGGTTCCTTCCTAGTTTGTGGAGACCTTTCTGTTAAGCAGCTTTCTTGAGCAACACCTATTGTGTGAAATATATTTGCATGATATGGAATGTCTTGGTGAATCTCTCTCTATTCCTATTCCCTATGCAGGGGATGTTCAGTTGAGAGCCTTTGCCTCTTTTGTTAATAATCATGTGCAGTGGGAGGATGCCTTCCAGACAATCTCTAGGAATGAGGCCAGCGCCAATCTATGGATTAGGAGTGAGCCCCAATCTCCTCGTGTTCTTCTTATAAATCATGGAAGGTGTTTCTTATCTCCTCCAAAGACTCAACATCTGAAGAGGATGCAAGAGAAAGTTATCTCTACCTATGTTGACTTGATCTCCAAGAAGCAGCATCTTGCTTTAGAAGGTGCAAGCACAGGTGGCAAACTTCCTCTCCAGCTTTGAAGAAAAGGGACCCATACTACTTTAGGAATTTTAAAGTGGCTCTTCCCAGGGTAGCAGGGTATGTCAATTGCATGAGAACTTGTGGGTTACACTGGCTGGGACTCAAGTTTAAATTTCCACTTACATGGTGGCCAGGAGGGTAGTACAGGGACAATTATACACTAACTAAGGCAGAAGAGAAGCAGTGCTGGGAATATTGGATTGCTTGCAATGGGTTTTTGGAAGCAGGCAAGGTACCTGACATTTCCTTCAATTTTTCCTCTCGGCATGAAATGGGACAAGATTCAGACTCAGATTAGTTGACTGCTGCATGAGGACATGCAATTGGATAGCTGGGGGGAGATGTTGGGCCCCAAAATAACCCCTTTTTTCCTACACCTATCTACACCTTTTTCCCTGTTTTTCCTTACTATTCCTTGATCGAAGCAGATATTTTCCCAAGCAAAGCATGGATTGCAACATGTATATTCCATTATTGTTTTATTCAATTAAATGCCCGATTTGTTTATGGTTCTGTACTCTATCTTTTAAGGTTGTGCTAATATTGTCTGACTTGATCAAGATAGCCCATAAGCCTTTACAAGACCGCAGGTGTAGCAGCTCACTGACCTTGGAGAAGAAGCATATGTGGCGCCAGTTGTCCCTTCTGGAGTTCGGTTCCACAATTCCCTGCAACAATTTGAGTATTCCTCCACATGGCCAGCTGCGACTGAGTCACAACAAAGCATCCGAGTACCAGCCATTCCACTTAGCTCAAATCTATTCTGGGTTGCGAAAGCTTAGGCCTAAATGTAATGAATTTATTCAAGATCACTTATGACTGTAACAGTTCCATTGTGAATCGACGGCCTGAAGATCGTAGATCTTCATGGCTTCCCAATATTTTGGGTGTGACGATTTCATGTCATGGGCTATAAATGTGAAGAGGCGTTCTGAGCCTGGGGTTGGAGAATTTCTAATTGTATAAGCTAAGATAGAGAGCTGTGACTGTAATTTCATCATTCTTAATACAAAATGCAGAGTTTCTTATATATGAGTTTTAATTTGTGTTAATCATCAGCATCTCTATTAGAAGGCCAGGGCCCGGCTTCTCACAGAGATAGTCGAGTTAAGTAGGTAGTTAATTTCCTTTATGTTGTGTGGTGTGGAATTGCATTAGATGTGTTACTGAAAGCTGCAACAGTGGATTGATACTTGCATTCTTTTTTGGTAGTTTATAATTACGTCCTAAATAGCTGCAACTGTGTGGTGTGACAGTCGACTATGTAGGCCAATTTAATTGATGCATGGTGTGTTAGATTAGTTGTTACAACCAAGCTCAACTTTAGTTATTTTCAGTCATTTATTCTTTCTAGGATTTATGATATTAATCAAATTAGAGTTCAAGCTTTTTTCTAGTTTTTGGTTGTTGTTGTATCTTTCCATAATTCATTAGATTAGACAGAGTTTGATTGAGTTACAATAGTTGCTAGATGAATCAGTTCAGTAGAGATTGAATCTTGTAGTTTGATAATTATAGGCTTTAACTTCTTGCAAATTTAATTTAGTTCATTTTTATTCCTAGATTAGTAACTGCTAGGTTGATATTTGTAGGAATGTAATTGTACTCTGAATTTCTAGATGGATAAGTTAGATTAGTTTTAGTTATGAGGTGAGTTTGGCTGAGCAGATAGGTAGGAACATTTATCTCCATTTACTTAATCAACTACTTCAAATGTTTATGCATAGACTGTGCATATTGCCATTGAAATAAAAGACCTCCCTAGGTTGACAATTTATATTGAGCATCTTGTGTGTTAGTTGTAATTAATTAGTATATAGGGGGACCAACAGAACCATGTGAAATTAAGAAATTAAAAAAAAACTAATTTTTTCCTCTTTTGAAGACATTTTTCCTGCTTCTTTAAAATGTTTAAAATGTCCTGCTTTTTTCAATAAGTTAAAAAAAACGACTTATTGTTTGGTGCTTTTGTATATCAGAAGCAACAGTGCAACTTCACCAAAGAGGAGCACCGACACAAGTGTGCCTTGACCAAAGAGGAGCACCAACACCGGTGCGCCTCAACATAAGAGGAGCACCGACACGCGGTTTCAAAAGTGGAGCACTGATTTTTTTTTACAAAATAATATTGGTGCATATGGGTCATGGAGGATTAGTGCACCCACTCCTTAAAAATATCATTGCTTATCCTTCACCAAAGAGGAGCACCGCCACCAGTGTGATTTCAGCAATGAGCAGCACCAACACCGGTGCGCCTTATCCAAAGAAGAGCACTGGTGCACCATTACAAAAGTGGAGCATCGATTTTTTTTTGGCTAAAACCATATTGGTGCATAGAGCACTAATGCTCCATTACTAAAAAACATGCACCGATGCTCCATTACTAAAAAAAGAAGCACAGTTGCACCTAAACCAAAGATGAACTGGTGCGCCACAATGGTTTTGGGCGCATCGATAAAGAACATCTGCTAAAGCCTCTGCTCGCTTTCCTTCTCTAGAAACCTTTGCTATAAACGGAGAAGGTACATGTTTTTTTTTTGAGGTTCCGCTACAACCTCTGTTATAGGGCATTTTCCTTGTTGTGGTGGTCCATGGCTGCCATCTTAAGTTCACCATCAGTTCATATTGACTGTCTACTCCCAACTTCAGATCCCATATAGCATTTATATTCCTTCTAAAAGTGGCATAGTTGTGGAAGAACTAAGTGTTTTTGTCCCCCAAATCTATCCAGGTTTCCCTACTTTTTTTCCTCCAAATCATTTCTTCTTGTTTTAACATCATAATTATCATCCTCTCTAGCTCTATTAATTCATATTTCTCTTCTGCCAGAAAGATACAACTATGACTATTCTCATAAAATTTTGAAATTTAATTTTCAATTAATTGAAAGTCCTTTTCACGCTCAACCATCTTTAATTTTTCCCATTGAATAACCTATTTTTCATACAATCCAATTTTTTAACTAGCTTTTCCATTGGAATTATATCACACAAAACACTTGTTGAAAGCCAACAGTCTTTAACCATAGAACATAATTCTGAGTCTTGTAGCCACAGATTATTAAATTTAAAGAGAAAAAACCATTTTGTTTTAATCCCATCTAATTAGAGAACAATGGGGAAATGGTTAGATAAAATAGATTTTATCTCCCATGTTCTATAATTCTACAAGGATTCAACTAAAGCCTCCTTCATAAGGAGTCTGTCAGGTCTCTTGCTAATTACAGCCTCCCCACATCTTCCATTTGTTGATGTATATGTAACTTTGGAATGTATTTCACCTATGTATTTCATCTATGTATATTGTACTCCTATAGAGATGTGTTATTCCTCTATAAGGAAGTGTCGTCATTTGTATTGACAAGTGTCGCAAGTGTCATAACTTGCCGATGGGTTATTAGACCACCATGTGTACGGTCGGCCCTAATTAAGTTAACCTGGGGTTATTAGGCTGAGTGAGACAAGTCGGCCCCATAGGTTTATTAGGATGCTCAGAACAAGTATAAATAGAGAGCGGGATCTCTCTATTTGATCATCTCATTATTCACTTGTACATCACTTGGAAAGTGGCGCACTAGTTGAGGAAGAGGAGGAGCTGCTAGTAGAAGACTATCTCTTGTACTTTGGTTGTACCTTGGTTGTATTATTGCTCTATCTATCTCTGAGGAAGTTGTGGGGTTTTTCACCTTAGGTTTTTCCCCACGGAAACTCTGTGTGTCTATTGTCTCTTATGGTTGCATCTTGTTATGATTGACATGCTTGATATGATTGATGTGCATTGTTATACTTGATATGATGTACATGTTATTCTCTCAGTAAAGATCCTAGAGTATATTGAATTATTGCTCACAAATTAACACCATTGCATCGGGTTGGTCCTACTTTAACCAGAACAATATCAATTAGATTTTATTTCTAGAAACGTTTTGTAAAAAAGTCCCCTAGGGGATCCAACCTAGTGCTCTTGCCCCAAATTTCAGAAGCCGAGAGGGTGAAATTTAAATCCCCTTCAATTATTAAATTGGGGAACCCAAGTAGGCCATATTCATCCAAAGAAGACCAAAATTCCTCCCTATATTTATATGGGCCATAACAATTAAATAAGGAAAGCTTTAAATCACTCTCTAGAAACCTCCCTTCCATCAAAATTCCCCCCATAGTCTTATATGGTATGAATTCTACCACCTTTGGATTCCAACCTGACATTATATCTCCCGAAATACAATTTGAATCAAGTGCAGAGAAATCCCACCCTGGTAATAATTTTGAAAAAGTTTCAATAGCCTGACCAACCGAACACATAGATTCTTGTATAAGAATGATATCTAGACTAGTAGATTTGAATAGACTACAGATATCCCTAGCCTTCCCAGCTCCCCCAACTCCACGGATGTTGAAAGAGAGGATAGACATTAATCACTGATGCTACCGGGAAAATCTTCTATAATGACCCATGGGGAAGCAACCAATGTATCATGTGAGGAAATTTCGCAAGCAACGTGAATTCTAGCAAAAAGAGGAATGTAACTGTTCTCAACATCCACCACATCTTGAGAAGGAAATTTATTTTTACGTGTTTTCCATTTCTTTTTTTTCCTGATAGTAACATTTTGATGGCTAATAGATGACACCAGAACAACCTCAGGTTTGTTGGAAGGTCTGTTAGAATAAATGTTTAATGGAGTTTTCTCAAAAAAGGATTAAGGGCTAGAATCACAAACCCTATCCACACTTTGTGACTGAATTCTATGAGAGTTCTGTGGAGACTAGATAATAGAAGAGGGCGATGGAACAAAAACCCACATATATAACCCATTACCCTCTTCTAAGATAGAAACCCTAGGTTTTGTGCAAATTAACCCAATGTTTTCCATAGGTAATGGAACCAAAGGAAAATTTGAGCCCAGTCTCAAAGGATCATTTGGACAGGAATATAAATTGTCCACGGACTGTGAAATTAACCCTATCAAACCAGATTTCCTTCTTAGATCTAAGGCCTTTTCTGCACTCAAATAAAAAATTTATTCCTATTTTGTAACATTTTCATATGGGGTAGGGGAGGATATAATTTCCATACCTTTTTCAAAATACAGTTGAAAACCAGGGGACAAGCTCAATGGATGGCTACCATTTTGGACACCATTCTTCTAAGTATCTCCAGAGTGCAAAGAATCCACTAGGTCCTCATCTGAAGGATAGATACAATCATCCCCAAACAATAAACGCGGACATTTACCCTCTAAGTGCCCCATCTCCCTACAAAAGTGGCATCGAAAACCAACATTTAAGTAATCAAGTCTCTGACAGATTAAACGGTCCCCCATAGAATGTCCACCACATCTAGGAGTCCCTTTGAAATATCAAATTCTACCATAACAACTGCTACCTTATTCTCTACACCATATATTTTTTTTTGCAATTTTATGAACCTCCCCAACTTGTTAGCAAGCCCGAAAAAAACATTTTCAGTCCATAGTTCAATTGGAAAACCCAGCAAGAGAAACCACAAATGGCATTTCGTTATCCGTTCCTTCGCAAAATCAAGCTTTGCATGCCATTGTTTAAGTACCAACGAACCACCTTTTATCAACCAAATTCCATCAAGTACTTTCGAAATGTCATTCGAATTTGAAAAAATGAAATAGACTCAGCCATTCACTAGCATGGTTGTTCTAGGGGCATAGTTAAACAACGACAACTAGGTTTTATTAACCCAATCAACTAGTTCTGTACACGAGAACTTTTTGTATTCTAGACGACCCACAATTGCTCTCGATACAAACACTTCAACCCTATCCAGGTTGATATCCTTCCCCAAGACGTATTGCTTCCTTTCGACAAGAACTATGTATGCTTTAGCTTGGCACCTGGCACGAGCCCTGGCCCTCGTCAATCAAGACTTATTTTTTCCATCCTCAGACAGGAAACCCTCATGCCCAAGTTCACTAATATTAGGTTTAGATCCAAACATCAACACCTATCTCACCGACCCACTAGGTGGAGTCACATCCAAAGAGGATTTATTTAATAAATCCATAATATTCACAACAGTCCGAACCTTTCAAAAACCCTAGAAAAAGGCATAAGGAAAAGATCAATGTCACCCAGGTGTCAAAACAGAAAGGGAAAAATCCAATTTTAATAATGTCAGTGTGCCAAAAAGCTTTAGAAAAGCCAAAAAAAATCCCCCCTTGTACCAAACACCTCAAGAGAAAAAACCAATGGATTTCAAACACATGAAAAAAAGTGATTAAGACTAGTTCTAAAGACAACCAATCATAGGACTGCAAAAAAAGTAATCCATGCTATCTAAGGTTAATAAGAAAAAAGTAGCAGAAAATTATAAATTCCCACTTTTTTCCACTTGGTTGGTACTGGGCCAGTAATAATACTGGTTGAACTCCAAGTTGTTTCCATTTTCAAACAACCCTAGCTATGGTTTTCTTTAGAAAAGTCGCTTAGTTTAGTCACAAAATACCTACCCACACACACATATATATATATATATAAATATTAAATTTTTTAAAATAAAAATTTACACTATCATATCAATAAAATATTTTTTTAAGTAATTATAACTACAACAAATTAAAGGGCTATAATGGTTACTTCATAATATTAAATATAGTACAAAATTATATTGGCTAATGCATAGTACTTTAAAATTTCATTGAAAAAGGTAATTTTGAATATAATTAATAATGTAATGTTTTGTCATGAAACATTAATGTTAAATTGTAACATTTAAATTTAATTCATAAAAATATATTTTCTTAAATAAATTTAAAAAAAAAAGTAATTTTACTAATTTATATTTTAATATTTAAATTAAAAATTATAATTTGTAAATATAAAAAATTAAATAACAAAAAAATTATTTTCAATCATTATTAAATTTAATATTTTAAGAAGAAAAAAAGTAACTTATAAAGGTCAAAATTCAATACCTAAACCACAAAAATGACAATTCCATGGGTTCATAATAAACCATTTGTTCATAAACCTTAAGAGAATAGAATTACATTTTATCATATTAAAATTTTAGCCTCTATGCTTAGTTGCTCAAAGAACAACTAAGGCATAGAGGCTTAAGAAGACCTCACCTAACCACTGACCACCTCATTATGCTTAGGATCATTAAAGAGGAGTGTTATAATAATAAATCCAATCGTTTTGTTGTTTCGTGGACTTTCAGAAAGCTTTTGATACAATGCCTAGATATAACCTTTGGAATAGATTAGAGGAGCTAAAAATTCCTCTCGATTTGAGAGTTGCGACTATAAGGTTATATGAGAATGTCATTGCCAAATTCAAAAGCAATAAAGGATGGTCGCAAGATATTAATTGTAATATTGGACTTAAGCAAGGGTGTCCCCTTTCCCCTATCATTTTTGGCATTTACATTGATAAGCTTGAAGAATGCCTAGAAGAGGTAGGTTGCGCGGGAACGACCTTGGAATGAATAGTCATCATATGCTTATTCTCTGTGTTGACGATATCGTTCTTATGGCTAGGTTCCCTTATGATCTTGAGAAGCATTTACAAATTATCAAAGGTTTCTGCACTAGTATGGGCATGACCGTTAACATTGACAAAACAAAAGTCATGATTATCAAGTCTAATAAAGGTAATTATGAAAATTTTCTTATGACAATATAATATTAGAGGAAGTAACCTCCTATAAGTACTTAGGAATTGACTTTCATCACAAGCTCAACTGGAACTATAGCATCAAAAAGAGGATATATGGAGGGTGGAAAGCCTACTTCAACCTTGAAAACAACTGTAAAATGGAAAACCTTGTAATGTGTTGGAATATTTACACCATCATTTTTGTATTTTGCATGCCTGCATGCAAATTTTCATGCTTTGCATGCCACTGCATGCATCAGTCATCATCATGGTTGTCTCCCCAGCACCTAGAGCTTGCTTCTAGCTCTCCAGAGCTTGTCTTCAGCGCCCAATTGGCCTACTACCTACCTAATGCACCCTCCTTGACTTTTATGCTTGACAAGTGCGCCTTTCCCACCTACCACGGCCAGTTTGGGCGCCTTTGCTCACCTACCACCAGTTATCACTCAGTTAGGGTGCCTTATCTCACATACCAGGAGTTATCATTCAGTTAGTGCATTGATTGAGTAGTTCTTCCACTGATTGCTCATGCTGACTGCTTGTAGCTTCTAGTTACCTAGTTCTAGAGTTCCACTTGACTATTTGACAGCCTCATGTGCCCCCCTTGGAGTCTCCATTCCCTGATTTATGCCTAGATGGTTATGTTAGACTCAGTTAGACACACTTGACTGACTATTACCATTTATGACGGATACTATTGACTGGATGATGTCTCCATTGTTATCCAAGCTAGACTTTGAGTTAGACAGCCTCATGCACCCACCTTGGAGTCTCCATTCCCTGATTTATGGCTAGATGGCTCTATTAGACTCAGTTGGTCACACTTGACTGACTCTTACCATTTATGACTGATACTACCGACTTGATGATGTCTCCATAGTTATTCGTGCTAGATTCTGAGCTTAGATTCGAATGCCCTACTTGGCTAATTTGAATCCTATATGATGCATCATCATTGATTATTGTAACACATTCTCTACATTCATTATTCATTGTATGATATTGATATTGTCCATTATTATGTGTTTATGAGTGATTATCGAATGCATGCTTCTTCTTCTTTGCAAATAATTTTGAGAGTTAGATTGTGAGTTTGTTACAGTTGCTAGATCCCTGCATATTATCGCATGGTATTAGAGTAGTCAGTAGCTATTCGAATTGCATCCATTACAGCAGCAGCAGCAGTTGCAACATTTCTTTGAGCAGTTATCTTTCACTTGTGCACCAGAATCCTCTGAGTTTCCACAACAAATCCTAGTGCTATTACTTGAATTTATTGGAGAAATCCAGTGAGGTCTAGCTAGGTGTGAAGGACTTAGTCTATGTGCCAAGTTCCCTTAAGGTAGTGTTCAGTCGAAGTGTAGCATTCTCCATCAGCAAAAATTATCTTGTTTTGTAGGTTTATTCACCCGTTTAGAATCTTCTTCAACTATTCGACTTTATCTGTTTCAGATGGATCTAAAGCTCACATCTTCCAACTATGTTGAGTGGAAATCGAATATGGCTCTCTTCATGAGATCCAAAAGCTTCACCCGAATACTCAACGGAACGATGGTAGAACCTCTCAGTGCAGTTGAAAAGTCCAAGTACTTGGATAGGCTTGATGAAGCAGTTGGTCTCCTCCTTCTCTCATTTTCTAAAGATATTCACTTCCATGTCATCGATCTTACATCTCCTAAAGAGGTTTGGGACAAGCTCGAATCCCTTTTTGGACATAAAGATGATATGAAAGGACACAAATTTGAGAATGAGCTCATATGTTTGAGTCCTGACAGTTTTGAATCTATCAATGCCTTCCTAACAAAGTTCAAAAGCTTGATATCACAGTTGAAAAGATATGAGATAGTGAAAGAAGACAAGCAGCTTATACTTGCCATTCTCTCAAAGTTAGGGGCAAACTTCTCAGTTTTTGTCTCTACTTTTCAGTCAGCTAGGTTGTCCATTCCAAGATGGAAGTTTCCCTCACTTGATGATTTCATCCAATCTCTTACTCAAGAGGAAGAGAATTTGATCTCTATGGGAATGATCAAACCCAAATTGGATTCAGCTCTTACAGTTGCAGAGAGATCAAATGGTAAAAGCAAGCAAAAGATTTCTGACAAGAGATCGAATGATACAAAGCATACAGATACTCCATATTAGTCAGATAGGGCTTCGAACTCAAGGAAGACCAAGTGCACTTATTGTCTAAAGGGTTTTCATCCTAAGACTACTTGTATGAGGAATACTATAGATTTGATGGCTCAATTACTTGAGAAGAACAATCTTCCTATGCGAGCATGTGCAAGGAAGAAGGATCCTGATATTGAATCTTCTAGATCCGAAGATAAAGAAAGATGTCATGCCTTCATGGCAAGTGCATCAACAGATTCTTCTTTCATCATAGATTCAGGAGCCTCAAGACACATGTCTTCCTCCAAAGATCTCTTCTCCAACTTCGAAAGCTCAGTTGTCCCTTCCATCATGATGAGGAATGATTTAGAAGTCTTCTCTCAGGGGATTGGAAGAATCAATCTTGACTATGGTTACTTTTCTAATGTGCCTTATGTTCCTTCTCTTACAGCTGTAACATCCCTCCAATTTGACCCCTATTACTGTTATTTTTATATAAATGTAAATAATTATTGTGATCGTTTCTGGTGAGGAGCTCAAGGCCAAGGCCCCGCCAGTAAACGCGGTATGTATTGGTAACTATTTTGTATGGGTGTAGACCTAGGTCACTGAAAATTGTGGCACAACTACACGACGGGCAATTAAAATGCACTAAGATAGGGATAGGTCGACGATGACCTATTTCGCCTTGATATTCATAGGTAATTGAGGTAAGGAGGTTTAGTGACGATCACTCGTAAAACACAAATACTAAGAGTGCCACTTTTCCAATAAGAAGATAATTAGAATTTGATAAATCCTAAGTAAACAAGAAAGGTCGTTCTATTATTATTATAAGTATATCCAACACAAAGTGTTAGAAAGCACATTAATTATTATTGCTAAAAGGGAACTTAGTTCATTATGGATATTAAAAATAGTGGAGATCACTATTTAATAAATATATACACATTTATACATATATATGAAAAGTGATTGTGTCATATATATATATGCACGAAAAGTTAAATAGATATTTCTAATAACTATTTAGCTATTATATGTATACACAAATATATATATAATTAAAAAGAGATCAAATTGAGCCTTATAGCTTATTGGAAATAAGTAATCTTAACCTAGTAGATTATTATATAAACTATTATGCATAAGGATAACGAATGACTTATATGACAAGATTCATATAAGAACAAAAATATACCCTTGTTACCTAGGTATCCTAAATTATATGGCAAAGTTCATCAAGGTAATTTATCGTATGAGAAAGCTCGCTATACAGGGGATCGAGGGGTTTGGGCAATACTCATTTATTATGAGATAGAGTGTTTGAAAATTTATAGGAAAAGTATAAAACACTTTATAGGGAGGAAACTTATAACCAATCATGGGGTAATTTTAATAAGAGGCACTTATCCTTTTTTGGCTTGTATTATAAAGATACATTGATGTAATTTACACTTACATATAGAGTTTAATTAATATATATACTAAAGCCACTTGTATTAAAGGAATTCAAGTTTAATACACTTATGTGGAAAACATCCTTCTAACTGTCTCCTTAAAAACACTTCGCACCACTACCTTTTATTGATAGAAACCTGATCGACCTCCCTTATTTTAGTCGGGTAAAATTACTTGGGCGTTTTGGCCTCGGCGAATAGTTAGCATGCAGAATTTAATTAGACACGCCAAGTGTGCCAATGGATGCCCACGGTTTTAAGGAGCTCGACAGCCTTAAACTTGAATATCTCTACATAATAGATTACCTGGGGAGTGGAACCCAGTCTTGTGGAAGAAGACATTAGACTGGCAGCATTTACACCAATTGGCATGGAAGAAGAGTTTATTTAGGTATGGCTTCCCTAACACAAAGAGGGGGGAGACGAAAGATTGCCATCTGTCAAACTGAAGAAGGAATCGAGGTTACAACTTATTCTGAAGCACAACTTGCACGATAACTCCACAACGGGCAGTGATGGCCATTAAAATTTACATCAATAAACATATATATTCCTGTCTTAAACGAAAGCGTTTTCTCAAGAGCATAACCAGGTAAAATTTAATAATTTGTAAGGGAAGTTATTTGGTAGTGGAGATTTTGTAGGAAAGATTGTCCCCTGGAACACAACGTGGAATACCCGTTTCAGCCACCTGTTCCACTAATTGAAATATGGCAAACCTTCTACCATATCCAAGCTTGGGGTCGAGGGCATCTTAAAAGAGGATCGCGTTCAGTGAAGGAGGGGCGATCGAGAGGAGAGTAGGCTTACGCTCTTCACAGTCTGTTGGGAAATTTTGACGCTGAGAAAATACATGTTCTCTTATTGCACAAACGAAAACATTAAGTAATTGTTTTTCAACGACTTGTTAAATGTATATATATAGGTAAAGTATGAATGAACCACTTTTAGCAGGGTGTTAGGGTTCGATATTTTTCAATAAAGTGTAAATTGACTAAGTTCTCACAAAAGGTGATGACATTTACACTATGAAGAAGAATTTTGGTGAAAAGCATAATTAATAATCCTTACCACCTTTTAGATTATTAAAGTGAAGAAACATTATTTTATTTACTCATAAATTAAAAGGGTTTGTACAAAGTGGTACGTGTTTATGGGAAGGCTAATTATGTATATCATATTCCTTGTAATAATAATTATATATAAATATATTCTCAATTTGTGATATTATTCCCATTTTTCAAGTTCGTAAGAATGTAGGGGTTATTTGAGGCAACATAAGATCATAGCTACTTTATGCTTGATATTATATATATATAAATATATACTTGGAAGGATAATGACCCACGAAGGTTTAGGGTTACATATTACGAAACTCAATCTGGTTATTCATTTGTTTAAGATTATACCTCTCGACCAAATCGTAAAGATTTAAACTCGTAGTGTAATTGTTTATTTTCCTTTTATTGAAAGGAAGATTTCTATCTAGCTTGATAGAAAACCTGGCGAAAGTTGGGAAGTGACGAATGCAACATTTTGTTGTAGATGTAAACCTTGTCATGACGACTAATAAAGATACAACCCTTTTGTGGACGTAGCCCAAGGAGTGGGTGAACCATGTTAAAAATGGTCTCCCTATGTTGCATCTCTTGGTGTATACACTTTTTATCGTGTTTCAGTGTTATTCAATTTGGTTGCTTTGATCATGTGATACTAACTATGTTGCCTTGTGGTTTATATTTTGCTACCCTTGTGTTTATTTATTTGGTGTAAATTACTTATGAAATATATGCATGTTTATTAAGATGAATTGATGTTTTATAGATCTTACTTGTATGGTATACGCTCAAATAGGTTAAGCATGATCATACTAAAAGTTTACTACCTTATGAAAATGTAAGTTTTCAGTTAATCAAAGTCAAGGAAATTCATGGTCTTGATTATGAGTTTTTCTTTTATGTTAAAAGGAGTATTTCACTTATATATATTTTTGCATGAAGAAATTGTTGACTTGAACTTGTAATATAAAGTAAGGTTCCCATGTACATATCAGTAATGGAAGGAAAAATAGAATAAATTCATTGAATGTGGGATGATTATCGCTGGATAAATATTTAGAAATATCGACTAAAATCCCTGCATAAGTAAGCAAGTCTACAAGGAGTATTGTTGTGAAATGTTACCTATAGAATATCGGGTGGACATTTGGCAAGTTTATTATTTGCACCTTCATCATGGTAATAAGATCATTCTTCCTTGTTATATTGATGCTAAGATGAAAACTAGAAGCAGGAAGGATCCGATGAGTAATTAAGTGAAACATGGACAATAAAATTTATGATAAATTATGAGATGTTTAAATGTCATTTTTATTTTTAATTTAATTGCTGAAAATTTATAATTTCCGCATAGCATTTATGGGTGGATAGACCACTTAGAAAGTTTTTAAAATTTTACAAAAAAATGGGGTTGTGACACAGCAAACTTACTTTCAGTGTATCAAATGACTCATATTGGAGATCCCAAAAGAGTAATCTTTTCTCCAAATGAAGTCGAGATGCAAAACATGGTTTCAGGTGAAATCATTTCAAAGGGAATTGCAAATCACAACTCCAAGCTATATGAGTTCTCACACTTCCTACCTCTCTCAAAGCAAACAACTCTCCATACTCATGCCAATGAAGAAAGGATATTGTCGCATGAAAGATTTGGGCATCTTAACTATAAATACTTGCATGACATGCATGCAAAGGAGATGGTTGATGGGCTGCCACAGATCTAGTTTGCCAAAGGAAACTGTCATGGTTGTTTGATGGGGAAGCATCCTGAGAAGAACTTTGAGAAGGGAAAGGCTAGGAGAGCCTCTCACCCTCTTGATCTCATCCATAGTGATGTGGCTGGTCCATTTCCAAATCTGTCTCTAAACAAATCAAAGTATGTGCTCACTTTTATTGATGATTATTCTAGATTCACTTGGGTATATTTCCTTAGATTGAGATCAGAAGTATTTGTGTTCTTCAAGTTTTTCAAGTCTTCTGTAGAGAAATTTTCAGATAGGAAAATAAAAGTTATTCGCACTGACAATGGTGGTGAGTACATTAAGGGTGAATTTCAAGATTTTTGTACTGAAGAGGGCATTGAGATGCAACATACTGTTCCCTATACACCACAACAGAATGGTGTAGATGAAAGGAAGAATACAACATTGAAAGAAATGACCACCTGTATGCTAAATTTGAAAGGGTTGCACCCTAGTCTTTGGGAAGAAGCCATTAACTGTGCCACCTATCTTCAAAATAGAGTTCCTCACAAGGGACTCAAAGATACTACTCCTTTTGAAGCATGGATGGGATACAAACCTGATGTATCTCATCTTAAGTGTTTGGATCCAGAGTGTGGGAAAGGATTCCAGCTGACAAAAGGAGAGCTCTTGATTCACAGAGCAGAGAGTGCATTATGGCGGGCTATGCATTGGATGCAAAGGCTTACAAGTTACTTGATCCTACTTCCATGACCACATTTTTGGAAAGGAGTGTACAGTTTGAAGAGTGGCCTCCCCATGATACTCCTTCTGTTGAGCAAGATAGCTCGCCTACTAATCCTCCTTTGATTGATGAGAGAGATACATCTTCACATGATACTTCAGATTTAGAATCATAAGGTGGAGATGATGATAATGGAATGCTAGATCCAGATCCATAAGAACCTGAAGGTTTAGCAACTGATGATGAAGATGAGAGAATGAGAGATCCAGATCCGCAAGAACCTGATGCTCCTCCTCTTCCTCAATGCGATGCCATTACAGTCCAATATGCCAGTGACTTGGTTGGTGATCCACATGATCATAGAAGAACTAGGTCAAATTTTCAGCATGGAAAGGTCCATTCTCCTCACAATGCAGATCCATTTCAGATCGATCGATCCTTCTTCGGAAAAGAAGGACACTTACCTCCTTCAGGGGTGAGAGATGATATGCGTCATTAGCATCCTTCAGTCTATTTTGAGGGAGGGATTTCTTCCCACTGGGTTTTCCCTCTTTCCTCACTTAGTTTATTTTAGATTGATTGTACAGGGTGACCTTTGGTCTCAGTCACCAGGGCCCTATTTTTTAGATTTCAGTTGTTTCCTCATAGTATAGCTTGCGGGGGGTGTTGGAATATTCACACCATCATTTTTGTATTTTGCATGCTTGCATGCAAATCTGCATGCTTTGCATGCCACTGCATGCATCCAATCATCATCATGGTTGTCTCCCCAGCACCTAGAGCTTGCTTCTAGCTCTCCAGAGCCTGTCTTCAGCCCCCAATTGGACTCCTACCTACCTAATGTTCCCTCCTTGACTTTTATGCTTGACAAGTGCACCTATCCCACCTACCACATCCAGTTTGGGCGCCTTTTCTCACCTAGCACCAGTTATCACTCAGTTAGGGCTCCTTATCTCACCTACCAGGAGTTATCATTCAATTACTGCATTGATTGAGTAGTTATTCCATTGATTTCTCATGCTGACTGCTTATAGATTCTAGTTAGCTAGTTCTGGAGTTCCACTTGACTATTTGACAGCCTCATGCACCCCCCTTGGAGTCTCCATTCCCTGATTTATGCCTAGATGGTTCTGTTAGACTCAGTTAGACACACTTGACTGAATATTACCATTTATGACTGATACTATTGACTGGATGATGTCTCCATTGTTATCCAAGCTAGACTTTGAGTTAGAAAGCCTCATGCACCCACCTTGGAGTCTCCATTCCCTGATTTATGGCTAGATGGCTCTGTTAGACTCAATTGGTCACATTTGACTGACACTTACCATTTATGATTGATACTTCTGACTGGATGGTGTCTCCAATAATTATTCATGCTAGACTCTGAGCTCAGATTCGAATGCCCTACTTGGCTAATTCGAATCCTATATGATGCCTCATCATTGATTATTGTAACACATTCTCTACATTCATTATTCATTGTATGATATTGACATTGTCCATTATTCTGTGTTTATGAGTCATTATTCAATGCATGCTTCTTATTCTTTGCAAATAATCTTGAGATTTAGATTGTGAGTTTGTTACAATTTCTAGATCCCTACAGATTATCACATAATTTGGGACAAAAAGAAATTCATCTTTAAAATGCTCATCAATCCTGTTATTCTATATGGCTGTGACACTTGGGGATGCAATATTTCCAAAGAATTTTGGAGAATAATTGAGCAAATCCAGAAATGATTTATTATTTATAATCAGAAAATTAAGAGAAACACGACCTATCCTATTCTCCTCTTAGAATCAGGGCTCTCCCCCATTTAAATCATGGCTATGATTAGATATCTAATGTACAAGAACAAGTTAAACAATATAGGAGACGACCAACTCCCTAAAATCAATCTTAATTATAGCCAAAAGCACCTGTGCCTCAAGCGAGGATGGATTAAAGATGCCACTGCTTGGTTAAATTATTGAGGGATTAATGAAGCTACCACTATGCAAAATATTGATAACGTTAATTACATTATTACTTCTACCTTCAAAGAGAAAATGTGGGGCAAAGAAGAGTTAGAGGTAAAAACAAAGCTTTAGTATTACAAAGCAATCATTAACCCTAATCTCGATGATCGAAACAAACTTTCTATCTTAAAAAGCTCAAAGAAGAAAATTAATATTGCTAAGATCAGAACGAACTCTCATGAGCTTCATAGTGAAACTAGGCGTTGGACAACTCCTAAAACGCCATGGGTGGAAAGAACTTTCCATCTATGCGATTCTATGAGTGTGGAATACGAAAATCAATTTCTCTTACATTGCTTAGCTTTCACTCACATTAGATCTCAATTTCAACATCTTTGCTCTGACACTAACCTTTCCAACCTTCTAGATCCCCAAAACTATAGCGAGCTAGGGACACTCCTTTGTAAGTTCTTTGAGCATTGAAATAGTATTTTAAAGAAAACCAAATAATCTCTTTCTTCTTAAGGTCCAATAAACCAAGATTGGTCTCAGTGGACGTTAAAAATCATCATCATCATCATCATCAACTCGCAATGCAATATTTTATTTTAAACCATATTTAGATATTAAATTCCAACAGTTAAATCTAATTCATGAAATTACATTTTCTAACTTAAAAAAAAATGTAAGTTTACTGGTTTGCATTTAAATATTTAAATTAAAAAAAATTACAATTTACAAATATAAAAAATTAAATAACAAAAAATTGTATTTTCAACAATTATTAAATTTATAATTGATTAAAGTTCATTTAAAAAAACAATTTATAAATATCGAAATTCAATACCTAAGCCACAAAAAAAATTACAATTCCATGGGTTTGTAATAGATCACTTGTTAATGAGCTCTAAGAGAATAAAATTATATTTTCTCATGAAAATTTTAGCCTCTATTCTTAAGTGTGTATAAGCTCACTTGTTAGAATTGCAATTTCTTAAATGTGTATAAGCTCACTTGTTAGAATTGCAATGAAAATAACAATTGTTGATGCAATATTTTATTATATTTTATTTTGAATCATTTTTAAATATTAAATTGCAATCCTTAAATTATGAAATTGCATTTTCCAAATAATTAAAGTATAATTTTAGCATTTAGCATTCAAATGTTTAAATCACAAAAATATAATATAAAAAAAAAAATAACAAAAATTGCATTTTTAACCATTCTTAAATTTATAATTGATAAAATTTAATATTCGAAAGAAACAAAAATGCAATTTATAAATACCAAAATAAAATTACCCAAGCCACAAGAAATTGGAATTCCATGAGTTTCATGAGTTCCTACTCAACCACTAGTACAATGGATTTTATCCTTATGGATCATGCTATGGGTTGTTTGGAGACCTTATGTAGTGGAAGGAGATAGATTGTCCTCCAAACCCTAATCATCATCCTATTCCCATACGAGGTTTCTACACTAGATTTCCTCCAAGTTATATTGTATTTATTTTCGCAATGCAATCATAGTTACGTAACTCCACGTAAACTTGGTAGAAGCTTCTCTTACTTTCAGTATAAACCAATCCCTTTGCAAATTTCACAATCAAGATATCTTGAGAGTTCCCAAACATTATGCACATTCCCTTATCATTGTAATGAATTTACCAACATTTTTGGTCATGCTATCTTGTGCCAACACCTTTCGTAAGGTATAGAATCCTAGATTCTTGGTGAACACAAATTTCCAAGTAGGTGAGAGTGATTGCAAGAACCAACAAACTGGGAATCAAACATGGGCCACTAGATGTAGCTTCCACTAGTTTACCACCAAACCATATCTGTACCAACTCCCTGAAGATCACATTGTTCTATAAAATGTTAAGGTAAGTGCAAGTCCCGAGTGAAATTCAAAATTTGTATACCCCTCAAAACCTTGGCATATAAGCCAAAACAAATCAATATTATCTAGCTGCAACCTCTCAAAACCTTGTTCTTAAAACTAATGATAAGGAGCATATTACATGGCCTTATCTAATTCCACTTATCACTTAATATACCATCACATTTTATCACGATAATGATATATTTGCAAGTGTGCAATGTTGACATCATCACAACTGAAAAGCAAAACAATTATTAACATATTATATATGAAGTGTTTAATTGAGAAAACTATAACTTTGAACAACCATCAATATTATAACAACAACTAATAAGTCTTCTATAATGCATATTCCACATGTCCATATCTTTTATGATTCAAATCCTGTTGAAAATATGTCATGTAAAGATACCTTAAAACATGATCCAATCATATGCTAGAATAAGTTTTCTATAATTTCATGTGTTTTTTTATGATGTTATAATAATTGAATATGGGCATTGCTACCACTTGAAAATGCATGTCTTAATCCACATTTTCATGTACTTTCTTTCACCAACACAATAAATTTTCTCTCACCACCACTAATATGAAAAAGAATGTTATTTGGTTGCTTGATCATAAAACTGCCTTCTCAAGTAAGGATGCCCTCTCAAGTGGAAGGGTGCCCTCTCAAATGGATTTCTACAATATATTTTTGTTTTAAAGCCCATTTTGAAGAGGATTTTGATTAATAATCACCTAACCTTATGAGAGTAGTGTGCAAAAAAGTAATTTAAAATTGCAAGACAAAATGCACAAATAAAAACTCTCAACAACTAATTTACATTTGTTATAATAAACATTTTTGTATTACATATCAATATTAAAGCATACGAGTCAAGTCCAAAAAAAAGGATTGTATAACCTAATAAAAGTCTAAGGCAATAGAACTAATGTTAGAAATGACAACATGTCAATGTGCATATACTCCATGTATTTATACATTCTCAAAATAGTTAGAATTAAATAATAGAAATGATTTGATTGTGTATTCTGGTTAATATTTCAAGCCAAGCCAACAAAGATGAAAGCGGTGGATGTTGAGTCAAAGGTCAAGTTGATGCCGATTGTAAAAGTTCAAACAACAAGATGTCGATCATTATCTAATGTACCCATAAAAGAAAGTAGAGAGACACTCTAAGCAAATGATTAACCCAAAACACCAAGCAAAAATTAAATGTCAAGGATGCTATCTAATGTATCCATAAAGGAAAGTAGAGAGACACTCTGAGCAAATGATTAACCCAAAACACCAAGCAAAATTTAAATGTTTTGGCTCGTTAAGGGACAGATATAAGGCATGAAGGAACCTTAGGAAATTGTTTGGAGTTAAAATAAAACGTAACTTTTTAGTAACCAATAGAAACTCTGCATAAAGAAAATGATTTTGCCAATAAAGATTGATATGATTAGAGATAACATCTCAAAGACATATCAACGTGACTCGGACTTGCACGATTCAACGAAACTTCATGACTCAAAATTAGTAACGACTCGACTCAACAAAGCTGATGTATTAGAGTAGGACTCAGATTTGAGAAAGCTTGACATAAAATTTTACAAATAAAAAGACTAAAAAATACATAAAAATAAGAAAATGTTTATCAAACTCTCTCAAAATCTATAAAACCGTCATACTCGTTGAGCACCTTGGTCACATTCTTTAAATATAAGTGAGTTTGACAAAAACGTGTCAACTCAATGCCTTTCTAAGACGAGCAATACATGACTGGTGAGCCATGTTTTAATGCCCAAAGAAAAACAAGAATAATCGAAATGTCAAAATACTGTTTGAATTCTTAAGCTTCTCCAACCCTAAAAAGAAATCTACTAAAGGTGATGCAGCAAAGAATCTGGTATTGAATATAGTTGAAGCAAAGAAACTGGTGAAATACATGATCACGGGTTCCAAGGAAGAAAGAAAAGCAGCATCAAACAAGTTAGAAGAATGTTTTCCTTGATGTGTTTACCCATAATTTATGTATTATAAAGTGAATTATATGTCATTATTGTTGGAGAATAATGCTAAGTTGATGAATGTAATAGACTTTGATTTAGGAATCATTTGATTATGTGGATAGCTTAGCTGTTTATGTGTTGCTAGCTGTAAGTTGTGAAAGACTTCTCCAAATAAGTATATTTTTATTATTAGCTTGTGGTTTGATATTCTGTTATAAGTTTTTTACTATTTTATTGATAAAAATTAAAACAGATATTAGATTTTATGTGTGAACAATACTTTTCTCCCATTTTCTAAGTATTATCACTTTAAATGTTTTATATATTTTCATGAAAGTGATTTTTGGTTAATTTTTTATATATTTTAAAAAATAACACTTGTTTATGTCTCAAAGATTATGGTTACATAATTTTATATTTGCAAAGCATTTGTCTTATTCAACAATGTTTTTAAAATGTGATTGTAGAGTGTTTTTTTAAGTAACATTTCTATTTACCGGCCTACACTACGCCTCTTTGTAACATTCTACCATTACAACTTTCCAAATTTTTTTACTACCGCACTTAATCTGCTATTAGTGATTCAGTTTGTTTTACTTATCCATGTTTTAACAAAGTATTTAAAAACTGTAGCAATTGAAAGTAAGTGACACTACGAGATAAATTGTCAATCCTCACATATAGTCAGAAAACTGTCCTTTCTCTTTGCTTGCCATTTTTGTTGCTTTTATATATGGCAAAACTTGTTTGTAGCAAGAGTCTTTCTTTTGATAGTGTATATTTCTCTTTGCTCGTCATTTTTGTTGCTTTTATATATGGAAAAACTTGTTTGTAGTAAGAGAGTCTTTCTTTCGCTAGTGTATCTTCTCTTTTGGTTTCTTCTCTAAAAATATGACAAATTTTGAAAGAGTTAAAAGACCTCCCTAGTTCCTTGAGTAAATTCCCTATACCCAATAAATTGTTATTCAACGGCTGCTTTGAACCATTCAACCAATCTACCATTAATGATGAATCTCCATAAACCTGTAGGTCGTGTACATCTTCCTCAATAGCTAACTTAAGTAAGGTTCTCAATGCCAAGCACTTAGCCCTGTTATTTGAACCACTACCACTTTTTGCTTTAAATTCAATAATATGAATTTTTGATATATTAAGTATACCATCCAAACCACATATTATTTCCACCCCTTGACATGCCCCATCAAAGCACCAACTTTTCTTTTTATCAATGCGTAATTCTTTAAAAATCCACAACTTTGGTACCAAATCCTTTTCTTTCACAAATTTTGAGAGTGCCAATACCTAAGATGTGTTGACGCTTGGAAAAATCCTTGCATCAACAAAAGGGGTTCCCCTGGTGAAAAATCCCAATTAGACTTCTTACCATCTGAAATAGGGAAGCCGTTCAGATTCTGACCCGTCTATCGTTAATGGTTGGGGGGTTTTACCGGTTACGGCCTAGTACACCGTTTAAGGTTTTATTGTTATTAAATGAGACGCAAAATGATTTAATCCATGGTGCAAGCTAAACTAACTTGACCTATCCTTGCAAGGAGCAAAAGTTACAGAAACAAGCAGCAAATGAAGCGAGCTACATTCCAACAGCAGATAACTACTAATCATGAAATATATCACAGCTACAAAGTGAGATTAAATATTGAGATAACTACAACATAAAACTGGTTTGCATTCACAACTCTTAGAAGGCAAAAGAATATTGCATTCATTACATACACAATAAGCAAGAAAGAATCATTAGAGTAATTCAATAGGTCAATAGAACAATCTTACTACATATGCATCATAGCAGAATAGGAAATCAGTTCCATAGCATTCATCCATACAACAAACCCAACGTTCAATGCCAAGCTTGAGTCCAGAAGTTGTCTATTCATCTTCAGAAATAATTCATACATAGAGTGAGTAGCCAAACATTTCTAGTCCCAAAATTCCTTCTCCCTTTTATCCACCCTTCTTTATAGTTTGCGCTAAGCCTCTAGGTGACTATTTGACTTCTCTCAAGGTAGTTACAACTTTTGACATTCCCAACCACATGCCACTTTATATTTACATTTTCAGCATAAAACATGACAAAAGGAAATTAAAGTTACATAATCAATATGGGGTGTTCCCTTGAGCCTAAATAAATTCATCTCAAAGTTCACGATCATAAGAAATTACATTTAGCTGTTGAGACTCTAATAAATGCAAAGCAACTTTATAAAGGACCATTTCTCTAGATAAAGTCGTTAATCCTTTGGTTGATGAGTTGTGTCCTATAGTCAATTATTGAGCCTTCAACGCAGGTTTCCCAATATGCTCTCGTAAGACCTATGAAGTGATTTGGTTTGTACCCTAAATAGCTTTGATTTAATCTGGGGTGACCTTGAAACCAACTTGAAACGGTTTCTATGCTCACTTAACAAAAGGACCAATTATAGGACCGTTTTAATTGAACTTGATTGCAATTAAAGGCTTGAATCCAATGTGAATATTGAACTTTATGATTGTGTTGCTAGGCTCATATATCATCACTTAATGAACATCATTGTGGAAATAAAATGCATAAGGAAAACATGAGACAAGAGATACTCATTTGGTAATGAATTTCACCAGACCCCCTAGTCACGTCTATGGGCTCTGCTCAACTCTGTAGCAGCTTCATTTTCTTCTTTAAAGATACTCTCCTTTACAAAGGGATTAATTCCCACATCACCAGGTGGCAGTAGAAATCTCACAACAATGGCAGTATCGAAGAGGTGCTCTCATATAATGCCAAAGAGCTAATTCTCACAAGCATGTGGTTATGTCTCTCAACAAGAGAAGGTATCTTTTGAAAAATGATGATCTCTCACAAACATGTGGTATAAAATGGACTATCTCGTAATCAATGGAAAAGGTCCTCTTTGAATTTGTTGCTCAGACTCAATCGTATTCATCATCATCACCACCTCGACATTCTGAGATTTATAACTGTAAACATGACTACTTTCCATCAAAGTGTCAAAATGGCCTTATTTACTTAATACATATGGCATCAACATCATGTGTTGGCATAATTTACATGACAATCCACACCAAAACCCATAGCCACATGCTTTTGGGATTCTTAATAGTTTTTCACATAAGAATCATAATACAAGGCCCATTTACAAAGCGCTCCACAAAATGAGGGCATCTCTCAGTAGTTTGATTTTAAAAACAAACTATAATATAAATTACCCATCAAAACTTCAAAACCAAAGTCTTTATACCTATGTCATGGTGCACTTGATCCTTAGTTCCCTTTGGCTTCGAACCTGGCCCCAATGGCTTCAACACTTGCCAAAATGACTCCCAAACGCTTTGCATCCATTGACCCATGTTTCAAAGCTTGTGGTAGGGGTGCTTATATAGCACATGGTGGTCCTAACCACCCCCACATCTTCATGCAACCATATTCCAAATGTAGCATAAATACATAACCAATGTTTTTATTTGCCATCTAGCATATGGCATAACCGTTGGAAACCACCATTCGAAATAGGGTAATAGAGCCCAAGCTTCATGCATATGGTTTTAACCATTTCCAAAACTTGTCATATTGTTTTGAAAACCCACTCATTGGATAACCATGTGCCAAATATGTTCCAACGCACAATAAAATGTTGTTGTAACATTTTCCAAGTAATAACATGTTATATTGGTTTTTTGGAAGCAGGAGTCCTGGGGTCAAACCTGCGGGCTCCGCTCTCTCTTTGACCATGCCAATGATTTAGCACATAAATAATATATGACCCGTTGCTAATATAGGAAACGTACCTTGGCGCAATGTTGGAGGCGCTTAGTTTTAACCTATGGGTCGTGGGTTCCCCATCAACTCTCTTTTCTGCACCAAATTAAACACCATTTAACTTTAAATAAAATTTGTGCCTCTTATGTGTATGAAAAGAAGTGGTGATATTGGAAAAGTCTTGTGACCGTTGGACACAAGGTCATTGGATCCATACTTGCGCCCTCTTAAAATATTTTGGTAAAAGCAATTGAATCCACCTAATTGGGGATGCCACATGTCAAGATTCCATTGGTACACGTATTGGGTCATACTTTCAACTCAGCTCTGCTATTTCAAATGAGTCACGTGTTGATAGGTCCAACTCATCTTCCAACTCAACAGCCACTCTTGCCATGTCATCGGCAACTTCCAGTTGGCTGTACGACCTGCCAAGCGACACCTTTGTTTTTGCTAATTTGCTTATTTGCACAAAACTTCAGAACATGATATCTTTTGCATATAGTGTCCGTTCGAGGTGTCGTTTATGATGTTGGAAAGCTCTTTCCGAGCTCTACACAAAGGTATTGTTCTCTTTGGAATTTGAGCACTTTGAATTTTGAGCGCCTTCAAATCCTCCTGGATCAAGTTCCCAAGTCTTCATCTCTGATCGTCCTTAGTTCCGCTAACCTCTCTGCTCTTGGGATGGGTTCTTCAAATTTTTTGGGAGGAGGTACATGACACCTTTTAAATACTTTGGCTATGTTTTGGTGCACCTCCTTACACTTCTCCATCGAGGCTGCAAGCTCTTTTCGTAACTTTTGCTCAGCTTTCTAGCAATTATCCAAAGTGGCATAGTCGAGTTGCATCTCTTCTATTGTCTGCTTTGGTAAATTAGGTGGGATTTTCGTATGTTGATTATGCCATGCTTCTACCCTTTTCATTTTCCATTTTACATCAGTGGTATTGAGACCATTACTTCAGGCCTCCTATGATACCTCTTTGAGCTTGGTGTCTATCTTTTGAACTTTGATCACCTGCTTAGTAAGCAATTCCTAAGAATGAAATAGTTGTTCTTGTAGAGTAGCTCCACAACTATGGAATTGAGCTAGACCTTGCCTCTCTTCTCTGAAAGCATTTAGGTTAGTTGCTAACAAGTTATTTTTTCGTTGAAGAGTTCCTACTTGAGCCTCAAAATCTAAAATCCCTACTTTTAGAATCTCGATCCACTCTGCTCACTTTTCCTCCCTTATCTACGCGTTCATGGCTTCTTTCTCTCCCTCAAGAACTTCAACCTGAGTGGTTATAGAATCCTTTTCTGGTTGTAAGCTTCGAGCCATCTTTATTGCATTCCACTTTTCGACCTCCATGGTGTCATGCTGGTGTTTCAAATCAATCCCTTGATTTCTAGTAGCCTACGAGAGGAGGCCCTTCAATTTGCTAATCTTCGTCTTATCTTTCTCAATGTCTTACAGTAGATTTTGGATATTATATTGGTTTTCCATAGTGGTAGGCATGCTTGCGGATGCAATCATTTCTAGTTCCTGATATTTTCCCTCAAATACTAGGACGACTTAAGTGGTGACGATATCCAGTTGCGACAAAAACTTGAGTCTTTTGTCCGTTCTTTTTATGATCTTCTTCCTCTTTGGGTCAAAGATTATAGTTTCCAACTTGGACACAACATGTTCTTTGGATGGTGTGTATCGAGTAAGGCCTAATTCCTTGAAGGTAAAATGGCCTCCAACGAATGGGACCTTGGTGCTTCTGGTGGCATTGTCGATATCCATGTCTTGAGGGCTACTACCTTGCACTTCCTCGACCTGTCCTTGTTCATGTTCCATGAAATTTTCCTAAGCTTCCTCCTCCACTTTCCTCTTAAGTTCTTCTTGCAAAGTTCGTTCTTCCCTTTCTCAAGCACCCTCTTTCTCTCTAAGCAACTCTTCCTTCCTTCTTTCTTCTCTTTCATCTTTCCTTGCTTGTTCTTCTTCCTAAGCTTTCTTCGCTTGCTCCTCCTTTTGTAATTTCTTGTTGTTTTTCTAATAATAAAGCTTCTAATTCAACTTCCTTTTGGTTTGCTTCTTGTACTAATTTCTATTGTACTTCTTCCATTGTTTACCTAGTTTGTTTATTGGTGTCTTCCTCTTTAGTGATTTTCCCTCGCTTTCTCCTCTTATCTAACTCTTCAAAATTACGGGATATCCAAAATAATTCCTCATTGGCACACAATTTATTAGCATGGGGAAAAGGAATTTTGATAGTTGTGCAGTGATTGGCTACCTTTCCATGACTATCATTTCTGAAAAAGGGCATTTCCCCAAAGTGAAAAGTGTTAGAAGAACAAGATCATAGAGAAATAACAATAAACAGAAATGCAAATATAATCACACAAACACATTACAAGAGAGACACCAATATATCGTGGTTCACCTAATATGGGCTACGTCCACACTGAAATTGCCATTCCTTATTATTATATCATCCAACAAAGTGAAGGGATACAACCTGCAGCACAGCCACTGCACTTCCTCTTCACACTCTCTCACAATCTCTCTTTTCGATCTCAGAGATCTTTACAATGCATAAAACCCAATACATATTTTTTTAGCCGTATTACAATGTCTTTCTTTTATAGGGGAAATACAATGGGAAAATACCATGGGTTACCCAAAACCATGGGCTCGTAAACTGTTGGTGAAAACAACCCCAAATTTTTTTATTGGGGGCAGTACAATAATCCTGGGGTACAAACACGACTGAATAACATCTCTAAATCTGGAAGATCAGGCTCCACAACCAACAATCTCTCACTTGGAGACTGATCACAGTAACACCACTGCTGATGTACTTGCTGGACTTGGACTTGGAAAATTTCGTGTCTTCACCTTCATGCTAGAAGTCCAGTTGAAACCGAGAAAGAACACAGTTTCTCTCTATTCACTACCTTTGTGAACATGTCTACAGGATTATGGCTAGTATGTATATTTTCCAACTTCAACAGTTCATCTTCCAGAACATAGCGTATGAAATGGTAATTGAGATGTATATGTTTAGTCCTGGAATAGAATGCTTAGTTCTTTGCAAGATGAATGGCACTCTGGCTATCACTATACAACCTGCTATCCTTCTTCTTACCAAATTCCTCCATAAACCTTTGCAACCAAATCATCTCTTTACTAGCCTCTGTAACAACAACATACTCTGCTTCCATTGTTGAAAGTGCAACAACCTTTTGCAGTTTCAAAATATAACTTACTGTTGTTCCACCTACAGTAAACACATACTGTGTGGTGCTCCTCATGCTATCCTTATCACCTGCCATATCTGCATCAACATATCCCTGTAGAACAGTGTCTGAACCTCCAAAACATAATGCATGAGTGGTAGTACCTCTCAAATACCTGAGAATCCACTATCCTACCTTCCGATGTTCTTTACCTGGATTGTTCATATATCTGCTCACAACTCCCACTGCTTGTGCAATATCTGGTCTTGTGCACACCATGGCATACATCAAGCTTCCAACGACTGATTGATAGGGAATCTTGGACATGTAATCTATCTCTTCCTGTGTCTTGGGACACATTTCCTTAGTTTGAAATGGCCGGCCAAAGGTGTACTAACTGGTTTTGCATTCTGCATTCTGAACCTCTCCAACACCTTTTGTATGTACTCACCCTGAGACAATGTCAATTTGCGATTTTTCCTATCTCTTGTTATTCTCATACCAAGGATTTGCTTTGCAGCACCCAAATCCTTCATCACAAATGAATTAGCTAACTTCCTTTTGAGCACATTTATATCCTGCATGTTAGACCCTACAACAAGCATGTCATCCACATACAATAACAAGATAATATAAATTCCATTATCTAGCCTCTTGAAATAAACACAGTGGTCAAAATGACATCTACTATAACCTTGTTCTGTCATAAACCTGTCAAATTTTAGATACCACTGCCTTGGAGCTTGCTTCAAGCCATACAAGCTCTTTTTCAACCTGCACACCAAATTCTCCTTACCTTTGACCTCATACCCTTGTGGTTGCTGCATATACATCTCTTCCTCCAAATTCTCATGGAGAAAGGTTGTTTTTACATCTAACTGTTCAAGATGCAAATCTTCTACCACCACTACACTTAAGATAGTCCTAATTGAATTCATCTTAACAATAGGAGAAAATATTTCATCAAAATCTATACCTTTCTTCTGTGTAAACCCCTTTACAACAAGTCTGGCCTTGTACCACTTCTTACCTCCTTCTTCTTCCTTCAACCTGTAAATCCATTTGTTCTGCAATGCAACTGAACCAAATCTCAAGTCTGGTTTCCTACCAATGAGTCCATCTCTTCATTCATGCCTTGCTCCCACTTCTTTCTAGTTTCCTCCTGCATTGCTTCTTCATAACATTCTAGTTCACTAGCATCAATCATCAACAAATAATACATTGAAGGAGAGTATCATTCAGGGAGTGTACTTAACTTAGTAGATCTTCTTGCAGTTGTAGGAGTTTCAGGTACTTGTTGTTGCTCTTGATTTTCTAGCACCTTTGGAACTTCGTTTTCTTGAATTTCATCAAGTACTGTGTACTTTGTGTTTGCATTTTCCTGTTTCTTTCCCTGCAACTGATCTTTATACATGACCTTTTCATTGAATATCACATCTCTACTCCTAATGATTTTGTGATTTTCATAATCCAATAAGCGATAACCAAAATCATCAACCCCATATCCAATAAAGGTAAATTTCTTGGATTTAGCTTCAAGCTTTGTTCTATTTTCTTTATCAATATGGACAAATGCTTCACAACCAAACGTTCTCAGAAATGAGAAGTTTACATTTTTACCTGTCCATGCCTCCTCTGGAATACCACCATCCAAAGCACTTGAAGGCTCTCTGTTTATTAAATAAACAACAATATCTACAACATCTACCCAAAACTGTAAGGGCAACCCTCCATGCAATTTTATACACCTTGAACACTCCATGATCGTTCTATTCATCCTTTCTGACACACCATTTTCTTGTGGTGTGTAACATCCCGAAATTTCACTAAAAATTTAAAATTTTTATAGTAGCATTAAATTCTAAAATGTTGACAGCAGAAAATAAAATGTTTGCTAACCACTTAACTAAAACCAATTCAACAAAGTAACACTTCGTACTTATTAAATATGATAAGACAATTATTATTTTGCAATAAAATATAAACCTATAGCAGTATGTAATTTCCTATGCGATAAGGTTCTTGTGATAAATACTGATGGATATGTTTGAATGTTGATGAAGGGGTTCCTACGGGGTGCCCTGAGGTTTAGTTAGCTTGATAGCTAAAGCATTGAACCTGCCTCTTTTTGCAGATTCGCAGGTAAGGTATTACAGTAATTCAAGTACTTCTAGTAATTCAATATTTATTTTTGCTAGCCGTCAATGCAATAAAATAGCGAAAGTATTTTCTGTATAAGAAAGATGTTAAAGGTATGGATCTTCAGTTTTGTTCCTTCAGTTTAACAAGTGTTATCCTGGCTATTCATGAAGTTTGTGGACATAACTGTCATTACTATCTGCTTAAATATATTGATACTCCAACCATTACGTTGATTTCCGTTCTAGAAATATAAATTGCTTTCTATTCTAACTTCTGCAAAGATTAGATAAATTCTTACAAATTCAAAGTGCCAGTAGTATTGTAAAATTATTCCTACATGACACATCTATTATTGAATGATACCTCAAATGTGAAATGGTGAAATTATGTGAATCTAGATGGATCCTTTGATATCCTATTTAGAACTTTAAGGTATTATCATAACATTTCTTATGACATTGTAAAGGTTTTTAACCTATGTATTGAGACTTCCTTCTATAAGGATTTCGTCATAATGCCAAGTAGATTCACATGCAATATATATCTGTTGACTATGCAAAATTGAATTAATGTTTTCTTCATTTAATATCTCTATTAGTTAATATACTAGTGTATTGATAATGTGTGGGTTTAGACATGTCAAAGTATTACAATGCTGATTGCATTGGATTCGAATTCTTAAGTACTTACGCAATACTACAAATACTATGTTTTACATAGCACAATTTTCCAAGGGTTATATATAGTAATACCTTTGAATAGTATGGAAACCATATGTTATATGTATTTACGACCTAGGTAGCATAGAAACTAGCTATATGATTTATGAACTATGCCATAACAACGATTTGATTTAAATTGAAATGTAATTCTCTAAGCAATACAATGCGATAGCCTTGATAACATGGAATATTGATGTAGTGAAATTTGTGCCCAAATAGTGTTAATGGAGATTATGGTTCTTTAATGCTGTGCAGTCCTTCGTTGGTTGACAATAACGTGTCTGCAATGATCTTTTAATGCTTCCATCCACCCCTTCAGTGGAATGTCCTGTTGGATATCCATGTGGAGGTTTTCACGTGAATATATGTATGACAAGTTGAGTTGTAAAGAGAAAAATAGATGAGCTTCCTCTCAGCTGGCCTTTGGCATTAATGAGGTTATAAATGATCTTGTATGTACAGTTGCTTTGAGTTTTGTGATCCCCAGCTGGCTTTATCAGCTCCGTTGATCTGGTCCTGTCCTCGGGTTTAGGTTTTGCCCTAACCGCTCATGCTATTCTTACGCTTTGTTTTACTCCTTGGTGTTCATTTGGTGGGTCTGGTCTTGGAGAGAGTCCGATAGGCTGCATGGTAATAGGGTTTGATAGCAGGTTGCCTGTGAACTCATACTCGGATTCGATGGTGGGATCTATGGTTATAATGTTGGTAGTTTTCAAGTTTTCTTTATGGAGTTGAATGTTAATAGCCCTGTGGATTTTGTCATAAATTTTTATAGAGGGTTTCCATGATTTGTAGTTTCAAGATCTTGACTGAGGATGAAAGTGGAAGTTCGTAGAGTCAGTAGGCCTTCTCTGTAGTGGTTTTTTAAGCGGATTTGAATCTTAAATGATAATGGTGTTTCCAGCTTTGGCTCCTGCAACGAGATGTAATGATTTCAAATCTAAGAGCTTTGTCTGCAATTGTTTAAGTTCGAAATTCATGCATCTCTTTTGTTTTAGTAAGATATTTAACTTCAAAATGTTTTAATGGCAGGTACTGACGCTGTTTGGAGGTTGTAATGTTCAAAGTCTCAGTGGAATGGCACCAGCTCACTCAAACTGGTAAGCCTCGATGGTTTAAAATCCTCGTAGGTTCTCCTGGCATCATTTGATGATGACATTGCTCGTCAGGCTCGATGTTGGTTCCTGGCATCGTTTTGGCATACACAAAAAAGTTTTTAATGTAATGTTGTAATGGACAGAGGGTGACCCCTCGCCATAATTTGATAACTAGCCTAGCCATGTGTTGTTTTTTATGTTTTCCTACAATGTATTGAATCTCAAAGGGATGAACCCTCAGATGTGATAATGAAATATTGAGTTATGTTCTATAAAATGATGTAGTCTTGTGTTTGAAATTTATTTACAGTTTTAATGTTTTCAAAGGATAGTTAAAGGATTAACTAAGTGGCTTGACCACTCGCTAGGGTTGTTGTCCCGTCTTGATGCTGTAACTAATACTTAAGAATGGGTGTTTCTTTTTTCTATAAATTTTGAAATAAAATGATTGTTTTCAAATCGATAATTTCATCCTAATGATAGGATTGTTTTGCATCGATATTTAATGAAATAAGTGCGAATAATTTTCGCCGAGAGGGTAATAACCCTTGGTCAAATGACCATAGAATGCGATTTTAACTCTTTGATACAGTTTAAGGATATAAATAAAAGCTCTGTTGTATAATACAATTGTTGGTGAAAGAAATGTTAAAGTGCTAGGTTTTTTTTTAATCGATTGTTTAGAAATACTTGACGAAACTGAAATAAAATGTTTATGAGTCTTCTGCTGTTATTTGTTTATGAGTTTGACGGACTCCTATTTGAACTAATAAATGCTAAGGATAATAATGTGAGATTTGAAAAGAAGACATAAAAACATGAAAACCCTAGTTTATTCTATGACTAAAGAAAATAGAAATGAAATCAACTACAGAAAGATATTATTTAAATTTAAACTACTACGGTTTCCTAAATACTGTGTAACAGAATGCTAGATTTTATTACTTAGATATGATATTTGTTTTGTTTCCAAGATATATAAACTTGATAAAATAATGGTAATAATACTAGGTACTTAGGAAATATGAATATTTTTGCAGTTGCTAATTCAATACAATTTGGTGAAAGAAAGTACAGTAAATTTTTACAATATTTAATTGATGAAAGAATAATAAAAGAAGAACATAAAATTATTTTATTTCCTACATAATATTAATGATAGGAAAAACTTAATGAAATACTTCAATATTAATCTTCTCATTCATCTGGCAATATGCCTATCATTTTATCTATTTTAATTTCTTCTCTGTACTAGAGTACGATGCAAATCTATTAGCATGGGGAAAAATGCAAAGAATATTTTATTCAATTTTATCATTACAATTCACAATCCTAATTAGATTTAGAAACTGAAAATAGATGCTTCTGAACAAGGTACATTATGTAAATAAGAATTAAATATCTGCAGATAAACAAATTTAACTACTTAATAACAGATAAACAAATAGAACCTGCAGATGAAGATAGGGCCGACAAACACCCATGGAGGCCTGTTCCTCCCAACCTTTTCCAGAAGAAGCAGCCAAACTGTTGGATTCCTATGGACCCCCGAGCCTGCTAACTGAACCACTCAGTAGTAATGGGAAGACTCACAACATGATCAACAACTTAGCATATCCCCTCATCAAATCTCTTGGGTGCGAGCACAGCATAACCCCAAGGTAAATTTCCTTGTCAGGAAAAGTGATGAAACTCAGTTCATAATTTGATGGCTATTATATAGACTGCCTAGGTCCTTAGTGGCTAGTTTGGATCAAATGAGCCTCAAGTTCCATTCCCACCTTCCAGGGCACTATGACCACATTTCAAGGGAGTTGTCCCATACCAACAGCTAGTTAGTTGCATCATGATGTTGCCACTTTTTCATTGCCTTCTACCCCAGATTCCATTCCACCTAGTGGGTCAGTAACCACTCTTTCAACAGTCCCCTTAGGTGTTTGTCTCCTATTTTATTTATTAAATAATATAATATTGTGCAAATTACAGTCATCCTTGGACACTTGTCCAACATAAAAACTTTATAATAAAAGTTAACATAATGTTTTTCCAACATAAAATGTTCTTCAACAAAAAGGGCATTTTACATGGTGTTCCTAGTACTGTCTTCTCTCTACGAATCCCATGGTATCAACAATAACTATCAAACTCCTTGCCGCAACACTCACCTCCATTATCAAATCTGAGACACTTCAACCTTTTTCCTGTCTCATTCTCAACCAAAGCTTTCCACTTCTTAAAAGTAGCAAACACATCAGATTTCTGTCTAATGCAATAAACCCAAGTTTTCATAGTTGCATCGTCAATAAATGTAACATAATAATGAGATCCACCAAGAGATTGTACCTGAGTCAGTCCCCATACATCTGTATGCACAAGCTCTAACTTTTCATTCTTCTTCTGTTTCCCAACCCTGAGAAATCTGACTCTCTTCTGTTTTCCATAAACACAGTTCTCACAGAATTCCAAACTTACTTGCTTCAAATTTGGCAGCAACTTCCTTGAGTGGAGAATCTACATCCCCTTCTCACTCATGTGGCCAAGCTTATGATGCCATAATGTTGTATTTGTTCCTGTGGAAGCTAAAGAGATAGAATGGTTAGTATTATGAGGACATAAATACAACGTACCTACCCTGTCTCCTTTTGCTATCACCATTGATCCTTTAGTGATCTTCCACCACGTTTCTCCAAACGTAGATAGACAGTCGCCATCTCCCAACTGCCCCATTGAGATCAGATTTATTTTCATAGTAGGAATATGCCTTACATCTTTTAGAAGCCAATCATTTCCATTCTTAAATTTTATCCATACCTTACCCATTCCAACAATTTTACATGGCTCATCATCACCCAATAAAACATGTCCAAAATCTCCCTGAACATAATCATGAAAATATTTCCTATGGGGTGTAGCGTGACATGAAGCCCCTGAATCTACTACCCAATAATCACTAGTATTATCTAATGCAAGAATCAAAGCATCTTGTAACACATCACCTGCTACATTTGCTTCCTGGGTAGTTTCCTGTTGTCCATCTCCTTTCTTCTTTGCAGATCTGTAGTCTTTCTTCAGATGTCCTTTCTTTCCATAGTTCCAGCACTCTATCTTTCCCAGTTTGGACTTGGATCTGCCCATTTTAGAGTTTCTGCGATTACCTTGGCTCTTTCCTCTCTCCTTTTTTCTTCCCCTACTTTCCATGGTCAACGCATTACCTGATGTCTCACCTGTGCTTTTTTTTTTGCATTTCCTCGCTAAGAATAACATCAATAACATCATCAAATTTCAAGGTGTTTGAACCAAAGACATAGTTACTTACAGCCATGACCAAGCTATTCCAACTTTCTATCAATGAACACAAGGTTAGAAGAGCCCTAACCTCATCATCGAAATTCACACTTACAGAACTTAGTTGATTTGTAACCGTATTAAATTCATTTAAATGATCAGTAATAGATCCACCTTCAGACATATTCATATTAAATAAATGCTTCATTAGAAATACCTTGTTGGAGGCCGAGGGTTTTTCATACAGTGTACCCAATGCACTCATCTGACCCTCCGTTGTCCTTTATTTTGAGATATTGAAAGCCGCCGACGAAGCCAGGGATAGTCATATTGTCCCTAGTGCCTTTCTATCAAGAACCTCCCATTCTCCATCCTTCATAGTCGCTGGCTACTTTGCTCTTCCTCCCAACGGTAGGAATAGATCATTTTGGTATAGATAGTCCTCCATTTGCATCTTCCATAGCTGGTAGTTTTGGCCATTAAATTTCTCGACCTTAAACTTTCCTTCTTCCGCCATTGCTCCCACTCGAACCAAAAACCCTAGTTTCCTGCAGTTTTATCTGCCAAACAGACCTTTGGCTCTGATACCAATTGTTAGAAAAACAGGATCATAGAGCAATAACAATAAACTGAAATGAAAATATAATCACACAAACACATTACAAGAGAGACACCAATATATCGTGGTCCACCTAAGATGGGCTACGTCCACATTGAAATTGCCAGTCCTTATTATTATATCATCCAACAAAGTGAAGGGATACAACCTGCAGCACAACAGTTGTACTTCCTCTTAACACTCTCTCATAGTCTCTCTTTTCGATCTCAGAGATATTTACAATGCATAAAACCTAATACATTTTTTTAGTCATATTACAATGTCTTTCTTTTATAGGGGAAATACAATGAGAAAATACCACAGGTTACCCAAAACCATGGGCCTGTAAACTGTTGGCGGAAACAACCGCAAAATGTTTTCTTGGGGATGTTGCCCCCGAACCCCAAAGTGGGGAAACAACTGTACAGTAAGCCTGGAGTACAAACACAACTTAATAACATCTTTGAATATAGAAGATCAAGCTCCACAACCAACAAAAGGCTTCAAAGTATTTGGTCAGCACAGTTTCCTCCTTCACCTTAGACATTTTGTATGCCCCAACTGTTATAGGTAGGGGAGGCCATGATGTATTTTTATTTTGTTCAAGAAATTTGCAATACCATTCAGAAAGGTCTATCTCACTATCTCCTTGAGGACCAGGAAATCCATGACATACTTGGGGTAGACATATGAAGCTTTAGATCTTCCTGCATAGATGCACAAATATGTACTTTCATTGGTTAAGTACCAATCCCCTGGCTGGGTCACCATTCTGATAGCATCTTCAAACATGAAGTTAGGCATCCTTCCATTTATAATTTTGATAGAGGAATAATGAATTCCTCACATATCTACCTGTAATGGCCAGCATGTTTCTATGCCTACGATACCTAACAACACACATGTATAAGCAATTCATTAGGGTTCCATTGCCACCCCATTCATGGAAAATGATAAAGAATACATATGTAGTTTATCATATATGAAGACCTGTGAAACTCTGCTTTGTTTGCAAGGATTCCAACTTGTTCTTTTTAATGGTCTCTTCCATATTTGCAGAAATGGCATTTACCCAATTGAACTGTGCATCTCACAATGTGATGTAGTATAGCAATGGTGTCAAACTGAGCTTGAAATGTGTTGCATTGGACATTCCATATAGTTTGCATAAAAGAGCTGCAACGACACTATAAGGAGATATTAATAACTTGGTTTCATATTCTCCACTTTACTTCTAACAGAATTGCTTCCTGGGAAACCACATCTTCTTAATGAATTCAAGATAATCAAGTTGCAAGCTTTCAATCCATTCCATAGTCATAAAGATTTCTGTTGTCAGGAGTTTGTAGGCTTTTGCGAGGTGGGTGAGCTGAAATGAAGCGATACCTTTTCCTGAGCTGTCCTTTACCATGCGGGTTGTGGCATGAATCTGAGGTATAAGACAGCCTATTACCTCTACACAAGGGAACAATTTGGCTCTTGTTGTTTGAGATGAACTTGCATCAAATAAATGAAGAAAATGCACAATATAATAGAACACAGAAGATATTTATTGATTGCAAACCACTTCGAGGGGGAAACCTCCTTTGAGCAAGCTCAATACAAAATAACTTGTGGTGCCTTCACTGGCCTCAACACATATTTATATACTAAGTATAAGCTAAACAACTATTACTCCTCATGCATGTGGGATAACACAATATACTCATGGGACGACTTACAAAGCATATACATCCAACAACAATATACTATCGTTTTGGTATAATGCAATATACTCACGGGACGACTTACAAATCATATGCGTCCAACAACAATATACTAACAAAGTAAAGAGAAGGGTGAACACGAGTTCCTAGCATCCCCTCCCCCCTAGAAAAAGCTTTGTCCTCAAAGCTTTAGATGTGGAAACTATTGATGAATCGGAAGTAGTGGTTCCCATGTAGCATCCTCTAGTTGCATTCTGTGCCACTGAATTAATACCTTTGTGATAGATCGAGAGAGAAGCTGATGAGTGCGCCTATTGAGGATGGCCTCAGGCTCCAAAAGGATGGATCCTTCATTATCCAGTTCTAGTAAAATAGTTTGTCCTCTGATGTTGGTGCCAAAAAATTTCTTTAAACAAGAGACATGAAATACTGGATAAATGCGGGAAGAAGGAGGACGTTCCAACTTATAAGCAATGGACCCAATATTCCAAAGAACCTTATATGGCCCATAGAACTTTGGAGCGAGCTTATGACGCCCTTTGAGTTTTAGGGAGGATTGCTTGTAAGGCTGCAGACGAAGAAAAACCATATCTCCTACTTGAAAAGTGTGCTTGGAATGGTGTTGATCGGCTTGTTGTTTCATTCGATTTCTTGCCATGTGAAGATTGTCCTGCAAAATGTGAAGAATCTGATTGCGGTTGCGAAGAACTGTGTCAACTCCCTGAACTGGTGAACTATTGGGCGTGTATGGAAGAAGCATTGGTTGTGCCTGACCATAGACTGCTTCATATGGAGTCATTTTAGATGCAGTGTGGTAGGAGGTATTGTACCACCTGTTGATGTATATGTAACTTCAGAATGTATTTCATTTATATATTTATTGTACTCCTATAGAAATGTATTATTCCTCTATATGGAAGTGTCGTCATTTGTATTGACAAGTGTCGCAAGTATGTTAACTTGTCGATGGGTTATTAGACCACCTTGTAAGGGGTCAGCCTGTTATAATGTAATATGAAGTTATTGTACTTAGCTAGACAAGTCGGCCCCATAAGGTTATTGGGCAAACAGGACAAGTATAAATAGAGATCGGGAGATCTCTATTTGGATCACTTCAAAACTCACACTTCCTTCACTCGGAAAGTGGTGCACATGTGAGGAGGAGGATCAGCTGCTAAGAGGAGTCTATCTCTTGTACTTTGGTTGTGCTATTGCTCTATCTATCTCTGAGGAAGTTGTGGGGTTTTTCACCTTAGGGTTTTCCCCACGGAAACTCTGTGTGTCTATTATCTCTCATGCTTTTGCTTCTTGTGATGATTGACATGCTTGTTATGATTGATATGCATTGATATACTGTACATGTTATTCTCTCAATAAATATCCTAGAGTATTGTGAATTAATGCTCAAAATTTAACATGGTATCAGAGCTAACATGAGAAGAAGACATTGTGCAGTGATGGAAACTAGGGTTTCTTGTTTATTGGGTTTCTCTCCACAAATTTTGGAAAAGCAATATAGTAGATTGACTCTACTCATCAAGGAGAATCTATCTGTCCAATCAGAATTCAATTCCGATCATTTTTAGATTTGGCCCTAACAATTAGGGTTTCCACAAAAATAGGAATTTCTGAAATCTGAAGACATAGCTGGAAGCTCCTTGGAAAAATCAAAGTTTAGAGCTTTGGATCGAGATTTTTGGCTGGGTAAATCTCCAAGAAACTCAAACCCTAATTCAAGGTCCTCCCTAGTGAACCCAGGAAGACTAAAAGGCATTTCTGAAGGGTGATTTGCAGATCTCAAATTCTGAATACACCAGGATGATCAGCTCATCAAGGCGCATCTTTCTATCCTTTCAGAAAGTTGAAATTCACATTTTGAATTTTTAAGGTTTCTCTGACAAACCCTAATCCGGGACCAGATCCAGTTTTCAGCAAAGCAAGTGGTAAGACCTAAATCTCTTCTATTTCCATTTGAAGTACTATTTAAGATGTCTCACCACACCAATCTTGAGGATAAGCTTGAAGGGGCTGATAACTTCCGAGCTTGGAAGTATAGGATTGGGTTAATCCTGGAAGAAAATGAATTGGACTCCTACATTAGCTCTGAGGTCCCTATCCCAGAGGATGAAGAGGCTAAGGTATTGCATAAGAAGAACTTGGTCAAGGAAAAGAGAATCATTGCTGATTCTATCAAAGACCATTTTATACCACATGTGTCATCTCTAAAGACACCCAAGGAGATGTTTGACTCCCTAACCAAGTTATTTGAAGGGAAGAACATAAATCAGAAGATGACTCTGTGGAATCAATTGAAATGGGTCAAGATGTTGAATGGAGAGACCATTCAATCTTACTTCTCCAAGGTCTCTCAGATCAAGGAACAACTGGAAGCTGTGGATGAAGTAGTGGACAATGGTGAAGTTGTTATGACCACTCTGAATGGCCTACCTAGGTCATAGGACTCCTTTATTCAAGGAATCTGTGCAAGAAAGAAATTGATCTCTTTCAGTAGACTATGGGAGGAATGATCTCAAGAAGAAGCTAGGCTTGTGGCACGAGAAGAAAAGATGGGGAATGAAGATCAAGCTCTCACAGCTCACACCAAGGGAAGCAATGTTAAGAGGGAGAAATCTCATAACAAGAAACATTCTCACCCTTATCACACGAAGAAAGATCTATCTCATGTTCAATGTTTCGAATGTAATGAAATGGGACACTTTGCTTCAAATTGTCCCAAGAAGAAGAAAGACAACAACTTCAACAAGAAGAAGAAGAATAACAAAAGAAGATATCATGCTCATCCTGTTGAGGATGATGAACCTCCCAGGAAGAAAGCTAGAGCAGAAAGTGATGATGATGACTCATCAAGTGAAGAAGAGTATGTTCTAATCTCTACTCTCACAGGTACTATTTCTCATGGTTGTAATGATTGGTTAATTGATAGTGGGGCTTCCAAACACATGACTGGGTTTAAAGAATCTTTTGTAAACCTATCTGAAAATGAATCACCCCATAAGGTGAAACTTGGGGATGATTATCAATACCCTATCAAAGGAAGTGGGGAAGCCTCCTACAACCTAGAATATGGAAAGTCCTTAAAGATGAAAGATGTGTTATTTGTACCTGGGCTCAAGAAGAATCTACTCTCCATCTCTGCATTAGATGCAAAAGGTATGAGGGTTGCATTTGTAGATGGCCAAGTCCTAATGTGGCCAAAGGGTAAAACTATTGATGATGCAGTGGGGATTGGAGAGCAAGAGGGAGAATTGTATAAATTGAAGGGACAGCCTGAACATGCCATGGTGCATGATTCCATGGAGCCAAGTGAAATTTGGCATAGAAGACTTGCACATATGCACTACAAAGCATTACCAATTGCAAGTAAGGCTGTAGAAGGTCTTCCTGAAATTAAGACCAAGCATGAAGGTGTTTGCAAAGGATGTGCAAAAGGAAAGAACATAAAGAAGGCATTTCCAAGCAGTGAAAGCAAGGCAAAAAGTATCCTGGAAATTATCCACTCTGATGTATGCAATCCGATGTCATCCAGTTCTCTGAGTGGGTATGTTTACTATGTCTCTTTCATTGATGACTTCTCCAGGAAGACTTGGGTTTACTTCTTGAAGAACAAAGATGAAGTGTTGGATAAGTTCAAGGAATTCAAAACCTTGATGGAGAACCAAACTAATAAGAAGATCAAAACATTCAGATTCGACAATGGTGGAGAATTCACCTCAGGTGACTTCAAGAAGCTATGCAGTGATTCAGGGATTAAGAGGGAGTTGACTGCTCCTTACAATCCACAATAGAATGGAGTTGTAGAAAGAAAGAATCGAACAATCATGGAAGCAGCAAGGGCAATGCTGCATGACTAGGATCTACCTATGCATCTATGGGAAGAGGCAGCTAGGATAGTTGTATATGTGCAGAACAGAACACCCCACAAGATATTGGACAACAAGAGACCAGGAAAGGTCTTCTCTGGTAAGAAACCTGAAGTCATCCATCTTAGAATATTTGGTTTTCTAGTATACACTCATGTCCCAAAAGAAAATAGGACCAAGCTAGATCCTTCAGGAAAGAAGGGTATCTTTGTGGGTTATAGTGAAATATCGAAGGTTTACAAAATATACTTTCCTGGGTTCAATAAGATTAATGTCAATAGGGACGTAACATTTGATGAAAACTCAGCATTTGTCAAATCAAGGAAGACACCTGTTGAAGTTTATGAAGAACCTAAGGAAACTAGATTTCAAGACACTACCATGACTAAAGCAATTCCATATATTGATCGTGAAATTGAAGATCCGCAACAACCAGTAGATCCACCCCACGAGAATAACTCTCACAAGAGAAAACCTGCATGGGCTAGAGAGCTCATTCAAGATGCAGAAAGATATGGCATTCCATAAGAAGAACACAGAGCAAAGAAGAGAACCATATCACATACCAACTATGTTTATTTACTCTGTGATATCATGAACAAAGAACCTTCCAATTATGAACAAGTAGCGGAAAATAAAGAATGGAAGGATGCCATGACCGAAGAATACCAATCAATAATGAAGAATGATGTTTGGGATGTTGTCCCAGGACTTGAAGGGAAGTCTATTGTGACTTCCAAATGGATCTATAAGATCAAGCATGTTACAGATGGCAACATAGAGAAATACAAGGCAAGGTTTGTAGCTCATGGCTTCTCTCAGAAAGAGGAAATAGATTATGAAGAAAATTTTGCTCCTGTAGCCAGGTACACTTCCATCAGAACAGTACTTGCTCTGGCTACAACGATGAAATGGAAGATACACCAGATGGATGTCAAGACTGCCTTCTTGAATGGTGTAGTTGAAGAGGAAGTGTATGTGGAGCAGCCACTCAGTTTTGAAACACATGACAGGGAGTCATATGTGTGCAGATTGAAGAAAGCCTTGTATGGCTTAAAACAAGCTCCTAAAACTTGGTATGGTAGGGTGGACATTTTTCTATCTAGTTTGGGATTTACTAAGAGTAAAGAGGATTCCAACCTTTACTACAAGGTTGAGGAAGGAAATCCTGTGATACTACTCCTATATGTGGATGGCCTATTTGTAACAAAAGATGATAGACTGATTGTCGATACAAAGAGGAAGCTTGCTGCCGAGTTCGATTTGAAGGACTTGGGGATGATGCACTATTTTCTAGGTATGGAGGTGTGGTAGAGTGCAGATGGGATCTTCCTTGGACAAGGGAAGTATACAGTAGATATCCTGAAGAGGTTCGGGATGATGGATTGCAAGGCCATGGCCACACCTATGGCATCGAACCTGAAGCTTCTATGTGATGCTTCATCTGCGCCGGTTGATGTCTCTATGTATCATCAGATGATTGGGTCCTTAATGTACCTGACGAACACGAGACCAAATATTTGCTTTGCGGTGAACACATTGAGTCAGTTCCTGACAGGTCCAAGGAGTGTTCACCTAGTTGTTGTAAAGCATATTTTGAGGTACCTAAAGGGTACAGTTGATTATGGGCTCAAGTACGAAGCGAATCAAAAGTTTAACCTGCAGGGTTATGTTGATTTAGATTGGGCAGGCAGTGCTGTAGATAGGAAGAGCACATCTGGGTGCTACTTCAGTATGGGATCAGGTGTGATCTCTTGGTTTAGCAGGAAGTAGTCCTGCGTAGCACTGAGTATAGCCGAGGCAGAGTATGTTGCATCCTATTCGGCTAGTTGTGAGGTAGTATGGATTCAGAAGCTACTGTCAGAGTTATTTGATCTCCCGCTGGAGACTACTGGTATCTTTTGTGACAACCAAATTTGTGTGAAGCTGTCTAAGAACCCGGTGTTCCACGACAGGTCGAAGCATATTGAGATCAAATATCACTATATCAGGGATATGGTGCAGAGAGGAGTAGTGAAGCTCCTATATATTGCGATGGATGAGCAGATTGCAGATGTGCTGACGAAGCCACTAGATAGAGTGAAGTTCGAGTACTTCAGAGAGAGACTTGGCATTCTTCAGATCGACGACACTTCGAGGAAGAAGTGATGGACACATTTGTTGAAGCCATTCCAAGCATGGTGGAAGGAGGATCCTTCACATAGCTATGGATGTAAGCGTTAGATGATGAGTATTAGGATGATGTTCTAGTTTCTGCTGGATATGATCAGTTGGATCATTTATATGTATGTATGTACGCATCATGTTGGATGTTGGATATGATCGGTTGGATCATTTATATGTATGTATGTACGCATCATGGTGGATGCTGGATATGATCAGGTAGATCATGTATTTGTATATGTATCAGGTGGATACTTGTATGATCAAGTAGATCATGTATTTGTATATGTATCAGGTGGATACTTGTATGATCAGGTAGATCATGTATTTGTATATGTATCAGGTGGATACTTGTATGATCAGGTAGATCATGTACTTATGTATGTATCAGGTGGATACATTATGTATATCAGATGGATGCATTTGTATGATCAGGTAGATCATGTATGATGATATGTATCAGGTAGATACTTTGTATGCATCATATGGATATACCGTTTGATCAAGATGATCACAGATGACAAGCCTTAGGATGTTGCTCCAAATGATATGCATCAGGTTGATGCTATGATGATGATCAGGATGATCACAGATGACGAGCTTCAGGATGTTTCTCCAGATGATACGCATCAGGTTGATGGTATGATGATGATCAGGTTGATCATGTGATGATGTACATCAGGATGATGTATGGTGAGTATCGGTTTGATACTCTATGGTCATGGACAGGTTATGTAGGTAGCATAAAAAAGACCCTTTAAAAACCGGACAGGTAGAGTGGTGTGCTCGTAACATCATGGGATGCTTTGAGTAGGTTTTGCTATGGTTTCGCATAGAAAAGATCCTTTAAAATCTGGACAGGTAGAGCGGTGTGCTCGTAACATCTTGGGATGCTCTACCGAGATCCAGATAGGTAGAGTGGTGTGCTAGTAACATCCTAGGGTGCTCTGAGTAGGTTTTGCGAAAGTTCACATAGAAAAGATCCTTTAAAATCCGGATAGGTAGAGCTATGTGCTCGTAATAGCGTAGGATGCTCTATCAAGATCCAGACAGGTAGAGCAGTTTGCTTGTAACATCCTGGGATGCTCTAAGTAGGTTTTGTGAAGCTCAACATGTAAAAGAACCTATAGTCTGTGCTAGGTTTTGTTGACGCACATAATCAGTCCCAGGTTCCACAGTATGCCTAGTGATGATGAAGACCTGCAGGTGGTGGGCCTACATCTAGTATGAAAAAGGATTGGCTCTGTAGAACTTCCTATGATGAGTAGATTCAGAGATTGATTGAGATAGCAGTAGTAGTGATGATGACGATGATTCGAGGATGATGATTCGCTAATGATGATCCAGAGAAGAAGACTTGTGCTAGATGATATGTGTCAAGAAATACCTTCCTAGTTAAGAGGGAGTGTTGATGTATATGTAACTTCAGAATGTATTTCATTTATATATTTATTGTACTCCTATAGAGATGTATTATTCCTCTATACGGAAGTGTCGTCATTTGTATTGACAAGTGTTGCAAGTATGTTAACTTGCCGATGGGTTATTAGACCACCTTGTAAGGGGTCGGCCGGATATAATGTAATATGAAGTTATTGTACTTAGCTAGACAAGTCGGCCCCATAAGGTTATTGGGCAAACAGGACAAGTATAAATAGAGATCGGGAGATCTCTATTTGGATCACTTTAGAACTCACATTTCCTTCACTCGGAAAGTGGTGCACATGTGAGGAGGAGGATCAAATACTAAGAGGAGTCTATCTCTTGTACTTTGGTTGTGCTATTGCTCTATCTATCTCTGAGGAAGTTGTGGGGTTTTTCACCTTAGGGTTTTCCCCATGGAAACTCTGTGTGTCTATTGTCTCTCATGCTTTTGCTTCTTGTGATGATTGACATGTTTGTTATGATTGATATGCATTGATATACTGTACATGTTATTCTCTTAGTAAAGATCCTAGAGTATTGTGAATTAATGCTCAAAATTTAACACCACCATTTAGCAAGAGAGAGCCACTTTTCCCACTAATGTTGTTTTTCAGAGGTGAATCAACGAAGATAAGTTTCCAAACATTTATTGATAATTTCATTCTAACCGTTGGTTTGTGGGTGATACCCTGAACTCATCTTCAGTTTGGTGCCAGTGTGGCAAAATAGTTATGTCAAAAAATGATTGGTGAAAGTTGCATCACGATCCGACACAATGGAAGAAGGGATTCCATGAAGACGGAAGATCTGGTCCATGAAACTTTGTGCGACTGAGGAGGCGGTATAGGGGTGGCTGAGGGCACAAAAATGATTATATTTGGAGAGGCGATCAACCACAACAAAAATCATTGTCTTCCCTCTAGATTTAGGGATCCATTCAATGAAATCCATTGAAATATCTGTCCAAATCCATGTAGGGATGGCCAAGGGTTCGAGCAATTTGGGAAGGAGTGTCGTTTCACCCTTGTTGCGCTAATAGGTATCACATCCAGCCACCATCTGTTAAATTGTATTTTTCATGCCCTGCCAAAAGAAGTTACGTCGTGCCCGCTCATAAGTTTTGAGGAACCCAGAGTGCCCTGCTGATGGGGAAGCATGGAGTTCATAGAAGACAGTTTGTTGAAGATCTGTGCTCTGGGGAAGCACCAGACGACCCTTGTATCTAAGGGAAGCACCATCCTAAGAGTAATGCGGAACGATGGAAGGGTTGTTGGTCAACTATTGGATGATTTGAAATAATGATGAGTCATTGACATAGCCCTGTTGAACATATTGCAACCAATTTGGAATAGGCATCAAAATAGCTAAAAGAGAAACCAGGTCATCAAATGTGCGAGAAAGAGCATCCGCCACAAGATTGTCCTTAACCTTCTTGTAAGTGATCTCATAATCATAACCCATGAGTTTGCTAACCCATTTCTGTTGTGCTGGGGAGGAGACTCGTTGTTCTAGGAAATATTTTAGACTTTGGTGATCAGTCTTGATGCAGAAATGATTCCCTAATAGGTATGACTGCCACTTCTGTACTGCATGCAAAATAGCCATCATTTCCTTCTCATATGTAGAGGCGGCTAAATTATTACTGGAAATGGATTTGCTAGTGAACGCTATCGGATGTTCATCTTGAAGGAGAATAGCACCAAGTCCATGGTCTCAAGCATCACTCTCAATAGTGAAGGGCTTGGAAAAATCAGGCATAGCTAGAACAAGGGTAATACACATAGCTTGTTTCATTTTTTCAAATGCACAATCAGCAGCCCATGTCGATGTAAAAGCATCCTTTTTCAATAGAGCAGTTAATGGGGCTGCAAATCTTCCCATAATCCTTTAAAAACTTGCGGTAGTATCCAATCAATCCCAAAAAACCACGAAGGCTCTTGAGTGTCTGAGGATGCGGCCAATTTTTCATGGCATCTATTTTGGTCAGATCCATGTGAATCCATTCTGCTGAAATAATATGCCCAAGATACTCTACTTCCTCCTATCCAAAAACACATTTAGACTATTTGGCGTGGAGATGATGATCGGAGAAAAGTTGCAGTACAAGATCCAGATGTTGGAGATGCTCAACCCATGTTTTACTATAGATGAGCATATCATCAAAGAAGACCAGAATGAATTTCCGCAAGTAGGGCCGAAATATTTTAATCATCAATGCTTGGAATGTGGAAGGAGCATTAGTGAGGCCAAAGGGCATGACCAAAAATTCATAGTGGCCATCATGTGTGCAGAAAGCTATTTTAAGGATATCATCCTCATGAACCCAGATTTGATGGTACCCAGAACGAAGATCCATCTTGGAGAAAAATTGAGCACCATGAAGCTCATCAAAAAAAGGAATTGGAAACTTATCCTTAATTGTGAGGTGATTAAGTGCTCGGAAGTCAATGCAGAGGTGCCAGGACCTATCTTTTTTTACGTTCAAGAAGAACTGGTTAGGAAAAGGAACTTATATTAGGGCGGATAATATCTTGCTTCAGTAAGTCCCGAACGACCATCTCAATCTCTGTTTTTTGGTGAAATGGGTAGCGATAGGGCCTGATGTTAGGAAGAACGCTTCTAGGAAGGAGTTGAATACGATGGTCCTCTGGTCTTGAAGGTGGAAATTCTACTGGTTCATCAAAGAAACATGCATATCTATCCAAAATTTGTTGTAGATCCAAAGGAGTAGTGGAGACTGTTGATGGTTGCATCTGAATGGAATGGAGCTGAGCGATGACACCATGTGAACTCTTCTTTAGGATCTTTTCCATGCGATGCGAACTGATGATGCTGAGAGACCTTAGCTGTAAGCCCGTTAATGTGTGTATTTTCCCATTGAGGGAAAATTGCATCCAAAGTTCGGCAAAATCCCATAAGATGGGGCCAAGTGTGCATAACCATTGAGCACCAAAAACCACATCACAGCTACCTAAGGGCAAGGGAAACATGTCGGAGCGTAGGTTATAATATCCCATAGAGATTCGAACATTGTGACACTTCCCCTTGCAAGGTAAGGTGCCCCCATTGGAAATCATGACTTCAAAGTTGGAGCAAAGATGGAAAAAACAATCATCTTGTTTGGTGATCCGAGGGTCAATGAAGTTATGAGTGCTACCAGAATCAATGAGTATTGTGAGAGGGAGCTTCTTGAAGTAACCCCTGACCCGCGTTGTTTGGGGGTGGTAACTTCAGCTAAAGCATGGAGATATATCTCTGCGTGGTCGTCCTGAGACAGAGGGTCAACAGGCGGCTGCTAAATGTCGACCTGATCATCTATTGTATCTGGAGCTTCTTCACCAATTTCAGAGGAAGGTGGGGAATCCACATCTAAGAGGTAGAGATTTTTCTCAACACATCTATGTCCTCGAGTGAATTTCTCATCACAGTTATAACAAAGCCCTTTTTATTTACGTGTTCGCATCTCAGCTTCAGACAAATGCTTGATAGGAGTTGGTCGAGGAGCTGGCGTGATGGGAGGTCATTTGGAACCCACATTTCTGAACAAAAGTGGGCTTGGAGCATTGTTGGGCTGCGATCTTGTCCTCTGCCAACTTAACCAACCCCGGGGCTTCCATCATTGTGTTTGGACAGAACATTTTGACCCCAGTTTGGATTGCATCCTTTAGACCACTGATAAAACAACTCCTATAGATTTCATCAGGCAATCCTTCTGTGTGATTGGCTAGCTTCTCAAATTTGGTCTAATACTCTCTCATAGTGCCAGTTTAGCAAAGTTTAGTGAGTGATCCTATGAATTCATCAAAAGCACTAAGACCAAATCATTGCAAAAGAAGCTGGAAAAAATCTATCCATTTTGGCTCTTCGTGAGCCTTGATGTACCAATGTACCATTGAAGGGCTTCCTGTTCCAAATGAAAGGATACTAGTGGAACTTTGTTGAAATCAAAAGTATTATGCAGAATGAAATATTGTTATGCTCGGTATATATATCCAGTCAGATCATTACCATTGAAAAGAGGAAAATCAAGCTTCAACCCACGGAAATTGCCGAAAGAAGAGAACCCAGTGTTGGTAGAAGAATTTGACTGTCGTTTATTGTTCATGGCTGAATGCTTAAGATGGAGGCCGATAAATTTTTCATCAAGATCTTGGAGTTTGGTTTTGAGGGCTGCATGTTCTTCCTCCATGGTTTTCGCTCATGCGCGGGTGACAACCATAAACAGGAGTTTTTATTTTTTATTTTTTTATGAATGGGTAGAAAAACAAAAACAAAGACTGTTTTAGTAAAGGAAAATTTGGATTTGGGAAAAAATCTGAGGGGTAATTGGGGTTTGTCTAGGTTTTGAACACTTTCGAATGGACAAGGAAGCAAAAAAGAGGATTTCAGAAGTGGAGTGAAAGAATGGAAAAATTTGTCAAAGAGGGACAAAGAAGTAGAAATAGGAACTGAACACTGTGGCAAAATTTGAAGGTGATTGTGTGAAAATCAAAGAAGTTATGGTAAACACTAAAAATAGACAAATGTTGGTTTCTGGGCTTCAGGAAGTGGAATTTGGGATAGTGTCCTCAGGGATTAAATATGCAGAATGGGATTGCAAAGGTGTTAGTGAAGTTTCAAGGGAAACAGAGTGAAAACAAGGAAGATATGGAGAAAAACAATTTTTATTTATTTATTTATTTTTCAGAATTGATCTTAAACGACTTTTGGAATGGATCTGAAACGAATTTCAAAATGGATCTAAAATGGTTGGATCTGAAATGAATTTTGGAATGGATCCGAAATGGATTTCGGAATGAATCTAAAACAACTTTGGATAGATGTGATCTGTGATTTATCAACTGGCAATAGATATGGACCCTAGGTATGCTCGACTTCCTAACAATTTAGGGGATTCACTCGGCCACTAATGTTGTCTGGCCGCTTGTGTATTGGGGTAGTACCCCTCACTCGACGGCTCAGGTAAAAATGATAACCGCTTTGCCACAAACGACAGCTCTTGGTTTACCTCACGAGTGGGAACTAGTCAATCAGGTAGGGGTCGTTTCCCTTTTCGCTAGCAGGTCCTCTCAATGGGCCAGATACTTCGAGGTTCCTGTTATACTCCTCACAATGATTTTTAGGGATTATGCCCAAGTACTTCCCACAATTAAGTGGATAGGGATTATTCCTGGATCCGAACCTGCAAATGATAGGAACAAATACAAATGCGAAAAAAAATTTGGCAGAAATTCCACCCAACGAGCCCAAGAAAGTGCTATGATACCAGATGAGATGAACCTGCAACAAATAAATGGTGAAAATGCACAATATAGCAGAACACAAAAGATATTTATTGATTGCAGGCCAGTTCAAGGGGGAAACCTCCTTTGAGCAAGCTCAATACAAAATAACTTGTGGTGCCTTCATTGGCCTCAACATGTATTTATATACTAAGTATAAGTTAAACAACTATTACTCCTCATGCATGTGGGATAACACAATATACTCACGGGATGACTTAAAAACATATGCGTCCAACAACAATATACTAGCAATGTGGGATAATACAATATACTCACGAGACGACTTACAAAGCATATGCGTCCAACAACAATATACTAACAAAGTAAAGAGAAGGGTGAACACGAGTTCCTAACATTGTTTCTTTATGAATCCCATATATTTTGATGTTCTAATAAATACGAACCTCTTCTATAATGGCACTATGATACTCTTCACTACTAAAAAGTTGATATATTTCCCCCCATTTGTACTCCGTCTTAGCTTTAAGTATCATCATGCTGGATTTGCAGTGGAAATTCTTGAGCTTGTTTGTCATTCGATGTTATCTCCTGCACAACTTTATGTTGTTGTCTTGTAGTTTGTCGTGACATGGTGGGATCCTGCAAGCCGTAAATCATAGTATCATTTTCCATGTGATACAAAACCACAATAATAAGAACTCTAATCTGTTACTAATAAATTAATACAAGTAACAACAATAACAACTCAAAAATCCCTTCATTTATGGAGTCAAATTGATGATAGGCTCTTGAGCATCTCAGAACGAAAAATAAACTTTGTCAGCTGTGAGTGGTTAGGTTTTCCAGTGTTCGAAAGCTTAAAAAATCCAAATCTTCCTTCCATACAAATCTCAAAGAAGGCCTAATCTCTTGTCGATGCTCTTGTACTTCGAAGGGAAAAGGAACCTAATGAGGTGGGTCAAATGCAATGGAGGTATCACAGGATTTTTAGGGATAATGTCGAAAAAACTATGACTAATAGTGTCCAACATGGACATGGTATCCTTAGTGGGGGAATCCAAGGAAATTGGGTGCAACAGAAAAACTAGGACGCGAGATCCATGTTGAATAAGATATATATTATTGAATTGATAAGATGCTTTAACACTTTACAAGAGCTCACCTTTTATAAGGTTTGAGCATTCTTAAGAAGGGTTACGTCCCTTCAATTAAACTAATTAATAATTTACTGATTAATTTAATACAATATTTAATATTCATAGCATTGCCTTCCCCTTTTGGAAATGTAACATCTCCAATTATGTGAGTAACTGAAGTAGTAAATTTAAAGAAGTTCTTACCATATTTCCATGAGTAAAAACAAAAAAAAAAACAACGATTAATTAAAAATAAAACATTGCTCATGCATCATCAACTCGTCCTGTACGACATTCTAACATTCCTCATAAGCAATTTAAAAAGCCTCAATATATTAATATAAGACACATGAGGAGCCAAACATATAAAACAATCCCAGTTATCCTAACTACACGATAACGGGGACCCTTATTAATCAAACGCATGAGACTACAATTCAACTATTCTACCATCATACCTTCATGCTAGATTTAAACATAATATAAACAAAATAATAGTACATAACCAACATTTTTCAAGAAGCATTCGACACAATCAACCATCATAACCATCATGATCATACAAGAGAGAGATGAGATTTCACGTGGTTCGCCCAGGAGGGGCTACGTCCACCAAAGAGGGTCATATCTTATTATTTATTCATCGATTCAAGGGTTACAACAACTCAGAGGTTGCATTACTTTCCACTTTCACAAAGCTCTCTCATACAGAACATGATTTCACAAATCATCCTTAAATTACAAAAGTCGATCTCTATAATATTATGTATATACAGATGTTGGCATTGGTACTAACATAAATACGAGTTAGATAGATCCATTTAATATACATTCGATATTAATTTACTCTCTGGCTTTTATAGAGATATTTCATCTATATAAACATAGATATTTAACCTTCATAATAATAGAAATACTACACAAATCATATATCGTACATTTAAGTATCCTCTACCGAACCTTGCCCATTCTTAAAACTTCTACAGGGTAATAATAGAAATACTACACAGTAATTCTCTAACGTTTCATAAGGCAGCTCAAGAATAATCAGCGCAGTTCCCACACTATTACCACCGGCTAAACCCCAATGTCTCTCCACGCCGCCCACAACCAGACAAGCCACAGAAATGTTTAATCAGCAGAGAAGATCTACCTCTACGGTGGCAATATTTAAAAGTGCAGAGATGATCCATCATAGAATTAAAAACAACATGACAAAAGCTGAAGGAAAAGTGGAGATCGATTCGAACTCCCATGGGACTCATTCTCTCCCCACTTAACGCAAGAGTGAACTGCAAAAGTTCACATATTGGGATTTCAAAGAGCAGCCTATGGTAATACACGCATAATGCTGTCAAGCGATCAAAGTGGAATATGAATATATATATATACAAAGGATCGTTGTATAGTCACGCGGATGCAAAGATCACTGAATGCATAGATCGATTCCCTCAGAGGGGCGACATTACAAAAAAATAAACCTGAGATGCATTACCATAAGGATAATTGTTAATCGAACGAAACATACACGCGGGAAGAACCCTTCAGGGATCAACCTATTTAACTTCTCTACGTCGCGATCCTGGATGCATATAAAACATGACCGAGGAATCAAAGTTGGCATAACAATGCATTACTGGAAACCGAGGTCGATCAATACTGGAATAAATGTTAAGCACGAGCTATGCAGATCTAACAACCATTCCTCATAGGTAAAATATACTAAGCTAATACTCAGAGTGGGATCAAGTTTTTAAGTTTCAAGTCTTCTTCGTATTTGGACAGATATACTCTCTTCGTTCAAGACATGAGGTTAAGAAGAGTATAAAGGAAGATCGGGTGAACTAGATCACCATTCTGACACCCAACACCCATAAAGACCACTATCACGCATTAACTTATCAAACTAACACGCAAGGATCCAATCGTGGTTTAGAACCGTGCAGAGATCCTTCATGTGACATAATCTTAGGAAAACGCATCAATAGACAACGCTATGTAGAGATCTAAGACTCTTAATCGACATCCAGGCATGACTAGTGTTCTCATTAATGAATAACAACAGAACATAATAAAGTATGGTAGGAGGTTACTTCCTCAACTACGCTTAACTTCCGAAGGTATAAAAATTAACTTTGAAACGGAAACCCATGTGCAAATAATTAGTACACCCTCTCGAACCGAGAGAATTACTTTATAGAGGAGGCATAAAACATGATGATAAACGTTGTCAATGTTCTGTAAGTATTACGGCTCTATCTCAACCAGCAAGGAGGTAAGCGAATGGAGGTGCAACTCCAAAGGAAACCCATTAATACACTTTTACAGAGTTATTTAAACCAGGTTACACAACATTTTGGCTCAAGCGTTCAGATTGCTCGGCCTTGTGTGATTGGATCTAAGGTTATTGAGATATCAATTCCCAGACAGGGAAGCAACATTTGGAATTGGCGTAAGCAATGGTCTCATTACAGAGTACAAATACTAATGAAAACCTTTTCATACAGGAAAATCGCTTAAACTCTGTCACAAGGTGTATACATAGATTTGCATACCTGAATCTCTTCAAGCAAGGATAGAGTTCATAGGAGAATACTCTCCAGATCGAAACTACCGGTCGAAAGCTCCAGATCAAACACTATGGATCGAAAGGTCTAGATCAAGCACCACAGATTGAGGGCTCCAGTTCGAACACCCGAAATGAAAAGTTACTGCGGATCGAGAGGTAATATCGATTGAAAGCTCTCAGATCGCCATCTTCTAAAGTCGAGATCACCTCTGTTCCGCCTACAGAGATCGCATGTTTTCTGCCAATGAAAATCTGCCCGTCCTCCCTGTAGACTCCCTCTTCAGGTCTTAAACCATTACTTTAGCTCCCTAGGAAAGTCCGCCTGCACAGTTGGTGACAAATGGCGTTGTCAAGGGACACCCGGGACTGGTAGGGATCGTGAGCTTTAAATGTTACCAACCGACTAAGTAGTTCACCCCCTATTATAGCATGTTAGGAACAACACGTGTTACCGTGATAACTTGAAACTTTTAATGCCCATGACGAAATCAGGCTTATGAACCATTGAAACGCTCAGCAGGGTATTTGTATTAATAGAGATATAGATACGAATTTATACCAACTACTGTGCAAGCATTTAGAGATAAATGTATATTTGTGTTATTAACGAGGCACCCTGCTTGATTCTATGAGGCATAGTTTATATGTTTCCACGACTGAATAGTTTATTTATTTCTCCAATAAAATGGTTGTTTCAATGACTGAATAATCTATGCCATGTAACCTTGCGATAGTTCATAACGTTTTCAGTAGAATAGTGATTACTGATCCTGCGGCCATCATAATTAATATAGGGCCCGCTCAGGTGTTGCTATCTATGTGAAGGTTAAAGACTCTTATGAATAACTTTTCTTGCATTATCTTTATAATGCCCTTTTAATGTATAATATATATATATATATAATTTCAGAAAATATTAAAACTAATAATATTTCATCGACGTGGTGGTGTGTATGTTATACTCCATATTGCATCCTAAGGGCGATGCTATATATATATATATAATCTAAAATGTAGTTATTTTAGAGCTTCACAACCAAATCTCTCGGTATCCTTTACCGAGATTAGGGTACTATAAAAGTGTGACCTTTATTATGTCTTATTTTAATAATTTGGTCAAACTTTCCTCACACTCAGAGATAAGCCCTGATTACAAAGTGGTGATGAGTAAATACTCCCCTCAAATTATGACGACTATACTTATAGTTTCTAAAGTCGACCCGTAGATTACTTTACTATTTCCTCAAGTGCCCGAGGCTCTAAGATGATACCCACCATCTATTGCTAGATCTTGATGGTCACCTTACCAATCACTTTTCCTTCTTAGTGTATTCAGTCGCCCATTGTTAAGTTGCATCACCTCCTTTAGTCTTTTAGATTTACAATAGCATCTAAAGTTTAGGAAGTACTATAACAATAATTTCAAGGTCCACTGGTGGGGCCTTGGCCTTGAGCTCCTCACCAGGGCCACATACATAGTTTACAACTATAATTACCAAAATAATAAGGTGTAAAATAAGGATGTCACATCCTTTCCCCCTTGAGAATAACACCGTCCTTGGTGTTCATGTTTTCCAAGAGTTGTTCCCCCTCTTGAGTTATCTTTTGTTCGCTTTGTCATCTTTGCTTTGATCATCTTCAAACTTTCGTGATTCCTGCATCTTTTATCACTCGTAACCTTAATTGGATACTTTATCTAGTCCTCAACTTGAGGTAGATATCACTTTCATTCAAAAGTTAGCGTCATCTATCCGTCACAATTTCAAGCAGTAAACTACTAAAATTTATCATCAATTCCATAATCACACTCAGAAACCTAAACAATGAGCCATTTCTATTGCAACATGTCGCTTGCAATCCATGGAACATTTTTATTCTTTATTTGTGTTATCGCAAAAACAATAAATGGAGTGCTCCAAGAATGTACACGGTTTAACTTAATTAAACATATCATTCCTTTGATCCAGGAAATTCTTGCCTAACACCGTAGTGCTCACACAGCAATCCTTTTGGAAATTCTTGCCTAACACCTCAGTGCTCACACAGCAATTCTTTTGGAGATTTCTTGCCTAACACCATAGTGCTCACGCAGCAATACTTTCTCTCATGCATACTAAGCAGCGTCCTGCCTCCTGCATATGCATTTTCTTCATAGCTTGCCTAGGTCTTATAGCCAGCCGATTCCCCAGGAATCCTAGCGGCTGTCAACTCCCTGATTCTAGGGAGTGTTTCAGTGCCATTACTGCACTCTTACAAAATTCCCCTCAAGCCTGCTCGCTTGAGTCCCGGAATTTAATTTCCCTCAAGCTGCCTTGCTTGAGTCTAGAAAATCCTCTTTCAAATTAATCAATTATTTTGTCATATTACACTCTGCAATCATACGATTACTCTGACGAATCTGGGTTGATTTCTTTATTCCATACTAATTGACAAATTTAAAAGAATAAGTAACAAGTGGCATGTGAATTCTTCAACACCTTATTTGAGCATGTATAACATTTATGCTCTTACCTTTTCGCAAGCTCCACAGAAATTCGACCATCTGCCCAAAATTTCACTTGTTAGTATCACTTTTAAATACAAAATCGACTAAAGAAAATCATCTTTCTTACTACAATATCCATACGTTATCATCTAAGCTATTATTTTGTACTACACATAACTAGCTTATCGGATTACCTAGTGCTTTGAATACGATATAACCTTCTTCCTATGATGATCCATGGACAATATGAATGTTTGATTTCACCGTTTCTCACACAAATCCTATCTTAGTTATAAAAACCTTTATTTGTATATACTAACAACATATAGGAAATAACTAATTGTCAAAAACATACTTGCGTACCTTATAAGGATAACCATATATGTTTGTAAGGGCCACCATATCTCCTTGTTATGATATTCTCCTATGCCAAGGTACAAGTTTACTTGTATCCTCACATTATACTAAATCTGAATCTATATGTCCCACATTTACCTATTGACAGTTGTAAGGCAGTGCTGTGCAGGAATAGACTTGTTTGATAATACATTCAGAGTGTTAGTCGTATCATATGAACAACTATATATATAACATGTGCCTAAACATCATCTTTACTTGTTTCATAAAAATCTTATACATCGATTACTATTTTAATGATTGCTTCGGATCTACGATGAAAATTCCATGTCATCAGTGGTTTCCTTAACTCATAATAATTATAAAACAATCATTTCTTTTTGTTACATAAAGATGTCGGACACTTACAGCGTCCTACTAACATACATCACCATTTCATATTAGTTGTATATTTCCAATAAACATACTCTTTGACAACACTTGATTTGCATCTACACGATCATTACGTGAACCACCATAGTTTTTATCCCTTAACAATCATTTTGACCAAACATATAATCGTACATGGTTAGCAAGTCCTCATAAATCTCGAACAATAAAAGTATAATTTCTATAACAATCACTCATCATTCTCAACATCTATCTCAAGGATTACTGGAATAAGAAGTTATAAAAAGGAAACATGCATTTTCATCATAGGCACCCTATTAACTAATAGAATTCACATGCATGCTTTGAAACCCTTTTGTCCTTTTGTCGAGCTAGTAAGCAAGGGTATAAGAATGCTCTAATGTCTCACAGATGTCTATCTATGTAGTAAGCAGGGCATTTCCTAGGCATCGAACACATTCCTTGTTAGGAATTCTAAGTAAACCATTAAAGTTAATCCCTTTAACCTTTAATGCTACACTTGTCTTTCATAATGCAGATGATCCTTATTCATGATAGTGGATGATCAAAATCATTCAATCCCATAAACTTTCAACTTTTCAGTACGTAAATAAGGCACAACATACTAGACTAGAGATGAAAGTGGAACTCATATACTTACAGTCTAATCAGACGAATTTTGGTTGGAATTCCAAAATAAATTGCTTTGTCATGATATCTTCTATATCCCCTTAGTTTTTTTCTTGGAGAACTCAATGATTAACTTGGATAGTATACTCTCGTCCATTCGTCCATGCATCCAAAACACAATTGGTTTGTTAGTTTCGAAACCCTCATGTTTATTTACCTTATGTTGAGCCCCGATAGGCCCGAGTGCTGAAACCTCAGCTCTGATACCATATGTAACATCTCCAATTATGTGAGTAACTGAAGTAGTAAATTTAAAGAAGTTCTTACCATATTTCCATGAGTAAAAACAAAAAAAAAAACAACGATTAATTAAAAATAAAACATTGCTCATGCATCATCAACTCGTCCTGTACGACATTCTAACATTCCTCATAAGCAATTTAAAAAGCCTCAATATATTAATATAAGACACATGAGGAGCCAAACATATAAAACAATCCCAGTTATCCTAACTACACGATAACGGGGACCCTTATTAATCAAACGCATGAGACTACAATTCAACTATTCTACCATCATACCTTCATGCTAGATTTAAACATAATATAAACAAAATAATAGTACATAACCAACATTTTTCAAGAAGCATTCGACACAATCAACCATCATAACCATCATGATCATACAAGAGAGAGACGAGATTTCACGTGGTTCGCCCAGGAGGGGCTACGTCCACCAAAGAGGGTCATATCTTATTATTTATTCATCGATTCAAGGGTTACAACAACTCAGAGGTTGCATTACTTTCCACTTTCACAAAGCTCTCTCATACAGAACATGATTTCACAAATCATCCTTAAATTACAAAAGTCGATCTCTATAATATTATGTATATACAGATGTTGGCATTGGTACTAACATAAATACGAGTTAGATAGATCCATTTAATATACATTCGATATTAATTTACTCTCTGGCTTTTATAGAGATATTTCATCTATATAAACATAGATATTTAACCTTCATAATAATAGAAATACTACACAAATCATATATCGTACATTTAAGTATCCTCTACCGAACCTTGCCCATTCTTAAAACTTCTACAGGGTAATAATAGAAATACTACACAGTAATTCTCTAACGTTTCATAAGGCAGCTCAAGAATAATCAGCGCAGTTCCCACACTATTACCACCGGCTAAACCCCAATGTCTCTCCACGCCGCCCACAACCAGACAAGCCACAGAAATGTTTAATCAGCAGAGAAGATCTACCTCTACGGTGGCAATATTTAAAAGTGCAGAGATGATCCATCATAGAATTAAAAACAACATGACAAAAGCTGAAGGAAAAGTGGAGATCGATTCGAACTCCCATGGGACTCATTCTCTCCCCACTTAACGCAAGAGTGAACTGCAAAAGTTCACATATTGGGATTTCAAAGAGCAGCCTATGGTAATACACGCATAATGCTGTCAAGCGATCAAAGTGGAATATGAATATATATATATACAAAGGATCGTTGTATAGTCACGCGGATGCAAAGATCACTGAATGCATAGATCGATTCCCTCAGAGGGGCGACATTACAAAAAAATAAACCTGAGATGCATTACCATAAGGATAATTGTTAATCGAACGAAACATACACGCGGGAAGAACCCTTCAGGGATCAACCTATTTAACTTCTCTACGTCGCGATCCTGGATGCATATAAAACATGACCGAGGAATCAAAGTTGGCATAACAATGCATTACTGGAAACCGAGGTCGATCAATACTGGAATAAATGTTAAGCACGAGCTATGCAGATCTAACAACCATTCCTCATAGGTAAAATATACTAAGCTAATACTCAGAGTGGGATCAAGTTTTTAAGTTTCAAGTCTTCTTCGTATTTGGACAGATATACTCTCTTCGTTCAAGACCTGAGGTTAAGAAGAGTATAAAGGAAGATCGGGTGAACTAGATCACCATTCTGACACCCAACACCCATAAAGACCACTATCACGCATTAACTTATCAAACTAACACGCAAGGATCCAATCGTGGTTTAGAACCGTGCATAGATCCTTCATGTGACATAATCTTAGGAAAACGCATCAATAGACAACGCTATGTAGAGATCTAAGACTCTTAATCGACATCCAGGCATGACTAGTGTTCTCATTAATGAATAACAACAGAACATAATAAAGTATGGTAGGAGGTTACTTCCTCAACTACGCTTAACTTCCGAAGGTATAAAAATTAACTTTGAAACGGAAACCCATGTGCAAATAATTAGTACACCCTCTCGAACCGAGAGAATTACTTTATAGAGGAGGCATAAAACATGATGATAAACGTTGTCAATGTTCTGTAAGTATTACGGCTCTATCTCAACCAGCAAGGAGGTAAGCGAATGGAGGTGCAACTCCAAAGGAAACCCATTAATACACTTTTACAGAGTTATTTAAACCAGGTTACACAACATTTTGGCTCAAGCGTTCAGATTGCTCGGCCTTGTGTGATTGGATCTAAGGTTATTGAGATATCAATTCCCAGACAGGGAAGCAACATTTGGAATTGGCGTAAGCAATGGTCTCATTACAGAGTACAAATACTAATGAAAACCTTTTCATACAGGAAAATCGCTTAAACTCTGTCACAAGGTGTATACATAGATTTGCATACCTGAATCTCTTCAAGCAAGGATAGAGTTCATAGGAGAATACTCTCCAGATCGAAACTACCGGTCGAAAGCTCCAGATCAAACACTATGGATCGAAAGGTCTAGATCAAGCACCACAGATTGAGGGCTCCAGTTCGAACACCCGAAATGAAAAGTTACTGCGGATCGAGAGGTAATATCGATTGAAAGCTCTCAGATCGCCATCTTCTAAAGTCGAGATCACCTCTGTTCCGCCTACAGAGATCGCATGTTTTCTGCCAATGAAAATCTGCCCGTCCTCCCTGTAGACTCCCTCTTCAGGTCTTAAACCATTACTTTAGCTCCCTAGGAAAGTCCGCCTGCACAGTTGGTGACAAATGGCGTTGTCAAGGGACACCCGGGACTGGTAGGGATCGTGAGCTTTAAATGTTACCAACCGACTAAGTAGTTCACCCCCTATTATAGCATGTTAGGAACAACACGTGTTACCGTGATAACTTGAAACTTTTAATGCCCATGACGAAATCAGGCTTATGAACCATTGAAACGCTCAGTAGGGTATTTGTATTAATAGAGATATAGATACGAATTTATACCAACTACTGCGCAAGCATTTAGAGATAAATGTATATTTGTGTTATTAACGAGGCACCCTGCTTGATTCTATGAGGCATAGTTTATATGTTTCCACGACTGAATAGTTTATTTATTTCTCCAATAAAATGGTTGTTTCAATGACTGAATAATCTATGCCATGTAACCTTGCGATAGTTCATAACGTTTTCAGTAGAATAGTGATTACTGATCCTGCGGCCATCATAATTAATATAGGGCCCGCTCAGGTGTTGCTATCTATGTGAAGGTTAAAGACTCTTATGAATAACTTTTCTTGCATTATCTTTATAATGCCCTTTTAATGTATAATATATATATATATAATTTCAGAAAATATTAAAACTAATAATATTTCATCGACGTGGTGGTGTGTATGTTATACTCCATATTGCATCCTAAGGGTGATGCTATATATATATATATAATCTAAAATGTAGTTATTTTAGAGCTTCACAACCAAATCTCTCGGTATCCTTTACCGAGATTAGGGTACTATAAAAGTGTGACCTTTATTATGTCTTATTTTAATAATTTGGTCAAACTTTCCTCACACTCAGAGATAAGCCCTGATTACAAAGTGGTGATGAGTAAATACTCCCCTCAAATTATGACGACTATACTTATAGTTTCTAAAGTCGACCCGTAGATTACTTTACTATTTCCTCAAGTGCCCGAGGCTCTAAGATGATACCCACCATCTATTGCTAGATCTTGATGATCACCTTACCAATCACTTTTCCTTCTTAGTGTATTCAGTCGCCCATTGTTAAGTTGCATCACCTCCTTTAGTCTTTTAGATTTACAATAGCATCTAAAGTTTAGGAAGTACTATAACAATAATTTCAAGGTCCACTGGTGGGGCCTTGGCCTTGAGCTCCTCACCAGGGCCACATACATAGTTTACAACTATAATTACCAAAATAATAAGGTGTAAAATAAGGATGTCATAGGAAAGCTTTGTCCTCAAAGCTTGAGTATTTTCCTAATGTCGTCCTTCATTCAGATTCAGTGTCGGTATTAGAGTCGGACGCAATTTCTTGTGTAGAGACTTGCACTTCCTTTCCATTGATGATTTTGCACTGTATTTTCTGATTGTTCCTACATTTATGGCCTGGAATCCAATCATCACCGCATCGACGACATATGTTTTTCTTCTTCTTTCTATTATCAGAGTAACTGTTAGATGGCTTTGATCTATTTTCCATTTCATAGGCATATGATTGAGGTTTGTGGCATTGATGGCCGGGTGACCACGTATCTTCACAGTACCTACATTGTGTCTCTTTTTCTTGTTGATAATGGTTGTCGCCTCTTGTTTTTATTCCTTTCAGTTTGCGTTCTGCGGCTTTTGCTTTATGTCTTGCTACCTCTACGTTAGGTATGTCGTGTAACTTTAACTCTTTTTGGAGGTACGGTTTAAGACCTCATAAATAGGTTTCGAGTCTTTGCTTGTCAGACAACCCAAATACTTGTGTCGACAAGGATTTCCACTGATGTGTGAATTCCTGAACACTTCCAACTTCTTGTAATCTCGTAAGTTTACTGAAAAACTCATCTTCTTTGATACCTTGAAACCTATTAAAAAAATCATTTTTGAACAAGTTCCAGGTGTAGGCAAAATTGTCTCTCTTCCACCATAAGTACCAATTATAGGCGTACCCTTCCATATGCATTGACGCATATTTCACCTTCTCCTCATCAGATTGAATATTGTAAATGTCGAAGTATTCTTCTGCTTTGTTTAGCCAAGCAACGCATTGGTCTTCACTTCCATTGTATTTCGACAACTCTATTTTTGCCTTAGGTGGGTACACTATGTAAGGGTGATATTGATTCCCTTTTGCTTTATGGTTTGATGGTGGATCGAAACTACTAGATGACGTAAGTGACATATTTGAACTGCTTCGTTGTTGGCGGTGATTTTTATCTTTTTTATTCTCTATTATCTAACTGATAGCTTCTATTTGGTTGTTTAATCGTGCCTCCATCTCTGGCAGTACTTTTGTTTCTATCTCTTGCTTAAGCGTCGCATTGTTAATCTTTATTTCTTTTTGCAATTCTTCTTGAATCTTGGCAAGTGCTTCCTGTGTGAAAATATGAGATGAGGCATCTAGCACATCTAGACTGCCGACTTGGTCCTTTTTTTGCATTAGTCTTTGTAACACCTCCATTAATGTATTATGGTTCTGTGTCATTTTTTGGTCTAACTTTTTTTGTTCCTTGCTCATAATGTCGAACTTGTTGTCCATTTTCTGCTCCATTACTTGAATGACTTCCTCTTTAATTTCTTTCTTAAGTGCTTCTTGGCTCTTGGTGGTCATTTCCTTGAAAGTTTGGAAATCCTTCTCTATTTTCGCAATTTGAGCTTTTAACTCCGTCGTCATGCTTCTTAACTGTGGTGGTAAATAATTGGAATCAATTTTGGCTGATGGAGGAGCGAGTCCGCTCTGAGTGAGCTAAATCCGAGCTCAGATGGAGGAGCATTCCGCTCTGATACCAAATGCAACAGAAAAACTAGGACGCGAGATCCATGTTGAATAAGATATATATTATTGAATTGATAAGATGCTTTAACACTTTACAAGAGCTCACCTTTTATAAGGTTTGAGCATTCTTAAGAAGGGTTACGTCCCTTCAATTAAACTAATTAATAATTTACTAATTAATTTAATACAATATTTAATATTCATAGCATTGGGGCCAAAACCATCCATTTAAGCTAGGTAGAGAAGCAATCAAAGGAAATACTGTGAACACCCTAATGCATGCCAACATTGCCTGGAAGAAAGGAGGTGTCTTGGAACTGGGGTTCAAATTCTAGGTTAAGCTAACCAAAAAAAAATACTGAGAGGGTTGCACCGTGGGTCATATGACTTCTATGCAGGCTACCTATGGTTAGAAAAGGGTGTGGAACCTTAGCCACTAGCTGGAGGAGTGATACCCTAGGTTGCAAGTTAGGATCTACGAACCCCACAACAAATCAAAACAGTCGATTTGTGAATTGAAGCATGGTTTGCAAGAAAAAAAAACCTGTCGGTTGATCGAGGACAAGTGGAAGAGGCTGAGTGGATGAATGTGGCCTGACGTTGTCCTTGATCTTTTCTATCCAAGCGGCTCCGTGTGACAGGGTAGAGTGATAACGGATGGTATAATAATGGCTAAATTAAGTGGGGGGAGCTATTTATAGACCAAAGTTACCCTCGTTAGTCTTTCAACCAAGCTGCAAGGTTAAAACAGAGTTTTTCAATGAGCTTGAAAGAGTTGTACCGATGCGCTTCAGTGAATTTGGATATGTCTTGTTGAAGTGCTTCGGCAAGTTTGAATGAGTTTCATTGAAAAATCAGGTCTTTCAACGTTTTGTTAGTTGGAGATAATTCTCATCAATGAGTTGGAAAAACCACACATAAGCGTTTTGGTGACTCTAGACGAGTTTTTCGGAAGCAATTCGGCCAACTTGGATGAGTTTCACCGATAGGTAGGCTTAGCATTGCATCGGTAGAATTTCTCGAGATCTGCCAAACTGTTTCGACAAAAATATCTGAGTTGGTTGACACTTCGAGACTTAGAAACCAATCGAGAAAAACATTGGTGAGATCGACGAAGATGACTGACATATCAGTGAACTTAACACAACTCGGTGGAAAAAAAAACTCAATTATTTTCACCAAAATGAAGAAACTTAGTGAAATTTTCCAAAACACCAAAAAATGGAAAAAATTCAAGTGTTTTCTCTTTTAGTGGGTGCAAGCTTTCAGAAAATACTCAACTAAGTCTAAGGGAAACCAAAATTTTCCCTTGGTGAAAAAATCAAGGAGGGGCCCCAATCACTTCAAAAGAAAGAATAGGGAAGGAGGTTGTACCTGCAACAAGATGTTACTTGAAATGAAGTCTTTTGTAGATCTTCAAATATCCTTTCATTTCTTGTTGTCCAAATTCCCCACACCACCAAAAAATGCAAGCACTTAAGTTGTCTTAAATCTACTTTCTCATACCATAGCTTGAGACATTGCTCAATAGAAATTGCTTTCCTTATATTAACGTAACGAAGATGATCTCCTATATCTTTCCAAATTTGAGAAGAGAAAGGATAGTGAATAAAAAGGTGTTCCATTGATTCTTCCACAAATTTGCATAGTCTACAATAACTTAGACTTTGATAATTTCTTTTACACAAAGTGTTCCTAGTTATAACTTTTCATTTAAGAAGCAACCACATAAAAATTTGCATATATGTGAAACCTTTGTTTTCCATAATACAGACCATCACCATAATTTCTGATCTTCCATTCCATCCCATAATAGTTTAATATGACCTTGTCTCATCTCCACTTTCCAAACATCCTATTCGATCTTCCATCTCGGTTATAAACCCAAGGATTTAGCAAATTTCCACTCATGTTGCATATTGGAAGCTTCTTCCATCTCAACCGCTTAATTAACATAAACTATTCCCCAATCATTTAAATGTTTTATCATCTCCTTCAAAAAAATCACTGACAACCCACATCCCATAATTCCATCCTCTCTGATTAATGCCTTTGTCCCATCTCCTAGTCTCTGAACAAGTAGAGCTCCTACTACAAAGAAAGCAATCGATATTGCTTTCCAATATATAGAAACTCCTATAAAAATTTTAACCAGTTTTCTAATCCAATATATGATCTCCACTTCCCAAATATTTTCTTTTAAAAATTGATTGCTAAAGACCTGCCAAATCTTTGTAATTCCTTTAAACCCCACCCTCCATTATCTTTTAGTTTCACAATAATACTCCAAATTGTCCACGACCTTTACTAATCTTCCCTCTCCGTAAAAAATTATAACATAACTTCCTCATCTGTACCATAAATCCTTTTGGGATATGTACAATGGTTATCCAATAAACAAAGAAAGATAGTATACAAAACAACTTTGATCAGTATAACTCTACCTTCTCTAGTTAGCTAGCGGTTACAACAAAACTTTATACATGCTTCAATCTTACACATCATCCATGCCCAATCTTTCCTTTTATAATTATTTGGTTTCAAGTAGAAACCAATATATTTGAAACCTTTGTCTAATTCTAAATGATCCACCAATACATCATGAAAATGCAGTAAGGAGTGATCTTCAATTTCATTATGGAAAAAGTTGATTTTTCATAATTGATTTGCAAACCCGTTACTAGACATTAAATATTTAAAATATCCTGCAATTTATAATATTCATCATCAAAATCTCCCACGCAAGTCAAAAACATCATCTACAAATAAAATATGTGATTATAGAGTTCATTTATATACTATAAATTATGTTATTGAGAAAAGCATTTGCATATGAAATTAGTAAATGTGAAATTCATAAATGTAATTAGTTATTATTTTTATTTTACATAATTAAAAATGAATATTGAAAAAAAGTAAATAATGGTAAATGATCTTTTATATATATATATATATATATATATATATATTTAAGGTGGTAAAATCTACCTAATTAATACTTCTACTCATTTCAAATATCTTTTAGACTTGGACAATTATGAAGAAAAAATTAGAACATATACTTTGAATAACATCTAATTTAATCGCATACTTCTTATTATATTAAATTTAGTAAATATAAATAATATAATTTTTTCAAAAGAAATCTTATATTCGATATTTGAAATAGGAAATCACAATATACATTCTTTAGTTAAAGACATCATAAAAATAACTTGCTCCTTGTGTTTGTAGAGGACATCAAATATTTAAATACGGTTTGCTTTTTTTTTGGTGTGCTTTTTAGCACCAATACTATAGATAATATATGAAAAAAATATATAATTTTTAAATAAAAAAACTAGATAGTACAATTTAAGAGATCTTCGCTCATTTTTCCAACACTTTATGGTTTTTCATGGACAAAGAGATTTAAAAATTGCATATTCTTTAGTCCATAAATCAACAAGAGCTACAAGGTGGCAATGTCCTAGACATTGCAACCTACTCTATTTGTTTGAAGCCAAAATTCAAATTGAAAACCTCTAAATTCAGAACAAAAGGCATTGCACACCTTTGATAAAAAAATTCATAAAATGGTTCGCTTGAAACACAAATTCCTCTACTTCAATGTCCGAAAATCACAAAATGAAAGAAAACCACTTAAATTTTAGGATTTTGATGATTGAATGGAAGAGGATAAGAATTAAATACCCATAGATTTGGATTACAATCCAAACGACCCTCATCGCTTAAAGACATACAAGAATAATCTAGATAATTTCAAAGTGTTCTAGTGTGTTCTGGAGGCTCCGATATTCTAGTTGTAATAATTGCAATGTTGTCCGTCATTTAATGTTCCATCATTGATCTGTGTTTTTCTTCACATTAATAAATCTTATGCCAGCCCCAACTTCGACTATTCTCCTATCTTTTGCATGCCAATTGTTTGCTACATCTTCCGCTTGCCAGTATAACCCATCCTATGCCTATGGTTTTAGTGCACAATCGGGTGATTATGGCCTAAATGCAACATCTTGAAATGATTTGCTTCAACTATTTCTGATCAAAATGTTTACAATGAGTTTTTATTCTCAACCGATCAAATTCTTCAACTATTTGAGAGGCTATGGAAGATCAAATTGCATATACCATTTGATCGTATAAAAACCATTTGAATGCATTTATGTGGCATGACATATAAGCCAAGTTACAATCTCGTCATGTAAACACATTGATAGAAAAGCAAACTCTATAAGTTTTAATGCAACCAAGAGGTTAACACGCTAGGTGGAAAGAATGCCACATCTCAACTATCGAATCAAAGGAGGAGATTGAGTTGTAGTCTTAGGATGTTGAATCAATGAAGAGAGATCGCCACGAGTTCATTGGTAAAGTAATAGTTCACCACGTCATCAGAGTGATCCTGTATCTAAAAATGGAGGCAACTCTAGTACATTATAAAGATGCCACATCTCCATAAAGCTACAGGTCTAATGATGCTAGAATGATGCCATGAGTGCCACGAGATTGATGCAATGATATTGTTGCAGTTAATTCCATGAATTCGATAAAGAAAACAAAAAACCGCTACCATTGCTTCAATCAAATCGCTGAGCATGGGCCTCCATGCCACCAAATTGAGAAGTAATAGAAGAAATGTTAGCCCTTAAAAGAAGATACTAGTCACCAAATTGTTGGAACATAGATCGTCCAATAGCTAACAATTTTTAGTTTTGAGGAATCCGAGGACATTAAAAACATGACAAATGCACACTACTGTAGTCTAGAAGATTGAGAAAATCATGCCCAAGGTCACGAAAACTGATAGAAATTTTCTAAGAAGTTTTTCCATGAATCTGCATAAAGGAATGAAAACATAATTAATAAACATTCCCTCAGAATTTAGGCATATGGAGGGTAAATTTTTATCGGTTACAGAGATGAACAGGTTTAGCAGCTAGCGCACAAAGGAGTTATAATTTGGTTCAATATTGTTGTGATACCCAACGAATTAGCCTGCTATTCCAACCTGTTGTTCCATATCCTTGCAAATATGCAATCGATCAAGACCGTCCATGCTGGTGCACGGTAATCCCAAGGAATCTCTTTTGCATATTCAATACGTGTACAAGACATTAAATCACATTAATCCACAACATTTAATACAGTGAATACGTAACCCATGTTCTCCACAACATTTAATATAAATAATATAATTTTAATATAAATAATATAATTTTTTGAAAAGAAATCTTATATTCGATATTTGAAATAGGAAATCACAATATACATTCTTTAGTTAAAGACATCATAAAAATAACTTGCTCCTTGTGTTTGTAGAGGACATCAACTATTTAAATACGGTTTGCCTTTTTTCGGTGTGCTTTTTAGCACCAATACTATAGATAATATATGAAAAAAATATATAATTTTTAAATAAAAAAACTAAATAGTACAATTTAAGAGATCCTTGCTCATTTTTCCAACACTTTATGGTTTTTTATGGACAAAGAGATTTAAAAATTGTATATTCTTTAGTCCATAAATCAACAAGAGCTACAAGGTGGCAATGTCTTAGACATTGCGACCTACTCTATTTGTTTGAAGCCAAAATTCAAATTGAAAACCTCTAAATTCATAACAAAAGGCATTGCACACCTTTGATAAAAAAATTCATAAAATGGTTCGCTTGAAACACAAATTCCTCTACTTCAATGTCCGAAAATCACAAAATGAAAGAAAACCACTTAAATTTTAGGATTTCGATGATTGAATGGAAGAGGATAAGAATTAAATACCCATAGATTTGGATTACAATCCAAACGACCCTCATCGCCGAAAGACATACAAGAATAATCTAGATAATTTCAAAGTGTTCTAGCATGTTCTGGAGCCTCTGATATTCTAGTTGTAATAATTGCAATGTTGTCCATCATTTAATGTTCCGTCATTGATCTGTGTTTTTCTTCACATTAATAAATCTTATGCCAGCCCCAACTGCGACTATTCTCCTATCTTTTGCATGCCAATTGTTTGCTACATCTTCCGCTTGCCAGTATAACCCATCCTATGCCTATGATTTTAGTGCACAATCGGGTGATCACGGCCTAAACGCAACATCTTGAAATGATTTGCTTCAACTATTTCTGATCAAAATGTTTACAATGAGTTTTTATTCTCAACCGATCAAATTCTTCAACTATTTGAGAGGCTATGGAAGATCAAATTGCATATACCATTTGATCGTATAAAAACCATTTGAATGCATTTATGTGGCATGACATATAAGCCAAGTTACAATTTCGTCATGTAAACACATTGATAGAAAAGCAAACTCTATAAGTTTTAATGCAACCAAGAGGTTAACACGCTAGGTGGAAAGAATGCCACATCTCAGCTATCAAATCAAAGGAGGAGATTGAGTTGTAGTCTTAGGATGTCAAATCAATGAAGAGAGATCGCCAGGAGTTCATTGGTAAAGTAATAGTTCACCACATCATCAGAGTGATTCTGTATCTAAAAAAGGAGGTAACTCTAGTACATTATAAAGATGCCACATCTCCATAAAGCTACAGGTCTAATGATGCTAGAATGATGCCATGAGTGACACGAGATTGATGCAATGATATTGTTGCAGTTAATGCCATGAATTCGATAAAGAAAACAAAAAACCTCTACCATTGCTTCAATCAAATCGCTGAGCATGGGCCTCCATGCCACCAAATTGAGAAGTAATAGAAGAAATGTTAGCCCTTAAAAGAAGATACTAGTCACCAAATTGTTGGAACGTAGATTGTCCAATAGCTAACAATTTTTAGTTTTGAGGAATCCGAGGACATTAAAAACATGACAAATGCACACTACTGTAGTCTAGAAGATTGAGAAAATCATGCTCAAGGTCATGAAAACTGATAGGGATTTTCTAAGAAGTTTTTCCATGAATCTGCATAAAGGAATGAAAACATAATTAATAAACATTCCCTCAGAATTTAGGCATATGGAGGGTAAATTTTTATCGGTTACAGAGATGAACAGGTTTAACAGCTAGCGCACAAAGGAGTTATAATTTGGTTCAATATTGTTGTGATACCCAACCACTTAGCCTGCTATTCCAACTTGTTGTTCCATATCCTTGCAAATATGCAATCGATCAAGACCATCCATGCTAGTGCACGGTAATCCCAAGGAATCTCTTTTGCATATTCAATATGCTATACAAGACATTAAATCGCATTAATCCACAACATTTAATGCAGTGAATACGTAACCCATGTTCTCTGCTTCATCTTCCATGTAAATCACTTCCGAAAGACAACTTAACTAATACCTTGCAACACATTAAAACCCTATGATGCCAACACACCGCCAGGGCTTGGGGCACAAGAACCCAGGATGACATCATGGTGTATGCAGCCAATGAAAACACAGAAAAATCCTTAATTAAAAAACCACCAAAATAAAAAAATCACTCCAGACCATGGAAAAGCTTCGTCTAGCTAAAAATTTTGGAAACGACCCTCCTAATTAATGCCCTCGACGAAATACTAAATGTCGGGGACATAACAACCAATATGAATCACTTTAAAAGTTAATATTTAGAAATACAAAGGCTAAAAAAAATAATAATGTGTTTATCATTACTTAATGAGACATTCAATGAATATAACCCAAAACAATCTTTAAGGATATCCATCCATTATAAATACTAGAGGGATGGACAAGCAAAACCTTTAAAGTAAACTTGCTAATATACTTGGGCATTTATCCAGTGTTCAATGTAGACCAATTCAGGTTGTAAACAACATTGGTGCTAAATGAAATTGAATGCACTATGCTAAACTTGCTATTTTTAGTAGATTGAACAATCAAAATGGAAAAACCTATAGAGGAGGACACCATATTATAGGTTGGGGACAATCAAACAAAAATTAATGTGTGCAAGTTGTATCAATGCAAACCATGTGGAGATTTTGTTTTACTATATGGAACTTTTGTTATTGATTTATAGTTTCAGATAAAAAAAATTATAGTTCTCTATAATATTCCACAATGTCCGGTTTATAAATCTTCAAGATAAATTTGGTTGAAGATGTTTACAACTTTCCCATACATAATTGTGTATGATCTTATGGAGGGTAGTAAAAATATTCTATAATTTCCTAGGGTCATCTAACAAATTCAAGGAAGGATGATTAATTGTCTACATGGAAAACAATATGTGTTGCTAAGGAGGTAGGAAGCCTAAGTTTCAATCATAATGTGTACTATTACTAAGGAGATAGGTAGCCTAAGGTTGAATGAATAATTGGCTTCCAAAAGAATGATTGGGGGGCCTATTTACAACTTCACAACAAGTTTGCAAGTATGTGCACCTTATAATTAAATCTCTTAAATGATACTTAACACTTGGTAATTAATTCTTAAATGATTGCTTAAATGAAACAACATTGATATATACACTAGTGGTAAAGTGTGTTATTTAGAGAAACATGGCATTGCTAAACTAAAAATTAGTGTACAAACCAAACTATAACAACCACATAAGAAAAATACATAAAATTTAAGACTAGAAGCATTAAATATGTTTGATATTAATCTCATGCAACAATTTCAATTTATTGTATCTTTCACTTGATGCCTAGAAAAGAACAATGTGATACCCCTAGTTTTGACTTGGAATGTATTTATCCAAAATTATGTAAATGATGTAAATATGCTAGTGCGAATTCCTAGTGCGGAGATCAAGGCCAAGGCCTGACTAGTGAATTTTTAGGCATGTATGATATTTATATTTCACTTGGACTGTTTAGATGGCTTTAATGTTAATTTAGAATATTATGTGCATAAATAATAAAATGGTCCAACAATGGCTGTGTAAAGAGCAGCAAAGGGGCTATGATTCCACCAAGGGGAAAAGGAAAGGGGGTCCATGGGTGACTAAATCCTTGCTTCCAAGTGTCCACCTTAGAACTCACACCAAAATTCTATCATGTGATGAGAATAAGCCAATTATCTCCTTTTTTGACCATTTTCCAAACATTAATGCATGTGTGTGGTTAGTGGGAAAAGTCACCTCATGTAGTTATTATAGCATGGGATTGACTGCACTTTTGTGACAGCTCTGTCATGACAGAACTCAATCTGCAGCTGCTAGGAGTCCTTTCCCTACTGCCAGAAGTTATGTCAGTTGTCTTTTCACCATTTTCTCATATCCTTTGGAGTCAACCCTCATTTGTCTCATTCTTACATGCATATTGGGAGGATGCAGAGCTCTCCCTTGTTGTCCATGAACTTACCATGTTGTTTTGAACCCAGAAATTCAAATTTGGAGACCATGATGCAGATTTGGAAGTGGGTATTTTGGTTGTAGGTGAGCAGAGAGGTTGGGAAAGCTAGGAACCTTTACCCTTGAGTTATACTGCTCGTAGGTGCTTGTGAAGCCACATATTCAGGCTGTAGGTGGTTCTATAGTAGCCAATACCAGGTTGGACTTCTTCTATGCACACACTAGAAGCACCCAACAAGATGGATCTCCCAAGAGAACCACTGATTAGTGAAGGGGATGCCTGAGCTAGAAGGGTGTTGTGTGGGGAAGGTATTGTGGAAGCCAAGGCTGTGAGGGCTAAGTGAGACCCTTGTAGAGCTCTGTATGATCATTTGGATAAGCACAGAGAGCGGAATGGGTTGTGGGATGAGAGAGAGAATCCTGTAGGTGTTTCCTTTGCCTTGGTGGCCTCATAGCCCAGCTTGGGGGTGGCCTCCCAACAGAAAGAGTATATGCTGGATGGATTTCCCGTGGTTGGATGGAAAAGCACTCTTACATAGCCAGTTTCTTGGATCTGCATTTCTTAAAGGTAAGTATTCTAATGTATTTGAATCTGAAATGTTTTATTTGATGCTATAATGTTTATGCTTGTATTTGCATATTAGATGTGTGTGGGTAGATTTTCAATTCCGCTATGCATATTTATTTGCATTTCTGCACACATTATATTTGTTGAAATTTTTATTATGGATTTGGGGCGAAATATGAGAGCCCATATTTGGCTAGCATCCCCTCCCGATGGTCAGATTGGGTGAGGGGGACATTACAAACAACCACTCTCAAGATTATAGAGTTTAATGATGCTGGAATAAGTTTTCATTGATGTCAAAAGGATGAAGAGATCTGTGGTGTTTCCATTCATGTCAAGGTGATAATGATGATGTGGTTGTAGTAGAGATAGATTGTTTGGGAATGTTTGATGAAACCTTGAAGCTTCTAGAGAAGACCCTAATGATCCTAAGGAATCCCTTGAAGAAGAAGCCTTATCACAAGTGTACATAACTCCAAAGCAATCACCTTATCATGTATCGATTGTGCATGGCCCTAACAAGAAGAAACCTTGAGTTGTATTGTAATGTACCAACTTAGGATTGTGATACAAAAACTCTAAACTTTTGAAAATTGATTAAAACAGTGATTGTGGAAGCTAGGTGGACTGGGGATGGACTAGATCAATGGATTGGGGTGGATAGGAGGCTCTGATATGTAATGATACCTCTAAAAAAAGTACTAAGACCTTTTATGTTTCAAGAGAAGCAAGGCTGCAATTTACTCCAATGCTCCTGGGCCCCTCAGCATATGTAGACTAGTATGGTAGGAAACTTGATTGGAGGTTGGGGATGGGTGTTTCAGACATCATATAGGATAAAAATTAGTTATTTACATTCATTTCACAATAAAATAACATTCCATAAATTTTCATAAAGATTTGAGCAAGTCTCACACTATTACTAGTAAAATTGCCTTCAAGGAGTGCTCAACTAGTGTGATTTATGGGATCCCAAAAAGTGCTCAAAGGCCCACAAATTTATGAAATAAGGCTTGGATCATGACATATTACATTTTATGTAACTCCAGAAACAATAATGACTTCATTTTGATTTATACTTATTCATTTATGAAACACACAATGGAAACTAGTCAAATTCTAGCTAGATCTAGAAGAGCTTGATCATCTAAAGGACCTGCAAATAAAATATATGACAATGGATGAATTTCATCATCCTCTCACAGAAATTCGGGGCACATCTCCCAAACTTGACTAGGGGCACATCTCCCAAGTCACTGAGGCAAAATTGCACTCATGCAAATTCTCAAACTAGCAAAAGATGTGAAATGGAGTTGTAATCATTCTTTTATAGATTGAGGTGACTTGTTGAGCAAGTGAGATGGAGTGGATAAGGTCGATTTTCTTTGTGCTTTATCTTTTTCCTTGCTTTCTGCTTTTTCTTTTGCTTTATCCTGCTTTTGATTTTCTATCCTTCTTTTTCCTACTTTTATACCTTTCCCTGATTTTATGCTTTGTCTTTCATTTTCCCTGCTTTTTTTCCTTACCCTGCTTTTCTGCTTTGTCCTGTTTTTTCCTTCTTTTCTGCTTTCCCCTACTTTTCTGCTTTACCCTACTTTTCTGCTTTTGTCGTGCTTTTATGCTTTTGTCTGTTTTTCTGGACTTTCCTGCTTTTCTAAACATTCCTACTTTTCTAAACTTTCCTACTTTTCTGATTTTGTCTGCTTTCTGCTTTATGCTACTTTTGTTGTTTTCCTAATTTGTTCCACTTTCTCTCATTTTCTCTAATTTTCCTAGATTTGGAATGTTTCTATTTGATTCTTCCTCAAGTTAAATCCAAGTCAACTTTATACTCTCATGCACCCTAGTGGAGCATTATCCTCATTTATTCCACATAAAAATATTAAATGCATGAAAAATAAATATTCCAAGTGCATAATAAACTTTGGATACAAATTAATTCAAACTCATAATTAATTAAATGCCTCAACTTAACCCCTCATTAATTAATTAATTCAATCTGTCACTAGGATCCATGGGGTTCTATCTGCTTCATGGTGTTGACAAAATGAGAACATGACAGTCATCCCCTCCCAAGATTGCTTGTCCTCAAGTGGGAAACTAACTCCATCCATCTATGAAGCCAACCAGTGACCTCACTCCTCAAAATATGATGTTGGCTATCTAGAATCAAAATCCTCAATTCCAAGAAAAATACCAAAAGTCCATCATGTTTCTCTTGCACCACTCTGATTATATTTGGATCTTCAAGATTGATCCCAAGGTCCCATTGCTTATGTTGCATTCCTCCAGACATCAATGAAAACTGAAATGCTTCATCAATTCCTGGATCCCACTACCATTGTTGCATGTCTCCCAATAGCATCTTTGCTTGTGGAAAACTATCATCCCAAAGAATTCCAGGGTCCCATTGTCTTAACAGCATCCTCCCAAACATCAGTATCAACAAAAAGAATATATCCTCATGGGGTATGTCTAAAGCAATACACCAAACTGGAATTTCATCACTCCCAAAGGAATATTGAATCTCCTCATAAGACATGTGCAAACTAGCATAGAAATCCCCATTCCTAAGACATAGATGGCAATCCCATGTCCAACCAAGAATACTAAAGGAAACACATAGCAGCCATAAATTCCTATACAACTGATCACAAAATATGGATGATGTGTCCATAAAATTTCCACTAATGCAATCAACAAACTTACCTCTTGGGGTACTCAACTTCCTCATGTAACTACCCACCCAATGAGTAGATGAATGCATACTCCAACTTTGTGATTTGGATGGAGAATGGTGAATCAAATCTCTATAATATTCATCCATTATGGTTGGCTCAACTGAAGGGAGATCATGTGCCTCCTTGACCTCAAACTCCCCAAGCACATGCAAATCAGATTGTACTTCATATGCCCAATGCACACAAGTACCAAAAATTAAAACATTGTTGTTCCAATGACAAGGGTGAAAGTCCCATGTCCAACCACAAAGAGGATAGGCATCATCACAAGTCCATGGAGGCCCTTGTTTCTCACAAAAGGTGTAAAATGTATCCAATAAGTCTCCATAGATGCAAGCAAGAATATCACTCATGTGTCTTTTCTCCAAAATAGGAAAAGAAGAGACACTCCATCCCAATGCTCCAACTAGAAAGCAAGATGCTTCCCTATGTGAGTGCTTCCAATGGCTCAGTTCTCTGCCATTGGTCCAAAGATTAACCAAATTTCTGCAACAAGTATCCACTAAATATGTGGATGCATCAAAGGCTGGTCCATCAACCATGAGCTCCTTTGACTCCTCATTGGAGGAATCACTCACTCCAGGAAGAAACTCAGATTGGCTCTGGAAGGTAGTATGTGCTTGGAGCTGATCATATGTATCTCTAAACTCCCCATGCACATGCATGTCATCATGAATCTCATGAATCACCATATCATGAGGTTCCTCCATAGAACTCTGAATGTCATCAACCGAAAGAGGATGGTTGATTTGAATGTAGGAGGGAGCATGTGATTTTTGCAATTCTTGGAGAAATTGTTCTATCTCCGTCTTGGATTCCAAGAGGGAACTTTGAGTGATTCTAAAATAATATTGGGTGGCCATCAACTCATCATTGGGGATGCAAATATCTTCATCGTCCTTCAAGTATGCTTCCTACAACATATGAAGAAGATCATGCAAGTAATATCTGTCAGAAAGCATATGTGAAAATTTACCTTGGGTTGTAGTCTTTGCTTTCTGAATTTTCTCCTTGTTAAGGACTTTGTTCCTTAGGAACATGTACTCTATTATGAACTTCATATTCACTAAGACCATAAGAAATTCAAGAGGGCTTGGTTTTATGTGTCTCCAATCAAAGAAACCCTTGAGGTCCCTTTCATATCCTTTCTTGAATCTTTTCAACTGCTTGTAATGAAAGATATTGATGGATGGCACATCCACCATCAATTCAGCCTCATGCTTCTTCATCCTGTTAGGTGGTCTACCCGGTGGGCGGTATTCAAGAATATTATCATGTTTTTGTGATGAATTCCATATGAACTCAATCTGATTTAAGTAATCCATACTCGTGCCTTGAATGGTGGCAAGGCCCTCAATAGCCCCCACAATGTCACCAAGCTTTACTATGGATATCATGCCATCGGATAACTCTTCATCTGCTATGTAATATTTCCTCCCAAGTATGAATGGAGATGTATGGTAAGCATCATGTTGCAACCACATATTCCTTGCATGCTTCTCATTGGTCATAACAGATTTGAATGCAACAATAGATCCATTACTAATGCAAAAATAACTATTACCCATGTGAGCTAGTCTTGCACAATCTGTAGTCTCCATCTCAGTGATGTAGTTATCCATCAAATCAAATGATAAATAGGACGTTTTTCTTGCTGGTCCTAATGGAATGTAATCAGACATATTCATCAAGTATAGGCCTTCTTTTCATGGAAGAGGCTCATAATCTCTCCGGAGTGAAACAAGTACCTGGCAATCATCCTGCAAGTCAATGCTTCCTTGAAGCACTTGTAAATCTGAGTAATCCTTATGCCTTACTTGGAAATGTTTCTTCTCCATAATTTCATGTGTACTATTAGACACACACATCTAATCATATGTGTGTTCCTGCAACTCTTGAGAATCATGCAAACTCTCTTTTAAAAAATCAGCCTTCTCACAATTTTGGATCTCATCACTAGAAGGATATTTTCTGCCAACCTTATCATCAGAAATGGCTTCCATATCAATATGAAATAGAGGAATTTGTTGAATTAAAAATTCAGAATGGTTGTCATATCTTTGTGACATCTCTATCTCTTCATGATGTGGAGTGGTGATGGCATGCTCCCCCTCCAAATCTCTCGGTTCACTCTCAGCTAGAGTGTGGTTGTATCTCCATCCTGATGTTCTGAGAATGCTTGAAGGGTTGATCCTTTTTCTTTAGTGATTAAATTAGTGGGACATTCTTTAAATTGATGCAAAAAAGAATTGATGCTACCAAGATCATATTTACCTTCATTCGTTAGCTTGAACTCTTCTTGTTCTTTCTCAATGCATTCATTGGAGGAAACACATGGTTCTTCTCTTGGGAGATTGTTGCTCCTCTCCTTTGATGACTGATTGCTGCTATGCTTTTGATCCTTCAATATAGCTGATGCATATTTATCCTTGGTAACCTTAGAATCAGTATCATTGGAAACTTTGTTTGAAGAAAATCCGAAAAGTCTATTCATGCTAGAAACAGTGGCATCCATTGAGGCTTCAATTTTGATTCCTATTTCTTCTTCTTTTCTCATATAGGTGGATCAACTTGTTTCCTCTATGGGTGGTTTGATGCTCTCTATTAATTTCAAAGATTTATCCTAGATCTCAAATCCAAATCTATAATAAAAACAATCTTTGAAAGAAATGGCTTTGTGAATCTCTTCTCTTAAAGCCAGATACTCCTGGTAGTGGAAGGACAAATGTTTACATGCTGATATCCTCCTTGCTAACTCCTTATTAGGATTATCCATCGATGTTTCATCCCATTTATCTATGTACATCTGGTCACCAATGTAACCATCATCATCTCTTGGTAGTCCTCCATCAATGTAACGGATTTCTGCTTCCTCATATGGCTCGAACTCTTCATCTTCAATGACTGAGACTAGTCTCATAGTTGCACATTTGAGTTATGATCTACAATATTATTCAACAATGAGCTTATTTATTTCCACATGGATGGAGGAAAGTGCTATGATACCACGGTAATGTACCAACTTAGGATTGTGATACAAAAACTCTAAACTTCTAAAAATTGATTAAAACAATGATTGTGGAAGCTAGGTGGGATGGGGATGGAATGGATCAAAGGATTGGGGTGGATAGGAGGCTCTGATATGGAATGATACCTCTACAAAAAGTACCGAGACCTTGTATGTTTCAAGATAAGCAAGGCTACAATTTACTCCAATGCTCCTGGTCCTGTCATCATATGCAGACTAATATGGTAGGAAACTTGACTAGAGGTTGGGGATGGGTGTTTCAGACATCATAGAGGCTAAATATCAGTAATTTATAGTCATTTCACAATAAAATAACATTCCGTAAAGTTTCATAAAGATATGAGAAAGTCTCACACTATTACTAGTAAAATTTCCTTCAAGGAGTGCTCAACTAGTGCGATTTATGGGCTCCCAAAAAGTTATCAAAGGCCCACAAATTTATGAAATAATGCTTGGATCATGACATATGACATGTTACTCAACTCCATAAACAATAATTACTTCATTTTGATTTATACTAATTCATTTATGAAACACGCACTGGAAACTAGTCAAATTCTAGCTAGATCTATAAGAGGTGGAGAAATTGGAGAAGAAATCAGAGTTTTGTAATTTATATTGATTTAAATGATATTAGAAAATTATATCCTCTGTCATTACATCATAAATAGGCCAATATGCCTCTCAGAACACTATGGAAAGATCTCTCTTCTTCTACATAAGAAACTAGCTCCTAAAACTCATAGAAAGCTTGAAGATTCGAACTCTAAATTGGATGATGAAGCTTATGAAATTCAGATTCGAGTTGATCATCTAAAGGAACTACAAATAAAATCAATGAAAATGGCTGAATTTCATCATCCTCTCATAGAAATTTGGGGCACATCTCCCAAGTCACAGAGGCAAAATTGCACTCATACAAATTCTCAAACTAGCAAACGATGTGAAATGGAGTTGTAATCATTCTTTTATAGATTGAAGTGACTTGTTGAGAAAGTAAGAAGGAGTGTATAAGGTTGATTTTATTTATTCTTTAGCTTTTTCCTTGCTTTCTTCTTTTGCTTTATCCCGCTTTTGCTTTTCTATCCTGCTTTTCTACTTTGTATTTCTTTTTCCATTCTTTTATTCCTTACCCTACTTTTCTGTTTTGTCCTTCTTTTTCCCACTTTTCTGCTTTTGTCCTGCTTTTGTCTACTTTTCTGGACTTTCCTACTTTTCTGAACATTCATGCTTTTCAAAACATTCCTGCTTTTTTATTTTTCCTGCTTTATGCTGCTTTTCCGATTTGCTCCACTTTCTTTCCTTTTCTCTGATTTTCCTAGCTTTGGAATCTTTCTCTTTGATTCTTCCTCAAGTTAAATCCAAGTCAACCTTATCCTCTCATGCACCCTAGTGGAGCATTATCCTCATTTATTCCACATAAAGATATTAAATGCATGAAAAATAAACATTCCAAGTGCATAATAAACTTTGGATACAAATTAATTCAAACTCCTAATTAATTAAATGCCTCAACTTAACCCCTCATTAAATAAATAAATAATTAAATCTATCACTAGGATCCATGGGGTTCGATCTGCTCATGGTGCTGACAAAATGGGAACATGACATGTACACAAGTGGTGCAAATCCCCTAGAGAATATCCTAATGGCCATGATTATGTGTAGTGTAAAGGAGTCTTTAAAGTGTCCCAAAGAAGTGTGAAGAATTTCCTAAAGAAGTTTTGTTGGGTCCACATGACCATGATAATGGATTAGGTTACCATGATGGTGGGTCACCTAACCATGATTATGAAAAGTGTAAGCAATTACCTACAGTTTCCTTGAAGTGACGTTGGAAAGAATTGTGAAAAAATCCCTAAAATAGTGGTGTTGGGTCCACATGGCCATGTGTTTGGGGTCACAAAACCCATGGTGGATAAGGCCCTATAAAGTACCCAAATTGGGTCTAAAGCAAGTTTTTTTGAAGGTTGAAGTATCCCCAAAATAATGATGTTTGGTCCACATGACCCCAAAAGTTGTGGTACTTTGGCCCATTGGACCACATGAAGTGGCAATGATCCCCACAAGAAATAATGATGTGTCAATCAAGTATGATGATGTGGAAAATCCCTAGGGCCACTTTGAGAAGCTATAGAGTGATATTGAAGTTTTGGTGAAGTTTCATGATGGATCCTTGATGTGGAGTACTAACCCTTGAGACCACACTAAAAATTGGAAATCATTTTGTTTAAAGAAGAGTAAAATGTTTTTGCAAAAATGAGTTGGAGCCCCCTTAAGGAGTATAAATAAGAGATGGAACTTTTCTTTTTCAATCAATAAAAAATTGAAGATCTCACATATAAGAGTAGAGGACCGAATTTCAGGGGTAGATGAAGTGAACAAGGCCTAAATTTTAGTGGAAGATGAAACCTTGTGATGATTTCTATTTGGGCATTTTGTTGTGAAATCTATTTCAGGTTGTCTTTCCAATTTCTTTGTATCTTCTATCTTAGGATGATTTAGAAAGTTTCCTTCGGATGAAATGAATTAGACATATTGATTAACTTGATCTAGAAGTTTTAGATGCTGATTAACTATATTTTCGGAGACAAGAGCTCGATAAGTTAGGGTTTCTAACTAATAGTCAAATAGTCCAGTTTGGAATTTTCTTTAGATATTTTGATACAGAACATTTATGATTGTTTCCCTTGGAGAGTATGCATTAGATATCATGAAGAATATATTGTTCAAGTTTTAGATCCTAGTTCACAGTTTTAGAGATATGATCTCAAAAGGTTAGGTCTTTGGAATGACTGAGAAATCATCTTTAAACATGTCAGTTTGATTTTTTCACTATTAGTTTTGATTAAGGATGTTTTAGAGAGTCCCCCCTGGAGGAGACGTATTAGATATATTGAAGAACATGTAGTATAAGTTTTAGATCTTGATTAATTACATGTTTGGTGTTGTACTTTTTAGTAGTCAGGGTTTGTGACAGTGGCAATGATAGTGAAAATTCAAGAGAAGAAGGATGAGGAAATCTTGTGTAGCTTTTGCATATGGTATCAGAATCATAAAGATCTTGGCTCATCGGAAAGCTTGATGTAAGGGGTATGTAATTTATAGGGTTTATTTTGGTGCCATCTTGTTGTCTTTAAAATGGTATGAATTTTGTATATGCTCTAGTGCTTGTCTGTTGGCATACTTTAAGATGATCTTGGCACAAATATTGGTGATTATCTTGGCATATTGTTGGCTTAGATCTTGGTGATTTGTTGGAATAGATCTTGGTGATTTTTTGGTATAGATCATGGTGATTATTTGGATATATTGTATGATGTTCTTGGCATAGATCATAGTGCCTATTTTGGTATAGCCCATGGTTATATTTTGGCACATGGCTCATCTCTTGGAGTGTTCAATGTTTTAAAAATGTCAATGATGTAAAAGTTTAAAATGCAAATTAAATAATGGATGATTGTTTATGGGTATAGATTAGAGACTAATCATGAGTTTTAGCCCCACTAAAATCGTCATAATATACAATTTGAATAGAGACAAACTTGTATTACTAATAATAATGTATAAATCATAAGATAATAAAGATTGCAAAACATCAAACATTGATAAAGGTATTCCAATCATGATTTTTATCCCCACCAAAATCACCTTGCTTTGTTAATATATTATTTATGTTTGAAGCAAAATTAGTGGGAAATTTCATCTTTCGTACAACCTCTTTTACAACAACTCTCTCTTGCTCTGTTAATAACCATGGAAGATTGGTGGAATTTCCATTGCCATAGTAATGAGTCAATTGTTGCATTGATTTGGATTCTTCAATGTCACTAATAATTTTAGCAATTTTTTCCTTTTTATTCCTCCCATCTATAATTTTCCACAAGCACTCTGTGACATCCTTTCTAGTATGCATTGTGTCAAACAAATGAGCTACTTGTAGGTGCTAATAATATGGAAACCAACTGAATTAGACAAAGTATCATTTCAAACCTCATGGAAGATGACCATGATGACCTTTTAAAGTATCAATGGAAAATTATTTTTTATTAATCAATATAAGTATGAAAATCTAAAAATAAATACAACTGACAAATAACCAAGTAACTAAAACCAATTGCTTAGCATGAATCTTCTCAAATTCATTTTTCCATATTTGAGGAAATATTCTTCATGTTTTTTCTCACTCTCTTCCTTCCCATTAAAGTCTCCTTTTGGTAATTCAATACCTATGGTCCTTATGGAGAAAATTCATGAACTCGTTGTACACCTCCTTTCCTAAACTTCTTGAACGTCGAGATATTGTCCTTGGATAACATATTAGACAAGCATATTTACCCTTTGTTTGAATCCCTACAAGTTATGGATTAGTGTTAATATATAGAATTATAAAAATTATAAAAATAGGTTTAATAATAAATGATACATAGAGATACATGAGAAAATTACATACCACAAAAATGTGTAAGCTTGGGTGCATCATGATATCTCCATTTAAGTATTCCATGGAACTGAAATCGTTTTTGGTCTATAGGTTTGGAGATGTCATACATATTGATGCCAACTCATAATTTTAAAAGTTCATCTATAAGAGGTTCAAGATATACATCCATATATTTAACCTGGTTTTTACCTAGTAGTTATTGAAAAAGTAATATACATAATTAATAAGTTTTTGTACATGCAATAATGAAAATAAATGGGTTTCTTATAAGGTGTTAACATTCTTAAAAATAAGTACTTGGAACAATTAATTCCAACATGATGTGCTCCATTTTTATTTTCATCAATGGAGGAAGGTTATTGTTTATAACAAAAATTGGTCAAACAAAGTAATTGGTTCTAAGCTCTCCAAATGGATTGACACCATCAACTATCATTAAAAGTCTAACATTATGTGGTTCGTCTTTAAAAATTGGCCATCTTTCCTTGATGTCTCTAAATTCATAACCACCTCTAGGAATTCGCATGATACCATCTTCACTTCTCTATTGTGCATGATAGTCCATAAATTATGTAATGTTTTTGCACCTGAACAATTATTGAAAACATGGAATTATCAAGATATGGAAAGGAACTTTACAGGGCACATTATTTGTTACATGATCAATATAATATCTACTAATTCCACATTCAAGGAACTCAACTTTTGATGAATGTTGCCCATAATATATAATATGATCATCACGATATGCATCGATTGTGTTATACTCCAATCCTAAATCCTTCAAAACGACACACATTTCTCTATATGTAAGAGGTAACATATTTGATGGTGGTGAAAAGTATCTCCTAACAATCTACCAAAAAATATAATGGAAATTTGAAATTAAGGACCTATATACTACAATCATAAATAAATAAAAAATAATTGCAATTACATATAAATAAATATAATTTGCATATCTTAACAACTGCGTCATTCATGTGTTTGAAATACCATTCATTACATTCAAGTTGATTAGCAATAAAAGAGCAGAGAGAAGACTTTTCTTTGAGTCTTTGTATAAGGATTTTTGTGCTTCATCAATACGGCGTACATCATGAATATTTTCATAGATCTCATCCGCAAGTGCATTCTCATTCATGGAAGAAAATGTGGCATGGATCAACCTAGTTATCCCTTCATTCTCAATAATATTATAGTCATTCACTTTCCTTGTATCAACCTCAATGTCATCATTGTCACCATCTCTAATATGAATTGTAGCATGTGGATTTACAAGCATTGGTTGTCTTATCTGTGTAATAATTATGACAAAATATATCCAATTAGTATCAAAATAGAAAAATATTAATATTGAAAAATGGAAAAACATGTTTCTAATATCTTACCAAGGGATGATATTCTTTTCCACCTTCCAAGTGCCCATACTCTAAATAATGTTTCTTGGATGTTGCCTTAACAACTCTTCTTCTCTTTATCCCTTACAAGGGAAATAACATTTTCCATCACTGATTATATCTTGATAAATATTGGATTGATTATGATCATATGTTTACCATGATTACTTATGTCACCCAATACATAATTGATAACCGATTGCATAGTAGCATTTCGTTCGAATCTACTAGCAAACCAATAGACATAGTTGTTTGACATTGTTCTCTATCTCAATAAAATACATTATTAAACCACTTATTAGTATAGCAAGAATAAAGATAAAAAAAACATTAATCCAAGCAAAAAGTTTAACTCAAAGGATAATCTCATTAATCCATGAGAAAAATGATCTCTAATTAGAGTTCTCCTCCTTCAAAATTCCTTCTTAAAAAAGTATTATTTAGTTCCATCTGAATCGTTTTTTAATCTCACAGAATTGACCAAAAAAAACCTAACTATAGTCGGTATGTCACTTAAGCAATGTTAACATACCTTAATGCACTTTCTCAATTGTCATGAAGGCTTGTATGTCGCTTAAGCAATGTACATGTCTTCATGTCGCTTAAAAGACATTGTAATCAATTTCCAAAAAAAAGTTCACCCATTTGATACCCATTCGATATTGAAAACTTATATGTAACCTTTAATGTCGATCCAAACATTAAATTTAGACCCCGAATGTAATATTGAATTCTATAGTCAAATTTTTGACAATGAGCCTGTTCATACTTCGCTATGCTATAATATACAATAATGTATTTGTTTTGTATGGACCTACTAAAATAATTGAAAAAACCAAACTTAATTATGAGAATCCGAATGTCTTAAATTATGAAAAAACCAAACTTAATTACGATCCAGTAGTCCATAATTGGGAGTTCTCCATCTTGACTCTTGAGAGACTATGATAATTGGCTCACGATCTTTATCACTAATTTAAAAGTATATAAATGGTATAATTTTTTTGTCAATGTCTATATATATATATATATATAACAACTTGGAAAGTTAATTTTTTTTTTTCATTTTATATTTTGATTTAAATATATATTCATTATGAAGAATTTTTTGATATATGTGATTATATTAATATTATTGATATTATTGTATGGATAGTAGTAAGGTGTTTTACAAAAAAAAATTAAAATATTTTGTCAATTCATAAAATAAAATTAAAAAACAAAATCAACATAGAACTATCTTAAATCTATATTTATCAGGTATCAAAAAAGATCAAATTTTTTGATGTGTAAATTTGTTTAAAATATATACAAAATTTAAGTTAAAAAAATTTACATCTTAAAAAATTAAATTGTTTTGATGCTTGATAAATCTAGATTTAATATAAACTTATGTTGATTTATATAAAGATAAATAAATACAATATATATTAAAAATGTGTTGTGATGGTAATTATACCACATATATATATATATATATATATATATATAATCATATTAACATTATTTATATAAAGATGGATGAATGATGGTGTATATTAAAATGCGGTGATGACAATTATAACATTACGTTTAGAAAATTATTAGGAAGGATTATTATTATACTATTAGTATTTACTAATTGTTATTAAGAAGGATTATAACTATAATATTAGTATTTATTAATTGTTTTGTATAATTTAGTAGGAAGTAGATGCATAAATTAAAGTATTGTGAAGTGGTATATTTGGATTAATATATAATATTAATAAAAAGTAATTTTAATTTTGTTTTGTTTAATTGACTTAAATTAATACAAAAATTAGTTTATGTTTGTTTTAATTTAAAATTTATTAAATATTATGAAAACTTAAATTTATGGTAAGTGTAAATTATAAAAATTATAAAAAAGTCATACATAATTTATTTTTTTAGATTTAATGTTGAATTGAGGATTAATAATAATAATAACATTTATTTTTATTTTTTTTCGCGGAAAATGTCAACACAGATTTGAATCTGGGTGGTACACTCAATTGACAATAATAATAACATTTTTAATAACAATAATGATGGTAATAGTAATATTAATTAAAAATAATGATGGTAGTACTAATATTATATATTTATTATGATGATTATCGTCCATTTAAATTTAGTTTGGGTATTGAACTTCAAAACAATATAAAGATCAAATTAGTTTGGAGTATTGAAATTTAAAATAATATAAAAAATCTTTATGGAAAATTTGCTAACTTCTCTAGCATAGTTCCATAGTTCCTTAGACACATTATCACACAATTTGGTTGTCCGTTGCTATTTACATTAAATGCAACATGCATAGATGGCTATACTACAGTATATACTTATGCATGATAATACACCCCATAATGCCCAAAATAGACATAGATTGGGAGATTGAAAATGTAATAGAATCCACACATTATTGTCATATACATGCAACGTAACTTCACTAACTTGCAAAAACGCAAGGGATGGTGGAAAGAGGTACTTCACAACAATTAAATTCCTAGCAAGCTTGTAAGAATGGATCAAGGATCTTAACAAACCTCATCAAGGAGGCTCAAATTTATGAAAAGATATCACCTAAGAAACACACCTTATTACTGACCACTTACGTTGGAGCATAATAGATGGTGTATGAGTTAAAATGGATCTTAACAAATGGATAGGACAATATCTAGAAAAAAATATGGCTTGACAAATTCTAGAAGCCCTTGGAAATAGATAACTCACCATTCTAAATAAAGTTTTCTCCTGTTGGAATTGATTTAATATTGAGAGGGGGGACCGAATCAATATTAGTGCAATTATAAGCGGTTTTTACCTTCTTTAAAATATTTGTCTTAACTTAATCTTGATCTTCAATTATGCATTCAATATAAATAAGGCATTCATCCACATATGCATCAAGACAAAGAACACAGAACACAACAAATTTTAACGTGGAAAACCAAATGGGAGAAAACCATGGAATGCTCTTTTGTAATGAAAATAATACATTCAAGGAAGCACCGACTCTCTATGTTTACCAGCACCAATTGGAAGGAGGCACCGACTCCCTGGTTTTACAGGAATCAACCTAAAGGAAGCACCAAATCCAAGTGTTCTCCAGCACCAAATGGAAGGAGGCTATGACCCCCTGCTCCTTGCCTTGTCTTGCCTCCCATATATGCAAAAAAAAAGATGTTTCCTTATTGAACTTCCAACATGCGCACACTTTTGATCTTTTGATATTCGTTCTGCTGTTTACAATTTTTGTATGCAGTCGTATTGTTGTCACTTCCCTGCATACATCACTTGAATTCTCATTCTACTCAATTCTTCACTTCTGTTGATGACTCACTTCATATACTGTGTGATACTTGAACCTACAGTCAGCGTCAATATCCACTACCTTGTTCTTCTATTGCGCAACTGCACTTCACCGACTAATATTGTGCTTCAATTGCTAGCTTGTTGTTTTGAAATTACACACCGGTATTAGATGGAACTGCACAATTATTGAGATGTGTCCATTCGGTTTAAGTGCCACAGTATTTTAGACAATCCGCGACATGATGTGCATCATATGATTCATCCTTTCGGTTCAATGCACTTGCCTCAGATCATCCTCATCATGATGCGCATACTAGATTTTGCTACTGCTCTATCGTTGCGCATCAGATGGACTACTTTGCTTCACACACTTTCATATCAACCAAAATCTTGTGCATCTTCTGATATACTTCAGTTCTATCTCTACGCTTCTAGTTTCCAAAACACCTATGACTATCTACGTGTTGTCTGCAATATGATCATTCAATCTTCATGCTCTTGCACATCCTCTGTATTCCGCTCTCCGTCTTTACACAACTGTCATTGATCTATAGCATCATTCTACAAACCATCAGTTATATCATTCTTCTACATGTATGCACTTGGCTCCTCGCTATTCCATACTGTTATGTGCCTCGAGCCCTTGATGTCCTGAATATAAATATGTATTTTCCACTTAGAAGCTCTTCGACCTTTCCATCAAGATTACTTCAAATCTCCAACTTACTTCCCTATTTATACATGATGTCCTGCATGGATTGTATGTCCACAAGTTGGTTGTGGAATTCCTTCTTCCTTGCTTAACGGATTATGCTTATGCTACATGTCATGTTCTGCGCTGTTGATGTGTCCTTTCTATGTGGATTCTGTGCATACATGGTCTTTGACTTGGTGGGAATTTCACCTTTGCTGTACCCTCACTTGTGGGTCTTGCGCATTTGATGTATTAACGCTTTGCTGAGCTTGCACATATGTGATCTTTGACTTGGTGTCGCTTTGACCCTTAAGGTACCATCACTTGTGGGACTTGCACACTTGTTGTGTCATCGGCTATGGAATTCGCTCATATACTAATTTCAACCACTACACCCATTCTTGGAACTTGTGTGTGATCCATCAACTAAAATCTTCTCCTAATTGGTGATGACTTGTGCACTTTGCATAACTGCTCAACCATCTTGTTTCATGCTACTTGCACACACCACTTGACTTGCTTGCACACACTACAATTTCCTCTGTCTTGCTTGCGCACAGTAGACTTTGTCCCATGTATTCTTTGTCTTGCTTGCGCATTCTTCTACCTTATGTCCAACAAACGATTTAGCTTGTACCTTGAAGGAATGTGACTGGATGGACTGATGTCTACGCTTGTACCTCATAGATTTCTTTGTACTTTTTCAAACTCGATATGCATGGTGTACCCATGGACACACTTCTTCATATTGGATGCAACTTCTAGATACACTTCTTCACACTTGCATCCATATCTTTCACCATCTTGCTTGCGCATATACTTCTTCATTGTGGACTTTCAATATACTTCTTTGAATTCTTCAAACTGCCATAGGAATACTGATTCCGCTTGACTTCAATGACTCAGACTGAATCAGTTGACATCCTCTTAGACATTAGTTGACATCAATGAAAATCAAAGTTCAACAATCTCCCCCTTCGACATTTATGTCAACACCTTATGAAGCTATGCATAATCATGTTCTTGGACTTGTATGCTTCATATGTGTTTGTGCAGTACTCCCCCTATGTATGTACTTTCCCTGAGTTCTTTTGCAATTTGAACCTTTGACATCTGCACATTCTACTGCTAGTACTTCTTCTGCTTTTTGTTACCTTTGCACAGATTGCATGGATCATGATCATCTTTACTACTTTGCTGCATGCATCATGGTTAGCTTCATCTTCATGCCATTTCTTCAATAGTCATTTTAACGCTCTTTCATGTCTTTGCTACTGCATGCTGCTTCTTAGATTCTTGCCATTTCTCCTCGGCTGCATTACTTATTGGCTTCAACCATCTTCTTACATCGCAACTTCATGTTTTTCTCCCCCTTTTACATCAATGGAAAAGAGGTTCCATTACTTGCACAATTATTGGTTTTGCTTCCTTTTGTTCTGTGTTGGCCTGTATTTATTGCTCACATGGATAAATCTCCCTATCTTTATGGTTAATTCCTTTTGCTGAAATTTTGAACTAGTATCTTGCATTCTGCATATTGCTTTCATAATTATCTTTGAGTGCTTTCCTTATACAGGTGTTACATTACTCCTTCATTTTGATCTTCTGTTCCTATCACAACACTTCATCATTCTTTGCTCAATAATTAATGCAATATTCCTTTAGTGCCACCTGTGCAGTGCCAAGAATCAATCCTTTACTAGTTTTGCATTGTCCTCTGACTTCCTTTCTACACATGTCTGCTTCATCTGTCGCATTTACTACGTTGTCACAAGGCTTTGTTGTATTTAATGTTGTCGCATCCCTTGCCATGATAGCCAAAGATTTGGCACATTTTTCATTCAACTCGAAATAAAATAGGACATGGCACTTAGTTTGTGTGGCAACAATGATGTGTCGATTCCGTACTCAAACCTTTTGGGGAAACAACATTTGTCGCATGATGCAATGAATTGAGTTTCTGCCTTTTTGTACTATTTCCATAATTCATTAATTCCAGCATTTGGAGTTGGTGACTCCACCACCTTCTTCATCTTGTGTGATATTGAATGCACATCTCTTCAGCTTAACAACTCAATGTGCACAAAAATCATTCATCCGATTCTATAAGATCTTAACGAGAAAATGCATGGTCCATCACCTTTTGCATTCTTGCCCTTCTGTGTTGCATTTCTTCCCTGTTTCTCACCTTTCTTTCCAATGGCTTCCTTCTACCAGAGAATGAACAATTCCCTTGAGAGGGTGAAACTACCTGTTCAGTCACAGCAGTCTAAATTTTCATGCCTGAAAGTTGATATGGAAGCTTGGCAATGCCGAATGGAGGAAACTGATTTCCAACACCAGTATGTTCAATCACAGGTGAATTATGGGCATGTTGAACAGTTGACTCAACTGAGCCATTGGGTCGACAACCTAGAGCGCTAGCAACAACATATTCTAGAAGAACTGTCCTCTCTTTGTTCTCAGTATTCTGAACCGCCATTGTCTCCAACTCTACAGATTCTTCCTGCGCGCCTGTCCTCTGAATGTACTGCACTGGTTCCGGTGGGCTTGGAGCTTCGTCTTGCACACCAACTAGACTTAGAACTTGACCTCGAATTACGGCTGTAGATTACTTCTACAATTCAAATTTGTCGTCTTCACACATTTTCATGTATACGACTCTTTTGGCCTTGGAATGGAACTCCTTCTAATATTAACATTGTAGAAGGCTCATGCAATTTTGTAAAAACTTTGATTTTGAATGTAATGCAAATCACATCTTTTGCATAGACTCATGCCTATTTTTCAGTAATGTTTGTGCATTTTCTTCATGTAAGAATATTCTTTTGTGCCATAATACTTAACTTAGGAATTAATAGGTTCTTCACTTTATCATATGCAAGAGTTCTTATTAAATAATCATAACTTAGTAACAAATTGAATGTATGCTCACAACGTTTACTTTGCCTGAAACTCTAAAGCTATTCTCTGCAACAATTTAACTCAATACACAACTTTCTACAATTATGATAAATACTACGATAGACACATTTACACTTCTATCTCCACTAACATACTCCTTGAATTCTAAGATGCATCGTGTTGAATTCAAGGGTCTAACCCGATCTTCTCACAATTAGTAGGAGGAGAAACAATTGCTTGTTGCTTTGGATGTACCCAGATTGTCTGCGCACTTCTGAGGATATTTCCTTACCCAAGATTTCTTGTGCGCACCTCTACCTTGATTTTGTACTTGAAATTTTTCGGTGTTATTTCTTTCAAGGTGATTTCCTTTGCATAGCAAGTCTTCATATGGATAGTTTACTACTCTTCAATAGTACATAGCCTTATGTCCAAAACCATCACATGCATAGCATCTCAAAGTTTGACAATATTTTGCAACATGACCAATGAAATTGCATCTTGCGCACTTCATCATATTGATCCTTCTTTGGTTAGTATATTGAAAAGAGTTGTAGTTGTTGAAGGAACTATCATACCTGAAATACTTGACATGATTAGGGCAGTGTTCTCTATTGCAGACTTTTTTTTATGCCTTTTCATAACCAAGACCTGATTTGTCTTTAGGTGTTCTCTAATCATTTAGGATTTTGTTCAGAATTAATGTGTTGCCTTTGAGATTCTTCCTTGTCATTTTATTTTTATGCACAAATAGGATTGTTGCTCGCAATATGCACTTGTTTCTTTCCTTTTATCCCAATCAATTTGTCTTCTAGATGAGATATAAATTTTTCTTTCTCCTCAAGTTGACTTGTCAGCATCCTAATTTTCTGTGCCAGTTCTTCCAAATAAGGTTTTAATACAGACTTCCCTTCCTCAAGCACTTTGACCTTGTCTTGTGCACAAATCAGTTGTATCTCATAGTTGGTCACCTTTTCACGAACTTTTGCATCAAGAGACTCTTGAAATAACATGTCTTGTACTTCATATTTCGTCAGTTGCTACTGCAAGAATCTATTCTTATTTCTTGAATTCTTGAATTCATCCATATCATTGATCAATTCACCTTCCCAGTAAACATATGTGACATCTTTTTCTTCTTTAGATTGATTATCTGTCTTAACTTCTACAACTGGCTTTTGAGGTGTAGCTGGATTTGGAGGTGTTTTGAACGATCCACTAAAGAAGTATTTATCTAGTGATATTGGTTTTCTTTGTTCAACTGGAGTATTATTCAAACTATTATTCTTCTTCTCATCACTGCTTTATTCCACAAAGGCCATGAAAAGTACCTCTTTTGGTTCTTTGTTGCAGTCACTTCCGTTAGATACATTTTTGTCTTCCTCAATATACAAAATTTTCTTCTATTTTGGAGTTCTCCTTTTATTTTCAGGTCTATGTTGAGTGCACATAGTTCTTCGTTCATGAGAAATAGATTTTTCGTCGATGTCAATGTCTCCATATTCTCTGTAAGGACACTTAGAGACAAAATGGCTTATTCCTCCATACTTGAAACATTTGAAAGGAAATTTGTTTTTATACTTACCTCGTCCTCTTTTCAACTTCCTCAAAAATTTTGACTCTTCATCATTTGATTCATTGCAAGTGTCTTTGTCAAGATTGTGCTTATCCTTTCTAGTGGCTTTAAAAGCAAATTCCTTTCTCATGGGAGTCTCTTTCTTAGTTCTCATCTCGTATGTAGTCAAAATCCCTTGAAGCTCATCTTTTGTCATATCTTCAAGATTAGCTCTGTCTTCCAATACAAACACCTTTACATCAAATATTGACAACAGAGTTCTCAATATCTTTTGTACCACAAATTCTTCTTCCAAGGTGACCCCAAGAATTTTGATAGCATTAACTATCTCATCTACTCTTAAGAAGTAAGAGGTAATATTATCTTCATCTTTCATTCTCAAAGATTTAAATAACCCATAGTAGTTCTGCAACTTAGATTTCTTTAACTTTTCGTCACCTTCATAGACTCCTCTAAGTTTGTCCCAAATACCCTTTGATGAGGTGCAATGCATAACCTTGATGAATTCATTATCCGTTAAATCACAAAATAATGCATTTCTCGCTCTTGCATTGCATTCATAAACTCTCCTCTCAGCTGGATTAACGGGCACGACTATTGGGACATTGTAACCATCAACTATGGACTGCCAAACATCTTCTCCTAGTGATTGTAGGTATACTTCCATCCTAAACTTCCATAAGGTGCAGTTGGTGCCATCAAACCTTGGTGCTTTGTTGATAGAAAGACCTTCCTGTTTGTCCATATCTGCGAAAGGATCTATCTTCTAGATCTTAATTTGTTACCGAAGACACCCGCTCTAATACCAGTTGTTGGAATTGATTTAATGCTGAGAGGGGGGTGAATCAGTATTAGCGCAGTTGTGAGCAGTTTTTACCTTCTTTAACATATTTGTCTTAACTTAATATTGATCTTCAGTTATGCATTCAACATAAATGAAGCATTCATCCAAATATGCACTAAGACAAAGAACATAGAACACGCCGAATTTTAACATGGAAATCCAAAAGAGAGAAAACCACAAAATGCTCTTTTGTAATGAAAATAATACATTCAAGGAAGCACCGAATTCCTATGTTTACCAACACCAGTTGGAAGGAGGCACCTACCCCCTAGTTTTACAGGCACCGACCTGAAGGAAGCACCAACTCCCTGTGTTCTCCAACACCAACTAGAAGGAGGCTACGACGCCCTACTCCTTGCCCCGTTCTACCACCCATATATACAAAACAAATATGTTGCCTTATTTAACTTCCAACATGCGCACACTTATGATATTTTGATATTCATTCTGCTGTGCACACTTTATGTACGTAGTCGTATTGTTGTCACCTCCCTGCATACATCACTTGACTTCTCATTCCACTCAATTCTTCACTTCTATTGATGACTCACTTCATATACTGTGTGCTACTTGACACCACAGTTTGTGTCAATATCTAGTTTGTTGTTCAGTTGTTGCGTAACTACACTTCATCAATTAATACTGTGCTTCAATTGATAGCTTGTTGTTTTGAAATCATGCACCAGTATCAGATGGAATTGCGCACTTATTAAGATGTGTCTATTCGGTTTAAGTGCTACAGTATTTTAGAAAATCTGCAACATGTTTTGCATCATATGATTCATCCTTTCGGTTCAATGCACTTGCCTCACATCATCCTCATCATGATGCACATTCTAGATTCTACTGCTACTTTGTCATCATGCGTCAGATGGACTGCTTTGCTTCACACACTTTCATATCAGCCAAACTCCTATGCATATTCTGATTTATTTGAGTTCTATCTCTGCCCTTCTAGTTTCCAAAACATCTGTGACTATCTGCGTGCTGTCTGCAATATGATCATTTAATCTTCACGCTCTTGTGCATCCTCTGTATTCCACTCTATGTCTTTGCACAACTATCACAGATCTACAACATCATTCTGGGCACCATCAATTATATCTTTCTTCTGCATGTGCGCACTCGACTCCCCGCTAGATCATACTTTTCTGTGCCTTGATCCCTTGATGCCCCAAATATAAATCTATATTTTCCACTTAGAAGCTCTTCGACCTTGCCATCAATCTTACTTCAAATCTCCAACTTGTTTCCCTATTTATACATGTCCTACATGGATCGTATGTCCACAAGTTGGTTGTGGCATTCCTTCTTCCTTGCTTCATGGATTATGCTTGTGCCACATGTCATTTTTTGCGCCACTAATGTGTCCTTTCTTTGTGGGTTTTGCGCATACATGGTCCTTGACTTGGTGGGACTTTCACCCTTATTGTATCATCACTTGTGGGTCTTGCACATTTGATGTATCAATGCTTTGCTGAGCTAGCGCATATGTGATATTCGACTTGGTGGGACTTTGACCCTTGCAATACCATCACTTGTGGGACTTGCACAATTGTTGTGTCATCGAATGTGGAATTTTATCATATACAAACTTCAACCTCTACACCCATTCTAGGAACTTGTGCACGCTCCATCAACTGAAAGCTTCTCTTGATTGGTGATGACCTATGTGCATTGCATAACTGCTCAACCATCTTGTTTCATGTTTCTTGTGCACACCACTTGACTTCCTTACATACACTATAATTTCCTCTGTCTTGCTTGTGCACACTAGACTTTGTCCCATGTATTCTTTAGCTTGCTTGCGTATTCTTCTACCTTCTGTTCAACCAACGCTTTAGCTTGTACCTTGAAGGACTGTGAATGGATGTACTGATGTTTGCGCTTGTACCTCGTGGATTTCTTATACACTTTTTCAAACTCGATATGCATGATGTACCCTTGGACACACTTCTTCATACTGGATGCAGCTTCTAGATACACTTCTTCACACTTCCGTCCATATCTTTCACCTTGTTTCTTGCGCATATACTTCTTCAATTTGGCTTTTCAATATACTTATTCAAACTTCCATAGGAATATTGATTCCACTTGAATTCAATTGACATCAATGACTCAGAATGAATCAGTTGAAATCCTCTTAGACATTAGTTGACATCAATGACAACCAAATTTTAACACCCCCTAGGTAGGAACAATCCCATTGACTTGACACAACCTAGGATATATGACTATTGGGTTTGAACAATAATGGAAAGAGTACACGAGTCAAATAGTTAGAGTGGGTATAAAAATTAGAATAGAAGAGGGATCCCTATTATGGGGATAAAAGCCAACTTTGGAAAAGTATAGTGTCAAAATGGGATATAAATTCCATTTCCCTCATGGTGACTCCTTGGCACCCACTAATGGTGGTAGAAAAAATTATGGAAAATAAAATACCCCATCTAACAATTTGAAAGGCTATCCATAAAATGGGCTTTTCACACATGGGACATTCTGTAAAATAAATGTGGGAAGGATCCTAGCAAGCACCCACTATGGGAGGAACTAGTGAAGATATATTTCGCACCCACTATTACACTATCACTTCACAAAGGAAATATGGTTTGCCTCTTAAATAATTAGTCTGTAACCATGGAGTTGGACATATGATGACATCAAATCTACCCTACTTCACTAGATATAAAGCTTTTTAGATGTAGACAAAGGAATATACATGGAAGTAATGTGCTCAATATGTCTTTCTAGAATTAAATGCTTATTTGAAAACAAATTTGCAATCCCCCACAAGGTTTTTTATAAATTAAAAGCACGTAGGAAACAACCTATGATACACAATTCTTTAAATCCATTGGGACTCCTATTACACCCGAACTATGACTCCTCTCATGCAAGGGAAAACTATAATAGAGCCACTCAAGATAACGCAGGGCATGGTGATGTAGGGGATTGAATCCTAATACCTAACAAAGATAAAATCTTTTTCAAACTATGCATAGGATTGGAAACAAGCAATGTGACAAAACTACTTATGGCTAGCACAATACCTGAATTGGCCTAGGATTTTGGCATTGGAGTGTAATACCCCCAATTTTGACTTCAAATGTATTTAATCAAAATTATGTAAATGATGTAAATATGCTAGTATGGATTCCTAGTGCAGAGCTCAAGGCCAAGGCCCAACTAGTGAATGGCTAGGAATGTATGATGTAAATATTTTTATTTGGACTATATGGTTGGATTGTCATGCTAAATCTAAATATATGTAAATATTGTGTGCATAAATAATAAAATGGTCCAAGAATGGTCGTGTAAACAGCACTAGATGGGTGTAATGTCCCCAAATAAATAATTTTCAGATAAACAATTAAGTTGGCGTATCCAATTCCTAAGGGTTATGTGGGAAAATTAAAATATTGATATTTAACCCCAAGGCCTATAGTTTCTCATGGAAATTGAAAATTCTAAATTGATGGTGGAAAATAGGCCAATAATTATGGAAAAATCATTAATTGATCCAAAATGAAGTGGCATGGGGTCCTAGTTGGGCTTGGGGGCACATAAGTGGATATGTGGGGTCCACATGATGGAATATTCCTCCTTTACACATGGCACCATCCTCAAATTAGAATTTGGAGGGATAAGTAACTCCCATGGGGAAGGTGAAAAGTCATAGGGCTATTTTTAGTCAATGACAGATTCTATGACAACCCTATAACACCTTGTGACACTTATGATAGATTCTCTTACAACTATTATGACATTTATGACATATAAGAGCTAAAAATAGACCCAAAGAGGGTGCATGAGGTGTGTGGGGCCCAAGGAAGCTTCATGAAGGATTCCAAGTCGAAATTCATGAAGGAGATCAAGCAAAATCAATACAAGTGTTACTTGGGTTAATGTAACAACCAAGATTAACACTAATTTGAGTTAATGAACCAAGAGGAGGGGAATTTGAGTTTCTTGGAGGGAGAGGAGACCAAGGAGGTTATTAAAAGAGGATCAAGTAGAATTGTGTCATCTTTTGGTCATTTTTAATTTGCATCTTTGCAATTTGGGAGAGCTTTAGCTTGTCCTTGCACGGTGGGTGTTTACCTTCCCTATCATTGAACCAATTTCGTAGGTGAAAGATCCTTGTCCAAGTTGGTTGGAGGAGAGGCCATTCAGACCTCTTATTAGAGTTTAATGAAGGATTTTTTTATTTTCAGTTTCAAGTCCCTCTATAGTTTGAGTCCATCTCTTATGTATTTCTCCACTATCTCTTCTCACAATATTCTCTCAATGCCCATTTTCTAGTGTTGATAACGCACTCATAGTTGTATGAAATTTGTGGAGGATGATTTTGCGACTCCATGGTTATTATATATGATGTATAGCACTGTATTTAGTAGAACCATTGATCCATATCTCGAAATTCCATGTCTCTTATGTAAACATTCCAAGCAAACCATCAATTTGAGCTAGTTTCCCCTCTACTTTCATATGGTCTTTTTGGAGTAGTTTTGCATCTGTATTATATCAGTCTTTATCATTTTTTTTGTATATTTTTTAGCATAATATGATGTACTATTTATGATCATCTTATTCTATGAAATTCCCTTGGGAATCTGATTAGAGTTTATGCAACAAATTCCATGCTCTTTGTTCACAATTTTCTAAGCAATTTCTATGTTTTACCATGTTGTGTTTGAAGGGCACAATAACCAGTTGTTGATATTAATGAATGATGAATTTTGGTTTTTAATTAGGTCCTTAATACATACCAAGTTTCTTTTCATAAATTAGGGAATTTCGTACAGTGTTTTGGAATAAAAAAATGTCCAAGAATATTTGGGGTTTTAACATCGATTTCCCTAGTAATTTTCCCTTTCACTCCTTCTTGATAAATGCAAGCCATGGATGTCTTAAATACATGTATGAGTGTCTAATATATGTATTAGGATTTACCAATACCCATAAATCCCATACATACACAATTTGAAATCATTTGGGTGCATTTGGAGTAGTTTGGGTTCACTAGTCCAAAGTTCGAAATTGGCCAAACTCGAGCATACTTGAATAACATGTAAAAAGGAGTTTTCTGATTCGAATATTGAGTTTTTTAGGTACGTTATGATGTTTTAAATCCCATAGGGTCCTTATAGAATAATTTTGGAAAGGTCTATAGGTGTTTGGGACAAGACAAAGAAAGACTAGTTTCCTAGTTTTCTTAGTTTCGAAACTAGACAAAGTATTGAAGGAGAATGTAGTGAAGTGTTTGTAAAACATAATCAGCCAAAAAATATTAAGCAACCACATATATCATATTTTAAAGCCAATCATAAGCTCCTTATCACTCTCCTAGAGTTTCCTCAGTTGTTTCATAACCATGGAATCAATGTGAAATTCATTGTCAACGAGGGTTTTGAGAAAGAATGCTTCCAATGTATAATTTTGTAAGCCTCTATTGAAATATGTTGTGATAGTGTGACTAATTTTCCCAAAATGTGAAATTATAGTGGTATCAGAGCATGGTCCTTGCATCTTTGCATTGATTCATCCATTGAAGAAGAAAATTGTAGCAATGTCTTATTCAAATTTAGAGTATGAATAGTTTGAGGAGGAGTATTCTTTCTATGCATTAGAGGAAAATGATTTCTATGAGAAATATGATGATGACTATGATGAGAAATATGAAGAGTATTATAGATAGTATGAGGAAGAAAATGTCCTAGAGCTACCTTCTACAAGTATCTCCCATTATATCACATTTGGAAGAAGAAATGATGGTTATTCCTATAGCCATGTGTATGGAGAAGATGCATGTTCCACAATCAAAGATCAACCTTTGGAGGAGCATGAAAGGAGTAAAAATCAACCTACTTGTGAAAAGAGCAGTGAAATATCTTAAGCTTCATGGGATGCATGTGTTTCCTAATTGAAGATAATTTTTGGATATTCTTCAAAACAAGGCTCTAAAGATCATGATCCTAATGAAACCAAGGGGAAAGATGCATCAAATTGCTTGAAGGGGCACAAAAAAAGTACCAATCAAAGTAAAGGAGAATAAATGAGGACCAAATGTGAAGCTTCATTAGAAGTTGAAGAGGATCATCCAGAGACATCTACTAATGGATATACATCCCTCTATATTGGTAGCATAGAGATCATCCTTGATGAGGTTGTTGCAAGTACCAACTCCATTGAGCACGAAGAAGAAGATCTTGTAGTAGTAAAATATGAACCAAGATCAACTTCCCAGTCACCATTTGAGATTCCATGTCAAGTTGATCCCAATAAAAAAGAAGAAAAGGAGGCTCGCTCTCATGAACCATCCTTCATTGGAGGGTCTTTGAAGATGAGTGAAAGGAAGATCAATGAGGCCCTTAGCATACTCCATGACACTCAAGCATTGGTGTCAAATTCTTGTTGGAGAGTTTCTTCATTGGAGGAGCCATCCTTCCTTGAAGACATGGAGAAGATTCAAAGAGCAATGTGCAACATCGAAGGTAGTTTCATGTCTTTGATTTTTGATAGAAACAATTTGGTTGAGCTTAATGAATGGTTACATGAATCATACTTGAAGAATAATGAGGATATTCATAAGGTCAAAATTCAAAATGAGAAACTTCTTAAGACATTGCAAGATACGCGTTCTTCCTCCCAGGTATCAGATTGTCATATGGTAGATTGCTTGGATATTCTCATAACATTATGGATCATGAGAAACATGGAAACTTGCATGTGCTTCATGTGTTTGAAGATGAGTTTGATGAGATCCAAGCACTTATTGTGGTGGAAGAGGAACTTGAGTTTCCTCTTGATAATGGTTACACACTTTTTGAAGAAGTGTATGATTCCACTACCTTGGAACCAACCTATGAGGAAAGTTTTGAACTTTTGAGGGAGGTGCATGATCATACTAATATGCATGTGCCTAGGTGCACGAGGGGGAAAACAGTCAATTGAATGAATCAACATTGTTATGGCGGAAGCATAAGAAATAGAATAAGCAAAACAAGAATACACTACACAGATAAACAAAAATACACACATACAATATGTAGGAATGTGAATTGCTCTCCTCTATTACTTGATGACTCAAAGATAAGATGTATGTTAAAATATTTTACATGCTTATATAGAGAGTACTGATATGCTTGGGTGCCTTCCTGTTACGTTCAGTTACAAGAGGAGTTAGAACGGTTTCAAAAGTTCAACCGTTATTGTTGACTGGAAGATAGAGAGGCAATCTGTCGTAGTTCATTAGTCACTAGTCAATGCTACATGTTGACATCGTGGAACTGTCGAGGTTTCTAAACTTGTTGAAGTCGTGTCGAATTCAGAACTTGTCGAAGTTGTGTCGAAGTCGATGTTAGCATCCGACAATAATGTCAACTGCTGAGTGGATCAGACCTCCTTCCTTAAGAAAAAATGGTACCCATTTTTTGCTTGGTCATGTGAGGAAACTTGTCAGTCAGTGTAGTGTCCCTTTTTAATAAATTTGGAAAAGTTGGAAAAATTGCAGTTTTTGGCCAATTAGACCCTTAGACTAGTAATGACTCAAATGATTCCAAATGGCTCCAAATGCTTCCGAATTGGGTATGTAGGTGTTTGAAAGGTGTTAATACATAAAAATGAGGTTGATGGATTCTTGGAAACTCTCAAAATACTTCTCAAACATTCATTTACAATCAAGAGAAAATAGGGAAATTTACTAGTCAAATCGAGGTTCAAAACCCCCAAGGGTAGGGGACAAAAATGGCTTTCCAAATGCAGTACTAACCTCCAAAACATCAAAAAAGAGAAATGGAATTGTTAAAGGACTTAAATGGGCTCCCAAATTCATCATTAATCAGTTCCTAAAGGTTGCTGCAACTCCCATAAATTAGAGGTTTGTGGACATGTCTTCACCCAGGGGGAAATGATAGGAAACTTCACCATTTGCCATGAAATTTGAGATTTATGTTCCAAAGGATTATGTAATGTATATGAAACTTATTAATGACATTAATTACTCTCCATGAATCATAAAAATCACATATATTAACTGATACAAGTCGAAATAAAGAAACTTCATGTTTTCATAACAAGATATGAGGAAAATGGCACCATTTATACATTGTTTGGTATTTTGACATAGTTTCACTTGGTATTTAGACCTGAGGATCTTTTGAGTAGAAAATACATATTAAATACATCATATTAAAAATAAATGGGGCCAAAATATCTCCCCCAAATAGATCAGCATCTCACCAAGTGTGCCCTTCCTCTAAGGGCCAAATTATGAAGAGAAAAGTGAGAAAGGTGTGGAAACAAGTTGAAGAAGAGAATGTCACGAGCATCCCTGTAGCTTCAACCTGCAACAAATAACTCCATTGTAGCTCCAAATGAAATGTCTTAATGGCATCTCCAATTTCCAATTAGGATGGGAATCTTTCACCCTTGAAATTGGTACTAAGGCAAGTAGAGTAAACACTCCACACGCATGGACAAGTTATGCTCTCCAATATGCAAAATGAGAAATGATCAAAATACACTCTCCTTATTTGTTCTTGACTTTTATAAAATTCCAAATACCTCCTTATCTCTAATTCCGTCCATTATCTTCATTCCAAATAGAATTGGGAAGAGATTCCAATGTGTGCCACTTGTCCCTCCATTCCTACCTCCTCCTTCACTCAATTCGAATGGATGACTCTTTGGATGCCCTAAATCCCTTGTGCACCCTCTTGGAGGATATTTTCAGCCCTAACATGTAATATATGTCAGATGTCAGCAATCAGGTCTGATTTGTGTCATAAGTGTCATAGCATCTTCATCATTGTTGTCATAGAAGCTAGGGAATCTATCCCAAGTGTTTCAATATCTCTCAAATGCCTCTTCCTCTTGCATGGAAGTTACTCTTCCACTCCAATTCGACCTTCATTGAGTCATTCCAATATATTGACCTTCCAACTCCCCAATAACATTAGAATCCACCTTGGATTCAAATGGGTGAGAATAGGATGCCATGTGGCATGAGGAATCTAGCTTTCTGTGGGTCCCACACCACCAATGTGTCTCCATAACCAAGTGTCACCTTATTTTCCTATAATAAATATTTCTTTAACCCTTTTTAATATATTTATGTCAATCTAATGTCCATTTGGGGTTTTATAGTCTCCTTATTCCAAATCTAGTGTTTCCACCCCAACCTAGGAAACTAGTAGATTGGTGGAATTTCCTCTTTTCAGATTTATTTGAATCCCCACCCAAGATTGCTTGTCCTCAAGAAATTTTGAACATGGATGTTGAAGAACCTGTTTTTTTTTCCAAAAATTTGCTTCCAAAACTTTCTTTCCCAATTTTTGTTTTTTGAAACCAATGAAACTAACAATTATTCCAGGGTCCCATTGCTTGTATTGCACTCCAACAATTAGGATTTATCTCCAACCCATACCATCATGATAGATAATTCCCGGATCCCATTTCCTTGTATGCATTCTTCCAATCATCATAAGTTCAAAATATAGATCATCAAAGTACATAGAAACATAATAAAGATGTACATCAAGGATGTGCCTCATCAAAGAATTATGAAAGTGCTTATACCTCCAAGCAAGTAGACCATCATTTTCCAAGTGCACACAAGCATCAAGTGACCAATTAAATCTACTCCAATGACATAGGTGAGAATACCATGTCCTATAATACTGCTCCAAAAAGATGTAGGATGCATCAAAATAAGCATCCCTATGTTCTTTCATTCAATAAGTGAATGAATAATCTCCATTAAAATCTTTGATGTTGCACATTGCTCTTTGAATCTTCTCCATGTCTTCAAGGAAGGATGGATCCTTCAATGCAGAAACTCTCCAACAAGAATTTGAATCCAATTCTTGAGTGTCATGGAGTGTTCTAAGGGTATCTTGGATCTTCTTTTCATTCATCTTCAAGGACCCTTCAAGAAAATGAGGCTCTTGCAAATGAACCTCCTCATCTTCTCCCTTCTTGCTTGGACCAACTTCATGAAGCTCAAATGGTGATGGGGAACTTGATCTTGGTTCTTCTTCAATTGCTACAAGGTCTTAATTTTCATGCTTAATGGAAGTTTTTCTTGCAGCAACACTTTCAAAATTGATCTCTATGTCACCAACATAGATGTGTGAGTACCCATCAGTAGGTACTCCTTCTTCTACTTCACCTATTTCAGAACTGGGTGGTTCATGGGTCTCCTCCTTTCGCTCCTTCAAGAAAGATGATGCATTTTTCCCCTTGGTTTCCTTAGGATCAATATATTTGGAATCTCTTTTTGAAGAAAACCCAAAAGCTCTCTTCAAGTAGGAAATACATGCATTCCCTTAAGCTTTAGATATTTCACTGCTCTTTTCACTCACACACATATGATTTTCTCTCCAAGGTCTTTTGCAAGAAAGGAATAGAACTTTCTTCACTAACTCAACATATTCATTTTTTGGCCTATTTTCAAACACCCAATTAGAAAATTCTTCAAAAGTAATGGCCTTTTGTGTATCTCCCTTGTACACACCAAGATATGCCTGATATTGTTGGGGCAAGCTTTTACATGTTGCTCTCAATCTTTGTAATTCCTTCATAGAATTATCCTTTGGTGGTGTGACACACTCATCTTCATCATATTCAAGGTCATAATAATAACCCTCATTTCTTATGAAATTGTAAGAAGTTCTTCATGATGGCACCTCTTCCTCAAACCATTCATATTATGCTTCATATTGTTCACAATCATCTTCATATTGCTCATGAGCATTGTACTCATAGGAGTCATCATAATAGTAAGACATGGATGGAAATTATTATTCAATTTATCATATTATTGCACAGGTGCAAGTACCATGATCTGATACCACTTGTTGTGTCCATTTTTAAGAAATTTGGAAAAATTGAGAAAATTGCAATTTTTGGCCAATTCGACCCTTAGACTAGTAATGACTCAATTGCTTCCAAATGGATCCAAATGATTCCGAGTTGGGTATGAATGTGTTTGGTGGAAGGTATTAATACATAAAAAGGAGGCTGATGGATACTTGGAAACTCTCAAAATACTTCTTCAACATTCATTTACAATCAGGGAAAAGTATGGAAATTTACTAGTCAATTCGAGGTTCAAAACCCCCAAGGGTAGGGGACAAAAATGGCTTTGCAAATGCAGTACGATCCTCCCAAATTTCAAAAAAGAGACATGGAATTGTTAAAGGAATTAAATGGGCTACCAAATGCATCATTAATCAGTTCCTAAAGGCTTCTGTAACTCCCATAAATCAGAGGTTTGTGGACATGTCTTCACCTAGGGGGAAATGATAGGAAACTTCACCATTTGCTATGAAATTCGAGATTTATGTTCCAAAGGATTATGTAATGTATATGAAACTTATTAAATACATTAATGACTCTCCATAAATCATAAAAATTATAGATATGAGCTGATATAAGTCGAAATAAAGCAACTTCAAGCTTTCATAACAAGATATGAGGAAAATGGCACCATTTATACAATGTTTGGTATTTTGACATAGTTTCACTTGGTATTTTGACCTGAGAATATTCTGAGCAAAAAAAACAGAGTAAATAAATCAGATTACAAATAAATGGGTCCATAAGAGCTCCCCAAAATAGATCAGCATCTCACCAAGTGTGTCCTTCCTCCAAGATCCAAATTATGAAGAGAAACGTGAGAAAGGTGTGGAAACAAGTTGAAGAAGAGAATGCCACGAGAATCACTGTAGCTTCAACTTGCAACAAATTACTCCATTTTAGCTCCAAATGAAAGGTCTGAATGGCCTCTCCAATTTCCAATTAGGATGGGAATCTTTCACCCTTGAAATTGATACTAAGGTAAATAGAGTAAACACTCCACAAGCATGGACAAGCTATGCTCTCCAATATGAAAAGTGAGAGATGATCAAGAGCCACTCTCCTTATTTGTTCTTGACTTTTATAAAATTCCAAAGACCTCCTTAGCTCGAATTCCCTCCATTATCTTCATGCCAACTCGAATTGGGAAGAGATTCCAATGTGTGCCACTTGTCCCTCCATTCCTACCTCCTCCTTCACTCAATTCGAATGGATGACTCTTTGGCTGACCTAACTTGCTTTTGCACCCTCTTGGAGGATATTTTTAGCCCTGACATGTCATATATGTTAGATGTCAGCAATCAAGTCTGATTTGTGTCATACTTGTCATAGCATCTTCATCATTGTTGTAATAGAAGCTAGGGAATCTATCCCAAGTGTCTCAATATCTCTCAAATGCCTCTTCCCCTTCCATGGAAGTTACTCTTCCACTCCAATTCAACCTTCATTGAGTCATTCCAAGTATATTGACCTTCCAAATCCCCAAGAACATTAGAATCCATCTTGGATTCGAATGGGTGAGAATAGGATTCCATGTGGCATGAGGAATCTAGCTTTGTGTGGGTCCCACACCACCAATGTGTCTCCATGACCAAGTGCCACCTTATTTTACTATCATAAATATTTATTTAACCCCTTTTAATATATTTATGTCAAGATAATGTCCATTTTGGATTTTATAGTCTCCTTTTTCCAAAACTAATGTTTCCACCCCAACCTAGGAAACTAGTAGATTGGTGGAATTTCCTCTTTTCAGATTTATTTGAATGGGGACATCACAATCAGTTCAGTAGTAGAGTACCAATTTCCTTGTTACGAGAGTTGTGCGGATTTGGAAACTTGTGTAATATCCCTCTTTCTCCCTTAGGTTTTCTACAATAGAAAGTACAAACTGTGTACCCGCCAACGATAAGGAGCTCATGGCAAGAGCTTCATAGATAAAACTTTGTAAGTATGATTATGTTTTCCTAAGTGTTAAGTGAATTTGTAGACTTAGGATACTGAGGGATTGACGCAACGAAACAGATGGGGTATGGAATCCACTAGGGGGAGAGGGTCAATGGCTTGGTAGCCATAATGTTTGAGGACAGTGGTCATCCTAGTGTTGTGGGAACTTAAAGTGAACTGTGATGTTCACTAAGAAAACACTTAAGTTTAAAAGTATGTTAATAATTAGTCCTAGATAAGGATGCTGAAGAAACTTCTAATCGTCGGAAGGTAGTAATAATATACCGTGACCTAACTATTAGCATGGAGCTAACCCATATTGAGTACCATTAAGTAAAAATAAGAAGTTAACCTAAACAACAATAGTTCCTTGGCCTCGACATAAGATGTTGTTAAAGTTCCTAAGTAGAAAAGGATTAATATTTTCCTAAATTCTAAATTAGGAATAAAGATAAAATGATTTCATTATTACTAAGAAAATGGATTGTTATTTATAAATAAATATTTCAATGTTATTTCAAATAAGATAAATAAATTAAGTAAGATTGAAGAAGGACTAATTGTCCTTGATTAAAAGTAAAAAGATTTAAAACTATAAAAGCTTATCTACAAACGAAGAAAAGATTAACTAGCAGTTAAAGCATGAGTATGCATGGATAGATAGTAACCAATGCATGAGAATGCATGAACAACTCTGAGCTATTAATACACAATTAACTAATTAAATAAAGATTGACCATGTCAGTCAATCAGTTAAGATTAGCTAAACTAAGTTAAAGTTAACTAAGTTAAATATCAATTAATTAATTAATTAAAGATTGACTATGTAAGTCAATCAGTTAAGATTAGCTAACTAAGTTAAGATTGGCTAAAGTTAAAGTTAAGTGCTCTTCCTATATATATATTTTAATTAAAGTATATTTATGTTATGTGGGTAAATAAAGTTATCAAAGACATGAAGTATTTTTATTCAAAATTTGTTATTTTTATTCTGGATCTATGATGTGAGCCTTGGGGCATTGGTTTAGTTGTATATCTATGAATCGGTTTCAATAGCGATAATGCATGGGAAGCTATGGTGTTATTGAGGAACTATCCATAGACCTTAATTACAAGCAATTACGTCATTACATAGATAATGGTAATGTTGGTATTGCAGTTACTTAACTATAATGAAATTTTAGTATGCATGAAAAATTAGCTAATGGGAGATTAAAAGAGATGGAAAAGTTATCAGGAGTATTGTTAAAATATACATAATTTAATATTGAAAGTTATAAGTTTATTGTAGTTATAATGAGAATATGATTGAAAAGAATTTAAACTCTATATTATTCATATTCCAAGCATGAAAAGAACACCCATCATACCTATTTTTAGTTGGCTAGGTTTAATTAATTAATTCCATTCATTTCGAGATATAAATTACCTTATTCCAAGTTATTGGGATTCAGTTTGGTTGTGTCAATTGGTATAGTGACGCCATTGATCCGCACTACATCCTCCTCCAAAACATCGACAATCACCATCGAACATTTATCCGATAGCCACTGATAAAATGCCAGAACACCAACCTCTTCACTTTAAAATATGATATATATATAGAGGTGCGTGCCCTGGTTGAAGACAGTAACAAGATCTGATGTTAAACATTTCTGACCCTGTAAAAAAAATACAGACCTCCTTCGTAATCCATCTCTACCATAAACCATTTTCCCAACCTTTGCTTAGATCCAAGACTTAGTAAATCACTTGATGAAGGGTGCCTGCCAAGTCATCTCTCCTTATGTTTCTTGTTCTTGAAAGTGCAGTACTCACCCTCTCTGCCAACACCCAACTTCCCAACCTCTCCTTCACTCCCAACTTATTTGCGTAGCTTACACACACAGTTTTTATCTCTTCCTTTAGCACAGATTTTCCATCAATGTTTGCCCAGCCTTCAAACGTGTTTCTCCTCATAATTCGTTTTGTTGGCTGCATCGATCTCATATCCTTACCTTTTGATGCATGTTTTATACCTACCTGCTGCATGTCTAAAACTATGAAATTTCATGTCATTTTACATATTAAAACCTGTATTGACAACATTTTAGATTCACTTGTTCGACCTGTCTGCATTGTTATTTTAGTTTACCGTTGCTCAGTGAACTCAGCTGGGTTGAGATAGGGCGCAAGCCAAGTTTGATTTTTATCCACTTACTTTGTTAATGCCTTCCTATGATATGCATTTTAGTTTACAACCAATGCATGATCTCAAGCCCAGTCGATTTCTAAACCTGTAAGCTAAATCATTTAGTCAATATTAAACAACGTGTTAACACTCGCAGTATGGAAATCCGTGTGGATCCAATCATCACCTTATTCCAGTTCGAGAGTGTGGTAAAAATAGGTGTTGGTAGTGTAAGTTTAGTTAATATATATATATATATATATATAATATATGTTTAGTTAACATGGGTATAATATATGTTTATGTTTAGTTAACATATGTTCATTGACAATAGAAGGAATGTCGGAGCAGATAATCCATTTCCTATTTTAAACAAAAAAAGGAAATAGTTATTTGAAAGTTATATAATTTTTGTAACGATTAGATATCATATTCCTTAAAACTAAAATGGATTTAACCATGATAATATAACATAGAGTTATATTTATAATTGATTTTTGTTTCAGTTTAGCTTAAATATATATATATTTGCAAATGGAATGACCCGATGTTGAAATCAAACCTTATTAGGAAAGTCTTGAGAAGTTTGAGAATTCTTGCTATCAGTCTAATTCCTCATCTATCATGGTAAAGGCGAAAAATGTATCTAATGCGCCCCTGTTCTGAAAGCTAAGCAGACTGAGAATAAAAAGGTTTCTCATTAAAGAGCTATTCTATTTGGTAATATGATGCGTGAGAATACAAAGTTCCTATGATTTCCAGCTAAAATAAAGGATGCCTTTCCTCACCTTACCTTACCTTCCATGTATGCTGATCCAAATTTTTTCCGTCATGTTAACAAGTCCATAAAATGAACTTTTCGCTTTAATGAGATTACTTCTAATAAAGTATGTTTTACTTGGAGGAAGCTAATTCATGATAGTTACAAATATAATAACCTTCACTACCATCTCTTAACATAACAGAGACACAATTCCGGGCTTTCATTTCAATATGTATTTATACAATTGATTCTTTCTCACAGCATTATATGACCTTTAGATGCCTGCTGGATTCATGTTTTTACCATGCTACTAACCACTCGGCATGTGTATCAACCAGACCAACATTGCTTTTATATTATATATATAATATATATATCTTTCTTCAGGGAAAGGCATGGGAAAAGGTGGTCATCTTACTTCTTGATCGGACGAGAGTCAACATAGATCGGGCGGGGGACCCGTTTATGAATGCAGAAGGACAATTACTAATTCAACGAGTTAGCTAAAGAAAAAAAAGTTCTTGACCTAAGAGGATAATTCTTAGTTAGTTAGGATATACCCAGAGAGTTGCCTTCGCGGTTGGCATTCCTTCGTATATCTTAGGATTTGATCCCTCCACACGAAATTCCACTCTCCCCTATCTCACTTAAGTGAAATGGTAAAGAAATCACTTCGCCAGTGCTTTGGCGACTTTCACTTTCCACCTTTTGAACTGCCTACGTGCCCTTTATGCCTAGTCAGTCTGAATAACACTTCCCCCCGTCTTACCGTAGCTGCTGGAACAGAGTTAGCTGGGGCTTCTTCCTCGAGTCTTGTCATGATCTCAACTTGACGAAATGGCTTGACAAGCAACAGTGCCCTTCTGAACCCATGTGATATTGTTGGATCAGGCATGATCCTATTGTCCAATATTTCCCATTGTTGCCCCCCTTGGGAGTATGGGCCGTGTCTCAGTCCCAGTGTGGTTGATCATCCGAAAAGACCAGCTAAGCATCATTGGCTTGGGAAGCCTTTACCTAACCAACTACCTGATAGTACGTGGGCTCATCGAACAACGCAAATTAGCTTGTTTTATGAATTATTTAGGATTTGAAGTGAACTGTTCGGCAGATTCCCACGCATTACGCACTCGTTCACCACTTTGCTTGTTATGTCCCATGCCCACTTGATATCATTTGAATGAGTGAGTACGCTAAGGAGGGGGGCAAATCCTACTATTGCTATTGCTATCCTTCTACCTCCATGTAGATGTATGGGGAAACAAGCCACGTTCGACTTGCATATGTTAAGCATATAGCTAGCAGGCATCAGGCTCAAAAGTGCAAGCAGCGGCATGCAATGTAAAGGGCCAAAAGATAAAACCTAAGGCTAACTAACGCTAAGCACTACTGTAAAACAATTACAAGCGGGAATGCTTAGGCATTGCTACCTATGCATAGTACCTCTTGAGGTAGAGCCTGTTGCAAGGCTCGTCCAATACATATTTCCTTCGTATTCCTCTAACTCATAAGCTCCTTTTCGAAGGACACGCCTCACAATGTTGTAAGTTTTAAACCTTAACAGTGTAGTAAAAACTCATACAGATTCTTAAGCATTAACATAAAATACACAATGGAAACCGCATAACACAGAGATTTTCACCTAGAAACCCTTAACCGGGAAAAACCAGCAAAACTTAGAGCCACACAACTCCTTTCATTATATGTTTACTCAACCATTTACAGTACAATATAAGGTATTCCGCAACATCTAAAACCCTAATTCATTTACCCGAAATCAGGTTACAACCCTAATCCCTTTACTGGGTTTAGATAGAATACAATGGGCCGAAATTGTAAAAAAAACAAAAAGCAAACCAAAAAAAATTTGCACTCCACGCGGACTTCAGGGACCTAACGGCCCCCTCCATGTCGTTTCAGAACCTAACGATCCGAAACAAAAGGGGGGGGGGCTGGGCAGGCTACCCTCCCCTCACCCCCCCTCGTGGTGTACACGCAACCACCATGTGAAGAGATATAACACACCCAACAAATATAAGGGCCATGCCACATGGGATTGAAATTGCCCGCTCCCAAGTTAGAGATGTGGTTAACATAGTAATGATCTTAAGTGGGTAAAGTAACTACTTAAAATATAGTTATTACTTATGAAACAAATATATAAAAGTATATATAAATAAGAAATTTAATATATATAATTGATAATTGAGTTTGAAATCCCAATAGGTTACACATATATTTTGTTAAATGAATTCGACTTTAGTTTAATGATGTATATATTGTTATATTGATATAGTTACATTTCAAAATTACAAAATTAATTTAGGTGAAAAGATACGGTATTTATCTTTACATGTTAAAATGATTTTTCGTGGATTAACTCTTATTTGAAACATAGATATTACCCTCTTTAGTAATATAAGTGTTATATTTATGGATCACACAGAAATATTCTAAGGTGATAACTAAGTTCTCAAGAAGGAGGAATTATTGATAGATATTTAAGAAAGAAATGTTTATTCATCACATATGAGAAAAATGTTAAATGTAAATTCATAGGATGTATGAAGGAATCTTTATTATATGATTTAAATCAAGTATTATTTCACTCCTTATTCTAGATCCATTTAAATAAATATGGTAATGATTTAGGTTCTAGGGAACAAGTCCATATTTATGAATATATAATTATATTTTAGAAATTGTTGTATATAAAGAAATTTTATGATTATAGTTTACTTCAAAGTTATGGTTAGATGATTAGATATAGAAATATATACTCATAAATATATATCTTGAATAGAATTATAGTGGGTCTTGAAACTAGGACTATGATAGGTATATATAGTACTTATATATATATATATATACATAAATCAAATCAATATAATCTATGCACTTGAAATTAAGTTAAATCCATAGTTCTATTCTCCGCTATAGAGTGAACCAAAGGAAATGTTGTTTCTTTAAACCAATCATTAATTTAGATATCATAGGACATGGTTATGAAATCATAAGAATGGAAATTACAATTAGATTAGCATCCTTATAGTTATCTTTATTTTAAGATATTTTATACATTCATTGCATTTGAATTATATAAAAGAACGAAAATAATTGTAAACGATTGGGTGTTGGATAGTCCTAATCGCATTGTTAAGAATATAGTTATTTCTTTAGAAAAAATTATATATTACATATTTGATAAATAAAAACCACTAAATTTTAGAATGGGAGTAAATATGAAATGATTAATTATATAGTGGTGGTAAGATATATTTAAGAAAGCCTTAATATGGTGAGCTAATAGAGACCCTTTGAAAGCAAACACGAAGATGTCCAACAAACTTACTAGTACCGAAGTTGTTTCATTCAGTTACAAGGAGATCAACACTTAGATTATCAGTACTAAAGTTAATTTATGTAAACATGTGATTTACAACATTACAGAGGCCCTTAAGAATTTTTTTTTAGGGTGTATTTTGAGGGACATTACAAGTGGTATCAGAGCCCAGTAACAACACTATGGCCTATGGAATCGCAAACATGCAAGTACATTGCAAACTCTATACAGTATTTCAAATGTAAAGATGTTATCATGGGGGATTCACTCAATAAACCGCTATCATAGCACGTTCGTTCATGGCATATGAAACAATACCCCTAATTTCACTAAATATTGGAAAATACCTTCCAAAATCATTTTTTTTTTACCCCCTCCAATATGCCTTCCCAATTTAAAAAAAAAACTTATTTTCACTAGATATTGTATGTATCAAATTTTTCAATAACATTTTTTATACCCGTTTATATTTCTACCTAGTATATTGATATGATACCCCTCTTATGACCCCACATGCAATCTACAATGCACCTTGCTTCTTTCGATGTATATTGTGGATGCACATTACTTCACCCACAATGCAATTACTCAACCACATATCATTATGATTTGCAACATCTAATGGTCTAATGAAGAGATAGGAGATCACTTCTTGTATGTCACTAGATCCAATGCACATAGTACAATATTTAGATTGCATGTTGTAGTTCCCCAATCGCTGACTAAGCCTGTTGTGGGCTAGGTATCCAAGCCCCTATGGCCTATAACAAGCTCTAGGTGCTTGAATAAAAATTCCAAGGCCTGTAATAGGCACGAGTGGTTGGGTATTCAAGCCCCCAAGGCCTATCGAGGGCCTATAAAAGGCCCTAGAGGCTTAGAGCTTCCCAAGGCTATTGGTAACAACTGGCTGAGTGTTATTGGTAACAATTGGTTGTCAATGACCACTGTCTCTCAACTATGATCGACTGGAAACCATATTCACCATGGAACCCATGGCCTCAAGCATGCCTCAAGACGTGATTTCCCTATGTACTGGTAAGCCCGAGCTTTGCCTCAACCCAATTTCTCATCCGGCCGTGATCCCGCCATCTCCATTTGGCGAATATTTGTCAGCCCACCCATATAAAAAAGACCCCAAAGTATTTTTCTATTGTTACATTAAATAAAAAAACCCTTTGCCCCTTAATATATAAGCAATATAATTTTTAGGTTTTCATGATTATTTAATACCGCAATATGAATGAACGTGATATTATATTGCCTTCTAGTGAATCCCCCATGGATGTTATCTAGTATATATCTACCCTATTAGTAGTTGTTTATATTATTAACATGTTTGACATAGCAAGTATCAGTTAAACTAGTGTATCATTAAAAGATGTTTTATATGCTATAGTCAAGGAGTATTTAGGAAGCAAGATTGATACGTCCTATGATGAATTTCGGTTCCAAGTAAAATGATAGGATTTAAAGTCCTTTAGTAAAATAAACCTAAGAATGAAGATTGATATGTTTTCTTTCTATATTACCAAAGAGTCGTGAGACATATATGCATAAAGGTGATAGTTTTTTTTTTTTTTTGCATAGGATTTCAGAGATAAAACTTCAAGAAACCTTAAACGGGAGTATCACAAAACCATGTTAAAAAAAAAGATAGAGTGCATCTACAAAATTAGTATGGTGTGAAAAGATATACTTAGAATACATAACAACAGCTGATTATGAGGAGTATTTTAAAACTCATGGATATTAATGGCATGAAGAGTTTTCCAAAAATTTAGTATGCTAGTTGTTTCATTATAGGTACGTTGGTTGTTAGTATTTAAAACAATGTTTGAGATCATTATCACTGCATGTATGGTCACATGAGATGCATCATAAATCATAAATACTAAAGAAGTATGGAAATACAAGATTCAAATATAGGATATTTATGCTTTCAAAAATGTTTGCCTAGGCAAATAAATGTTTAAACAGTTTGAGTTGTTAGTATTGGAAGTGTAAAGAGAATTGGTATATTAAAGTATAAAGTTATCAAAGTTACTTACAAGCCTAGTCGTACCTAGGTTTGTTGGAAAATAGGTGATTATTTAGGTACAACAAAATATTTATATAGTTAAAACACTTTATGCTTTTCTTTAAAGATATTTTTTGATGTAAATAAACTTCGGGCAATAGATTGTAAATGAAGAATGTAGGTGCATGTGGGGGCAACAGACTTCACCAAGCTTTGTGAACGAAAGGTAGTACATAAGGTACTAGAGGTAACATGTTTGATTTAAGATAAGGTTTATTATATTGTATGCATAGAGTTCTAGTCAAGTCTTGCAGGGATTAGTATTGTGGTTTGATGTTGAGTCGAAAGACTCTGGAAACATCAAGAGTACTAGATTTATTATGTTTTTGGATTGATGTGAGCTAAGAGACTCTAGAAAATAAAAGCATGAATAAACAAATGTGAGGAGTATGATATCTCCATTTACTTTGAGTTTTGATTATATGTCATGATGACTAACAGTACTTTGAGCTAATTGCAGGTAAGGGGTTAAGGCAGCTTCAATAAGACCTTGAATTAAGGAGAACCTTGAATTTATGAAACCTGCAATAAAGAGAAATGAACTTAAATAAGAAAAGAGTTATAAAACCTTTTGAGCTAATCACGGGGGATGCGCGGGATTATAAATCTCTTGGAAATTTTAAAGGAATTTCCCTACACTAAACCAAAGGCCTTACCGATGTACATGGGTTAATTTTATTATGTGCTGGGAATAAGCCCCAGTGTACATGGATTACTTGTATTATGTGATGGGAAAAAAGCCCCGATGTACATGGATTACTTTTGTTATGTGCTGGGCATAAGCCCTGATGTACATGGATAACTATTGTTATGTGTTGAGTGTAAGCTATCGAGCACATAGATGTGTGGGACATAAGCCTTGGAGCACATGGATGGGTGAATCCACGAATGTGGTTCACGATTTTTGGCAGATGGAAGGGGAAAAAAATTGTTTTTCGAACCCTCGATCGAGGTTTTAAACGCTCAATTGAGGGTTTTAAAAGACCTCGATCAAGGGTTTAAAAATACCTCGATCGAGGGCTTGGTTAGACTCTCGATTGAGGTATTGCTCGATTGAGGGTATGAGACAGGAAAAAAAAACAAAACAGAGCTCGACCAGCCTTGTTTCTGCAGTGTTCAACAGGGATGGCGACATCGATCGAAACCAGAGCCCCTCGATCGAGCTCACGCCCACGCCATCTCACCACGCCAATGCCACCTCACCATAGCAACACCACTATGTCTTCTAGTCCACTAGGTGGGTGGAATTCAACCAATTTTTTTTTTTTTTTAAATTAAATTTTGTTTGTGTTGTATAAAATTGTGTTTTTTTATAAAATCTAACTTTTATTTGGTTTTTATGAATTTGTTAGGATGTAGCCATTGAAACCAAACTAGCATTGAAACCGAAAACCACCATTGAAAACCAAACCATTTTTTGGGTGTAAAAAAACCATTGAAACAAAAAACCAATTGAAAACAAAACAAAACAAAAACTAATTGAAAAAAAAAACAAAACAAAAAACCATTTGAAAACTAAAACAAAAAACCATTCCAAAACGAAAACCAAAACCATTTGAAATTTGAAATAGGTTTAGGGTTTTAAATTTGTTTTGTATTTATTTGTTTAAATTATTTGGTATATTTTTGTTTATATCAACTGGTAGCATTTCACTGCATAAATGCTATCGGTTTTATTTTAAAATGTGTTTTGACAGGCAGAAATGCTGCCCATTTTTTTTCAATCCTCTAAGAACGCCAAGAGGATTGAAAAAAAAATCATATATTACATTACTTAACTTATAACTCTAAACCTACCAATATAACATCAGGAAAAATTAATATTAATAATATAATATACAAAAATAAAAAAATGAATATTAATAATATATATAATCATATATTGTTTATTAAATTTTACTTAATTTATTTTTAAAAAAATATTTAATATTAATAATATAATATAAAAAATTATTATTAATATTTTAAAATTATGTAAATGAAAAAAAATATTATATCTATATATTAAATTATATTATTTATTATTTTTTAAATAATTTATTTTAAAAATATGTATTTAAAGAATGTAGTAGGTCTTATTTTAATTTTTAAATAAAATTTAAAAATTTAAATAACATGTAAGGTGATTTGTATATAATTAATTATTAACATATGATTATGATTAATTTATATGAATTTAAAATTAAAAATTAAAATTAATTAAATATAAATCTTACTATACCTACGGTTATACCCATGCTTTGAATACTGCAACTTAGTTTGAATTTCCATGGTCATAACATGTTCTTCCTTTAGTGGCATGTTGCGGTGGTACTTTTTCATGATATACTTTAAGTGGCTAGAATTGTTATACTTCAAATGGCCAATTTGCTCCTTCTTACCACTAGTACTTAACTAGTATGGAGTTATGTTGGAATGATTAGTTAGGTGAGAGCATATTTTTGCTAACTTACATAAAGAAGAATTATGTTTGAGTAATAATTTTTGCATAATTATATTAAAAATAATACAATATCAAACCCACCAAGAACATGTTTTATTAGGAGAAAGTGTGAGAGGTGAATGTTGTGTTAGAAGAATTAAGACTTATATATTTATGTAAATGGATATTCATCATAAATGGAAAACTCTAGCCACCAATTCTTCTTAGCTAGGAATCATTTCCAACCAAATATGGTCACTCCACCAAAGATCCACAACTAACAAGCATACACGCCAACAAGTACTCTTTTGCACCTACACTTGCATCACAAAACTATACAAGAGAAAACAAGATAGTCTCCCTATATCTTCTCCACTACATCAAGCACTCCAAGTAGCATTATGGTTTCTAAATTCCTCTAGTCTTCTTCTTGCATAAGAACCACAAGAACAAGTGCTCTGTTTTCTCCTTTAGGTTTTCTCCAATGGTTTTAAGAGTCAACATATTTAGATTTGCATCTTTATCATATTAAGGAAAATTGTAATTTGTTAGATGTAATAATAATTCAAATAAATAAGTAGTTTTTGTAGACCTCTTAAATCGTGTTGTTTGCATGGGTGTTATGGAATTAAGTTTACATCCTAAAATTTGTCAACTCAAAATTAAAACATGTGCATTTAACAAAGTTTGCCTAAAATTTTAGGTTCTCAAGTTTGCCAATAAAATTCCATTATACCATGTTATATAGCTTTTGTAAACACTCCCAAAATATCTGCAAGTAGTAATCATTTGGTCTAAAAAATGCTTCCAAGGAGGTGAAACTTATCCATCAAAATCATCCAAACAATCAAAATGATCATTTTTAGACAACACAATCCACATAATCCTTTCAAGCCCCGATTCATTGATCGAGGCCGAATTCTAAATCATACCCTCTTTTCCTTATTTGAACTTTGTTTTCTCCTAATTCTTGCATCATGACCGATTTATTAATCAATCCTTATTTTTCTCATTCAAATTGTGTCTTCTCTCAATTCTTGGATTGGGCCCAATTTTTTAATCGAGCCCCCTTTTCCTTGTTCAAACTTTTTTTACTCTCAACTCTTGGATTGACCTTGGTTTCAGGTCATTCTATCATTTCTATTTTCAAATTTTGAAGCCAATATATGAACTAGATTTGATTTTACAATTAGGGCCCCTTTCAAACATTTCAAATGTATTTTACCCCTTTCGAATGATTGGCTTGATTTATGAATCAACCTTGATTTTACAATCGGGACCCCTTTCAAGCATTTCAAATTAATTTTGGGCGCAATCCATTCTTCAAGGTTCACATTATTAGATATATGATAGTGGATGGGAGGGTCTAAATTGGTGGACATGGATTGATGGATGCATTAAGGTGATGTAGCCATGGGCCCATATCGACTCAAATGTTTGAATGCTCATGAAAGGAAAGGTTGTATTAGTTTATAACCAAAGTCCCATGCTAAGAAGTAACATTATCTCACACTTTAACCAACAAATGCCAATAAGTTGTGGTGGGTCCCCTATGGGATATTTTCCAAAAAATATATTTATGCCTTAGTCACCATCAAAAGTGTGATTCGAAATTCAAAATGCCAAATTATAAAGTGAAATTTTTATAAAGATATTTGGATATAGCATACAACTCAACTTTACTTTATAAAAGGAGTAAAGGGTTTGGTTTTAAACTTGTATCTCGGCACACAAAAGCTATAACCAAAGGGAAAAAGGCACAAAGAACCAACACAACGTTCTGGACCACAAATTCAAAGAAAGAGGCAACTAGAAAAGAGAGGACTCTCATTGATTTCCAAGAAGATGCTCTTCCTAACAAAATTTAGTGGGATAAAGAGGTCCACCTAAGGAGATTCATCCCTCTAGCTTAGATCCCACATGGACAATAGGTACCCTCTCAACCACCCTCAACAACAATTTCATCTCACTCAGAGGCCCATCACGAATTTCATCCACTGATGCCGCACGTTCAACAATGAATGCTGACAACATTGAAATTTCTTCAAACTATTCTTGTATGCGTTGAAATTTTACATGGTTAGACTAGGCACATGCCTTGACGATATGCGAGGGTTTCAAGACTCAAGGATGCCTAATTTCCCCGCATAATATTTGAGATCATCCATGTTTGCATCAACATTCATCATGCAGTCTCATTATCATCATTCGTCATTCCCATCTATGGAATGTTTGTCAAAACTCTCTTGAAATTTCATGGAACATCTTCCAACATGCCCATCACCAATGCCATCCACCAATGTTGCACAATGAGCAGTGAATAGGGCCAATGTTTAAATTTATTCAAACTATTCTTGTATGCATCAAAATTTGATGTGGTTAGACTAAACACATGCCTTGACAGTATGTGATGGTTTCAAGACTCAAAATGGATTCCTGACGTCCCTACATAATTTTTGAGATCATCCATGTTTTCATCAACGTTCATCATGTAGTCTCATTGTCATCATTATTCATTCCCATCTATATCTAATATTTGTCGAAACTCTCTTGAAATATCATGCAACGTCTTCCAACACGCCCATTACCAACTTCATCCACTGATGCCGCACGATGAGTAGTGAATGGGGCCAACATTGAAATTTCTTCATATTGTTCTTGTATGAGTCAAAATTTGACATGGTTAGACAAAATACATGCCTTGACGGTATGTGAGGACTTCAAGACTCAAGGATACTTGATGTCCTCCCATAATCTTTGAGATCGCCCACATTTGCATCACTGTTCATCATGTAGTATCATTGTCATAATTCGTCATTCCCATCTAGGGAATCTTCGTTGAAAATCTCTTCAAATGTCATGGAACATCTTCCAACATGCCCATCACCAATGTCATCCATTGATGCTGCATGGTGAGCAATGAATGGGTCCAACGTTTAAATTTCTTCTTAGTGTTCTTGTACAAGACAAAATTTGACATGGTTAGACTAGATACATGCCTTGACGGTATGCAACGGTTTCAAGACTCAAGGATACTTGATGTCCTTGCATAATATTCAACATTCTCCATGTTTTCATGAACCTTCAACATGCAGTCTCATTTTCATCGTTCGTCATCCCCATCTACAAAATCTTGGCCGGAACTCTCTTGAAATGTCATGGAATGTATTCCAACATGCTCATCTACAATGTCATCAATCGAACTGACATAGTGACCAACGAATGGGGCCACCCTTTAAATTTCTTCAAAAATGTGACTGTAAATTCTTCATCAATTTCCAAGATAGATTCAATATAAATTCTTCATTAATGGAAAATGAAAACCCGATAAGTAAATCCTTGCGTACCTTGGATCACATGCTAAACAGTTGTGGGTGTTGCTTCTGCACATGGACGTGGGAAAAAATAGCAACCCTTTAAGAGAGGCCTTAGGGGCAAGCCAACCATTTGGGTGTCCAATTTGATGACAACATTCGACTCCTTATGTTTACGCCAACTATTAAACATAAACCAAGTCATAAACCAAAATTGGGGCATAAACAATAGTATGTATTTCCCAACAATTGTCTCAACAGACCTTTAACACTGGTAACCTGCATGCAAATGAAACACCACATGTCTATACATTTTCTAAACAAATCTACATGCTTTCCATTGACATCCAAGACCATTGACATTGGAATTGAATTTGAAATTGGAATTCGATGTGAAATTGAAATTTGAAATTGAACATGAAATTGAATTTGAAATTTGAAATTGAAATTGAATTTCGAATTGAATTTGAAATTGAATTTCGAATTGAATTTGAAATTTGAAATTGAAATTGAATTTCGAATTGAATTTGAAATTGAATTTGGAATTGAATTTGAAATGTGAAATTTGAAATTGAAATCGAAATTTGAAATTGAAATTGAATTTGAATTTGAATTGAATTCTAATTTGAAATAGAATTTGAATTTGAAATGTAAAATTTGAAATAGAATTTGAAATTTGAATTGAATTTGAAATTTGAATTTGAATTTGAAATGTGAAATTTGGAATAGAATTTGAAAATTGAATTTGAATTTGAATTTGAAATGTGAAATTTGGAATAGAATTTGAAAATTGAATTTGAATTTTAAATGTGAAATTTGAAAGAGAATTAGAATTAGAAATTGAAATGTGATGCAGAGAATCCTCAAGAGAGAACTTCATTGCTTCGTGCTCCGTGAAGCACGAGAGGATTTGACATCACCCAACAGGGCGCCATCGGCAATGCTCTCGTTCACCGAGGAGTGATGCCATGTCGGGGTCGGCTGCCACTAGTGGCGGAAGCAGGAGAGATAGTGTGTTGGTTCCTCCCGAAGACATACATGTTGATCCCCAGGTGGAGGATGTACAACAAGACATGAGTGCATCAGGTGCGTATTTTTTTTTAGATACATTTTCACTAAATTTTTATTATATAATGCATTGAATTTCAGTTGCAAGTTATAATATATAGTTTTAGTAACATTTTTGTTTTGGTTTGGATCGTAGGTCCATTAGGGGGATCGTACGATGATGAGGGCATACACATCACTCTCGTTGATATCACTACCCAGCGAGAGTGGGTGCACTCATGTGTATGCACATTGAGGGAGGATTCCCCCACCCGATGATCATTGATCATGATGTTATCGGCGGTGGATGACATGTTGGCCCTCTACAAGAGAGTTGAACCTCTTAGTGACATTTGGCATTTTGCATGCCAGAGGAGGAGACGGGATGCCATTGGGCCCCACAAATGGGAAGATGTCAAAGTCACCATAAGAGGGCATGATGTCAAGGGTACTTTGTTTGACATTCCTCCTGACCGCCCTTCCGGTCAACCTCTTAGACTTAAGGAGTTTAAGTTGGAGGCCGCTGCACCATATTTATATGATAGATTCGTCGGAGCGTGGGGCGTGTTCCCCCACCATGACCAGGTCCCATTGTACTTTGCAAAACATACTTATGTAGAGTTTGTTTTGGATATGCACCCATATTACACCAGCACAAGGTCTGATTTCTTTGGGCCTGGTAGGGGACACTCCTACCAACATCCTGGAGCTTGTAGAGACCCTGCCTTTGTGCCACCCCCTCCGAGGTTGGTACCTATTCCAGACAGGACGATGGTCAGGTCGACGGACGTGGCACAATCATCCCAGATTTCTGCAGAGGCCATACATGACCTTGCAGAGTAGTTGTTCACTTCCATAGGCAGTGCTATTGTTGTTGTGCATGGAGAGACATCTAGACCACCCCCTACACCTACAGAGCCAGAGATAGAGTATTTCGATAGTGACATGCTCAGGATTTTGGATGGTGAGGCCATACTGGGGTATGCTAAGTCAGTCCGAGATGCATACTTTCAGTTGTGTCATAGATGTGTCTCTCTAGGAAAGGTATAATTTTGTACAATTATGTATATATGTTTTTCATGTTACATCGTATTATATGTCGTAAATTGAATGGTCAATAATACTTAAGGGATTTGTATTCTATTGCTCCATACAGGGGACCCCATTCATGGATCAACTCTTTGGTAGTGAGCCATCAATTGGTCCATCCGTTCGTCCCAACTCATGGACAACAGTAGTCGAGGTAAGTTATAATTTATGTTCCAGTTTAATTTGTGTTTATTATTTCTCAGTTTAAATCATTTGTGTTTCATTTCTTAATTTTTGATATTTTATGTTTTAGATCTTAACTTCAAATGAATTTCAAATTGTACAGGGAAAAGGAAAGGGCATTTCTCCTGATGATGGACATGAGGACCGCGAAGGTCATGACCAGTCGGGTCTAGACACAGATGTGAGTTTTAATTTATGTTCCAATTCATGCTATTTAATCACATTTAGTAATTTATTTTTGTACTTTATGTTTCAATTTTTGAATTATAACTTAAAAATTATGTTTTAGTTTTAATTTTTAATAAATCTAATTTATTACGTGCTTATTACATGTAATGGCATATTACACAGGCATCGTTACAGGCGATTGTTGATGCTGCGATAGCTTTCACATATGATTGGGATGTAGCTCAAGCACATGGTCCTGGTGAAGGGCCATCTACACGTATTCCCACCCAGATCTTGGATATCACCATTGACTAGACATAGATCGATGCATTCTTTCATAGTTTACCACTTCATAGCTAGCATTAGTCTACTACACATGAGGGCAGTCACATGGACGATCAAGGGCCTCGTGGGGGTAGTGGCCAATGAGTTGATGATCTATACATTTCCATGTTTTGGATATTTTAATATTTTATATATTTTCATGTTTTGGGTGATCTATGTATATGTTTTCATGTTTTGGATATGGATTTCTATCATTTATACATGGAATTTTATCATATATGGACTTTGGATATGGGCTTTTGGATATTTTGTATATTTTATCATATTGATGACTTCATGTGTATTTTGTATCTGATTTGAAATCGATTGTTTTTTATATTAGATCTGGATATAGTTATTACAGTTACAAATTTATGTTTTGTCGTTTCAAATGAAAATTTAATGTATAGTGATTACAATATAAAAGTTCAATCTCAATGTGTAGTTACAATTTAGTTCAATTTAAAATGCAAATTTCGACTACATTATAGAACATCTTCCAAAATTTAGAATTGAATACATACATTACAATTTAAAATTGAAATTACAATTCCAATTCAATTACAATATAAAATTTCAAATTTAATGTGTAATTTCAATTCCAATTCAATTACAATTTAAAAGCTCATTTTCAACTACATTACAATTGCATAAATGAAATCAAAATGTAAAATTAGAATACATTTGAAATTAAAAATTGAAATTACAATTACATTATGTTGTCTACACATTACAATTCAATTACAATTTACACATTCCAATTCAATTGCAATTTAAAATTAAAATCTCAAATTTAATGTGTAATCTCAATTGAAAATTCAATGCGTTGTTTCAATTTAAAAGTTTAATTTCAATTACATTACAATTGCATTTGAAATAAAAATTTTAAATTAGAATACATTGTACAATCTAAAATTTAAATTTTACAATTTTACATTGTATAGATGTATTTTAAATTCTCAATTACATTACAATTGTATTTGAAATCAAAATTTAAAATTAGAATACATTTGAAATTATAATTGCATTATGTTGTCTACACATTACAGTTCAATTACAATTTCCACATTCCAGTTCAATTACATGCAAAATTTAATGTGTAATTTCAATTGAAAATTCAATGTGTTTGTGTAATAACAAGTTCTATAGTATGTAGGTGATCTTTATGTTCTTTTCTTATAAGTGTGTGCTCTAATCTAAAGCCATAAAAGTATGGTTTGTTTTCTTGGCAATGAGCATAACCACCTAGTTAATATAAGAAATGAAAATATGTTGATAGCAGATGCTTGTAAAACTATGGTAGAAATATTCAAAGAGAGGCAATATGTTGAAGGGTGGTGTTTGTGATAATAATAATGGAGTGGTATGCATCACCTCATTTTTTTAATCCACATAGTCATTTAAGGTTTTAAGAAAGGACCAAATTGTTATGTCAAAGTCTTACCAGCTTTCATTATTACTTTTCCATGTCTATCAAAAACAAAGGCATGTACAAGTTGTGTTTTGGTTTGATAATTGAGGTTTTTTTATGCAAGCAAGGCCATATAATACTAACTAATTTCCCTCAAAGAGATTCCATGCCTATGCGTGCAAAACTGCATGATAAAGATGTTTTTTTATGCATGCAATCCAAAAATTGAGAAGGTTTGATGGTTAGAAATTATGGTGAATGTTTGAGAGTTGTGCCATATATTATATTCCATATAGCACCAAGTGCCAATATTTTTATTAAATGGAATGAGGAGACGCAAAAAAATTTGGTCCTAACTTTGATATGTTCAATAACAAAACTAATTGATTATTGTTGAATGAAACCTTTTTTCAATACATTGGTATTTGATAATATTTTTATATAATTGATAATGAAATACAATGTAATTGGTGATGAAATACAATGAATGGATTGTAATGTATATAATTTTGAATTTGAAATCAAAATTTAAAATTAGAATACATTGTACAATTTAAAATTTAAAATTTACAAATTTACATTGTATAGATGTATTTTAAATTCTCAATTACATTACAATTGTATTTGAAATCAAAATTTAAAATTAGAATGTACATTACAATTTAAAAGTGAAATTTTACAAATACATTATATTGTCTAACGTTACGATTCAACTATCTAGTAGACCTTTACTATTGTTTTTAAAGCATCTAAACAAATATCTATAAAACTATTATGGATGAAGTTCATGGAGCACTGAACATACATTCAAGTGTATTCACATTGGAGCACATGGACCCAATTTTCACAAAAGCCTCCCATCTAGTATTTTTATTCTTGGCATTAAAGCGTCTACAAAAATACATTTGTAAAAAAACCTCCACAAAAATCTCCAAAAAAATATTACACAAGACAACATGAAAACTATGTCAATGATGCAAGTGGCATACATGTAACTCATTCATCTGGCCAATGGGTTATAGGAATTCAAGTCTCCATAATGCGATCATGGTCAGCTTCTGTCATTTTCCATCTCTTTGGCTCACCTCTCTTCACCTTGATATTTGTTAGATGTATCTGAGCTGCCATCACCAAATGACTGTATTGACATGATATATATTCAGGCATAAAATCTTTGTAAATAATATTCACACCCTGTTTTTTCACTCTTTCAAAAAAGTGTCCCATTAGAACCATGTCTCCAATTTGGTATGTGAATTCTCCATCTTGGTAGGGTCACACCTTATTTGTGTGCATCGCATCAAATAATATGCCACATTTTCTTGGTTGGGGGGGGGTGCAATGACAACAAATACATCACCTGCAAGATACATTACAAATATTATTAAAATGTCCCGCGTGCATTTCTCCAACATTTGTATATGTGTAATATATAATGAACTAATTAACTTAATGAAGTCTCTTGTACCTTCCCTAACCATATTAGAAACTCGATCATGATCTAATGAGACCATTGCCTCTTCAGTGTGCATCTCTTGCCATGTTGGAATTGGATGTGGGTCCTTCGGATTAAGAGAGACATATTTCCATGGTTTCACATATACATCATTTTCATAGTGATCAAGCCTGCATCCATTTGCATTAATGCAAAAATCGCAAAAACAAGCATACTTCCTCATTTCAATGGAAAATATGTCACCCATGTCTTTACTTCGAACAGAATGTAATTCCCTCGTACCAGGTATGGTATCACAATACCACGGCATGGATATATTCACATCTCCAAGGGAAACATCCCAAAAGAACCTCCATGGAATTCAATTTGTCATATATAAATTCCTCTCAAGTATGTGTTCTTTTGGAAATGATGATATTGAGTGTTATCATCATATTAATTGAGTTTGGAGTTTATTACCTGCACACTGGCCTTTCTTGTTCACGACCTTGATGTTCCAATTGACGTGTGCACCAATCAACTACTTCCATGGAGCATTTGAGTCGGGTTGCACCATGACTCATCTGGTACCTATGAAGTGCTCGTTTCACACATGCACTTGCGCCATCATGTTCACCCTTTCCATGCCCGGTTTAAAAAAAGCTCCAGGTGTGTCGGATTCTTGTCTCTTTGTGAAGGCAACTCAACCAATAAAATGAGTGTGTCGATTTGAATTGGCCTGCACACCCATCTGACCAAATCCAGTGTTCATCAAATGATACGCCTCTCTGCCTAAATGAATCATAAATCAACCCTAAGTAGTGTTGAACGAGCAATGTGTCATGCTCATGATCATCACTAACATAAAAATGGTACTCCTTGATCACTGAGGAGTGCTATCCCTACCATCAATGCTTTCCTGAGCATGTTTGTACAATACATGTACGAAGATAGACACTTGGTCGGAGTGATAGTAATCACTCTGTATCTCTCTATGAGGAGAAAAAGTGTAATTCTCAGCAAAGTCTACCACTGATAAGATTGTGCCCAGCTCAAATACCTCACGAGAATGTTTGAATTTTAAAGCTTGCCACCTGGACGTATGGGAGTGATTTATGTATTTATAAATCTGACTTTGAAACTTCTCCATGAAATATGAAACAGGAATCTCATCCTCGAGCAAGTCGATCCTCTTAGATGGCACAGATGAAGAAGATGATGGTTTCATGAAGACATACTCGTACCTCTCCCACTTACCTATGATATCTGACAATCCATGGTGTGTTGGATCAATAGGAAAGTTCCTATGGAACAATGTCAAATCACCGCATTCATGGCATTTTCTCCCACCTGCACACCTCTTATTGAAAAACACATGTTCAGGATTCCTGTTGCATAGTATCATACAAATAAAATCTCGCACTGTGTGAGGAGCTAGTACAACGTTCCAGTGCCTTTTGCAAAAATCCATAAATGTGTCATAGTATAGTTGAAATTCAACGTGGTACCAACAACAACAAGTGTCGCGAATCATATTCGACCTAATATACCACGGTTTCAATTTGTTGAACATGCTAAATGATATTTGAACACCAGGATTGGTTTCTTGGAATTCCTCATAAAGTGAAACTCCCGTCATCTCCATCACATGCTTACAGTGCTCCAGATAAATGCCTCTTGATAAACATTGTCGCAGGACATGCTTTCGATTTGGAATAGCACGAGAATGGCTATCCCAAAACTCTATCACCTTCTCTCTAATGCCTGCTTCCATCCTGCCTCGATAGGGTTCCCTACAAATAAGAGCCCAACAAGCAGCTTCATCATTTTCATCTATCTGGAACCTGAATTTAGTATATTTGAACAATGTTCTTTTTGAAACATTGAGCAATGATGCCATTGTTTATACCATTCGATTTCTTGAGGTGTTTTGTGCCACAACAGCCGTTGTAATTATCCTACGAGCAGCTCAGATATCATTATTTATTGATTTTCCAAACGAAGATAATGTAGTTCTTACATTTTCTATTGCATTCTCGCATGTATTTTTTGTTTTAACATCTTGAAAACCCAACAACTTTGTGGCATGTTTCAATTTTTTGTGTTTTATCAACCCATGTAGGATTTGAGCTTGTGCCATCGTTGAATGTTGTTCAAAATATGACTCGATTATGTTACTAACATGCTCTCTAACTCTACGACTAGGGATCGAGTTCCCAATCTATTCTTGTGCAGAAACAACTACACAATCCTCTAGACAATTTCTACCTCTTCCAACCCCACTACAACTCCCAATTATGCTTTCAATGTGAAAGGGAAAGGTTTCATGTGATGGTTGATCAAGATCATGAGGGGGAACAGGGTCATGCGATTTTTGATCACCATGATGTGATGTCTGACCATAATCTCTCCCTACATAATCAAAATTCATCTGAAGGGAATTTCAATCAGAAATGCATTATATACAAGGAGGTTAATTTTAAAGTACCAAATTGAAGTGTTTTGAAATGCATTGGTACACGAATTGAAAATACTTTTAAAACAAGAAAATTATTTGTAACTTAATTTCAAAATAACTAAATATGTACACATTTAACTTGTACATTTAGCTTGATAATTGTTCTAAGTAAAGTTTGAAATTGCTAGTAACTTGAAATTTGAAATTGCTAGTAAAGTTTGAAATTGCTTGTAACTTAAAATTTCTTGTAACTTGAAATTGCTAGTAATTACTTGAGAATTGTTCTAAGTAAAGTTTGAAATTGCTAGTAACTTGTACATTGAACTTTAAAATTGCTAGTAACTTGAAATTGATTACATGTAAATTCACAAATTGAAATTGGTTACTTGATAGTTGTGCATTGAACTTTAAAATTGCTAGTAACTTGAAATTTGATGTGGAAATTGAAAAATTGAAAATTGCGTGTGAATTGAATTTTCCAACTAATACATTTAGCTTGATAATTGTTCTAAGTAAAATTTGAAATTGCTAATAACTTGAAAATTGAAATTGCCACTAAAGTTTGAAATTGCTTGTAACTTGAAATTGCTAGTAATTACTTGAGAATTGTTCTAGAAGTAAAGTTTAAAATTGCTAGTAAAATTTGAAATTGCTTGTAACTTGAAATTGGTAGTAACTTTTACATTTAACTTTAAAATTGCTAGTAACTTGAAATTTGTTACATTTAAATTAACAAATTGAAAATAGCTAGTGACTTGAGAAAAATTCGGTACAAGTATTGAAAATACATTAAAACAAGAAATCTGTTTGTAACTTAATTTCAAAATAACTAAATATGTACATGTAACTTGAAATTGTACATTTAGTTTGAGAATTGCTAGTAAAGTTTGAAAATCAAGTATATATATTTAACTCAAGATAATTATTAATAACTTGATAGTTGTGCTTTGAACTTTAAAATTGCTAGTAACTTGAAATTTGATGTAGAAATTGACAAATTGAAAATTGAGTGTGAATTGATTTTCCAACTAATTATACATAACTATCAATTTAACTTGAAAATTATCCATTTAATTTGAAAATTGTTAAAAAATTTGAAATATAAATTATATACCTACTATAGGAAAAAAAAATAACTTATCCCTACATTAATGCATATAAAAAATTGGTACATGAATTGGAAATATATTAACTATGAAAATATTTCATTCATTTGTTTTCAAATATTCATAATTATGAAAATATTGCCAACCACCATAACTATGAAAATATTCATTCATTTGTTTTCAAATTGAATTTTCTAACTAATACATAACTATCATAATGTTCATTTCAAATAAAATGAGGGTAAATTAAAATTAGACATTAATAGTTATTTCAATCAACAAATATTGAGACTTGGAACTCACATTGAGGCTATATACTTTATATTTTTTTAACAAATAACAAAACAATAATTGAAATTACATTTAACTTGAAATTGTGAGTAACTTAGAAAATTGCAATTAGTTAAATACGTACATTTTAACTTGAAAACAGTGTTATATTTAATTTGAAAATTATTCTAATAACATTGAAAATTGTTAGTAAGTTAGAAATTTGAAAATAGTTAATATGTACATACATTTTAACTTGAAAATAGAATCCAAGTGTACAATTCATTTGAAAATTATTGGACAATAACATTGAAAATTGTTAGCAACTTTGAAATCATTTGAAAATTGTTAGCAACTTTGAAATAATTCGAAAATAGTTAAAAATATGTACATATTAACATGAAAATATAATCCAAATGTACATGTTTCATTTGAAAATTGTTCCAATAACATTTGTTCAAGCCACTTGAAAATTGTTCATTTAACATAAAAATTGTTGCAAACTTTGAAATTTAAATAACAAATCGATGAAATAAATAAGAATATCATTACAAATAAATATTAAACAAATTAAATTATGAAATTTAGTTAAATTTATTGGAAAATTGTTACTAATTTTGTAAATTATGTAGCATGCAATTGAAGAACTTGATCAAATATGATATTTAAATTATGTAGCATGTAATTCAATAATTTACCTTCCTCCATTGGATTTTGTTGCACCAAATGTGCATCTTATTCTTCTCTCAAGCTTGCTCTTTGTTGTCTCATTCGTTCTCTATTCCTATCACGCTCTTCATTGTCATTTTGTTGTCTAGCATGTTTTCTTTGTCTTTTTCTTGGACTCCCCATCAATCTACAATGGAAACAAACAAAAATTTCTTCAAATTGTTATAACAAACAACAATATATGTTAGTATGAAATTTTGAAATATGTCTACAAAGAAATCTTACATGTCTAATGAGCTCTAATTCAACAATATCAAAATTCCAAAGCTCTAATTCAACAACATCAAAATGAGAAAGCTTTAATTGAAAATAAACTAGCAATGAGTTAAAATAGTGTTTTTAATGAATTGTTTGCTGAATATATAGTTGGTTGATATTTTTACGAGGGAATGGTAGTTGGAAACATTAATTGTCCAACTCATTTCTTGGGTTCGTTTTTATATTTTTTTTACACAGGCAAACCCTCGATTGAGCTTATTTTACAAACCCTCGATCGAGCAAATACCTCGATCGAGGTCTGGTTAAACCCTCGATAGAGGTATTTTAAATACCTCGATCGAACAAATAGCTCGATCGAGGGCTTAAAAAAACAGGCCGAGAGCCCTTTTCACTGCATAATGAAAGTTTTGTTTGCCTTCCAGAGGGTTAAACCATGTCATTAAATGCACATTAATGGGCGGACTTGATACCATTGGATTCCTCAATGAATACTCTATCCAGATACATAAAATTTATGAATTTTCATCTTTGTATGTCTTTTGTTTTTAAATTTCTACTAAAACTTTCCCTAAAAGACCTTGCCGACAACTTCGATTGAGCTCAAAGATAAATCCAGAACATTCAAAATACATATCCAAAAAATTTGAAAAAATACACAAGCACTAGATAAACGCGTTCTCTTCAAAAGGGTATTTTTAGTTTTGAAAATTATTGAAACAATCAAAAGATTTCGTGCACACACACATGTGTGTGCAAAATGCGACTGAAATATTCATTGGTCAGTTTCGAAAAATAATAATAAATATAATTTTTCGAGGAAAATTAAAAGAAAAATATGTAAGCACTAGTACATTCTGTCTAGATCATGTTCACCTATTTCATTTTTTTAAATTATTACTTTAACATTAAATTATCGTGCACACACACAATCTACTTGTTAATTGCTTTTCAAATTTTTAAGTACACACGTTTCATTAAATGAAAATTCGACACGATAAATGGCATTGGTATATTTCGAAACAAATATCATTGAAAATATAACATAATTCTCTACATTTCATTTTTCAACCGCATGTCAAAATTCATTTGGAAAATATGAGTTTCGAGGGCTTTAATTTAATACATGGGTAAAATTTCTGTTTTTCAGCGTCATATTTGGCCAAAAAGAGTTGCCCATATTCATGGAATCACCCGGATGACTTTTGTTATGTGTTGAGCGTAAGCTATGGAACACATCAATGTGTTGGGAATAATCCTTGGAGCACATGGATGACTTTTGTTATGTGTTGAGCATAAGCTCTGGAGCACATGGATGTGTGGGGCATAAGCCTTGGAGCACATGGATGACTTTTGTTATGTGTTGAGCGTAAGCTCTGGAGCACGTGGATGAATTTTTTATGTGTTGAGCGTAAGCCCTGGAGCACATAGATGTGTTGGGCATAAGTCCTGGAGCACATGGGTTACGGTATTATGTACCGAGCGTGCAATCTGGAGTACATAGATAACCCCACAAGATAATTAATAAGTATTTGGCATAAGCCCTGGAGCACACCAAACATTATGATGTTGAGCATAATCTCTAGAGCATTGGATCTTTGGCCATTATATCCCTAGGTGTATCTTGTATGCATCCTAGTACTAGTGTTGAGCACAATCTCTGGAATTGCACTAGTGTAACTCCCACTTAAAAGTGTTGAGGATAAGCTCTGAATAACACTGGAGTTACGTCATTTAAAAGTGTTGATCCTGGAAAACTCTGAATAGCACAAAAAAATTCATCACATTACTAATGTTGAGCTAAAAAAAACTCTAGAGCATTAGTAATCATATTTCTCCATTGATTAAATGAGTTATATTTTTTGTATTTTTAAGACTAACTAGTACTGCCACTCAGAGAGGGATTGAGTGTGAAAGGGATTATACTAACCAAGTAGTCGAAAAACTAAATCAATGGGAGTTACTTTACTGAGAGTGTTGAGCACAAAGCTCTGAATAGCATTGGAGTTACTTTACTGAAGGTGTTGAGCATAAAGCTCTGGAAGCACTAAAAACTCATTATATTATTGATGTTGGGATGGAGGCTATGGAGCACTTGGAATCATAAGTCTTATTCAGTGTCTAGATGACACACCACGAACAGTTTCCTACTATGCATATGTTATGCACAAGGTATGCGCATGTACTTGAATGTTATGCACTTGTTAAAAATTAAAGTTATACATATTTATGTTTGGATTACATATGTGTTACATTAAATTTTCATACACAACTCACGTTATGAACATTAATATTATTGCTTTCAAGGAAAAGCAAGTAGAGGATGACTAAAAGTACTTTGAAAAGAAATGCCATCAAGAGAATTTTGAATATATTATCTTAGATCATGATCATGTATGAATGACAGATGTGCAGGTATAGGAATTTCAAAGTAAAGCTTTGTAATAAAATCAAACTCTAGAAAGAGTCGCCATGAAAAGGCCGCAACATGATGTTGCAAGGGAAATTATTACTTATGTTCTACTTTATTACGGAAAAATCATATGTATGCTTGTATTTTATGATAAAATGCTAGAAACAACGTCTATTGTTTGTGAAAAGTACAGGTACGAAAAGAAAGAAACATTAAGGATATTTAAAAAGATGTCAAGGCAAGCAAGATAGTTGAAAAAGTATGTTTACAAAGACAACTAAAAGCGGAAGATAAAGTTGGAAGGATATGAACACCGAGGATGATGTTATTCTTAAGGGGGAGAGGATGTAATATCCCTCTTTCTCCCTTAGGGTTTCTACAACAGAAAGTACAAAGTGTGTACCCACCAATGGCAAGAAGATCATGGCAACAGCTTCGTAGATAAAACTTTGTAAGTATAATTATGTTTTCCTAAGTGTTAAGTGAATTTGTAGACTTAGGAGACTGAGGGATTAATGCAATGAAATGGATGAGGCATGGAATCCACTAGGGGGAGAGGATCAATGGCTTGGTAGCCATAATTGTTTATGAAAATGGTCATCCTAGTGCCATGGGCACTTAAAGTGAACTGTGATGTTCACTAAGAAAACACTTAAGTTTAAAAGTATGTTAATAATTAGCATAGTACATGGATCTTTTTTAAAATCTTTTGTTTCAATCTCTTCCATTTTGCAGGTGTAATATTTTGGGAAATCTCACAGGTAATTAAGTAGTTTATTATTAACACACCTATAAAATCATAGATTCTGTAGGAGTGCTTGTCATTTGTTTTATAATATTTAATTTACTACTGGGATGTTGAGAAGAATTTAATTGATGATTGTGTTTTGTTATAGGTGTTATTTGAATCAACGATCGTTCAAGCGCAATTACTTCTATATTTTTTTGCTGGACTTATGCGAATGGATAATATGGCCTACTATGTTTTGGCTCAATCAATTTCATGCTGCCTCGCTGGATCAAAGTGATGGATTCTATTGCCAGGTGTCTACTTTGGTTTTAAAGATGGTCTTTACTTTTCCCAGAAGCATCTCATTTGTTCATCAAAGATGTTGCAATATACTAGGATGATGTTTCTCATCTATTCGGTGATAATTAGTAGCAACAACTGTTAGAATGTCGTTCCCTCTTTAGTTTAACAAGATATTTATGATGTGTCTATTTTTTAGGAACATATCCATAGAATTTCTGAGGCTGTTAAGTTTCTTGTTTGACGATATAAGTCACAAGTGGATTAGTAAAAGGGGCATTTTCGAATAGTTAGAAAAGATTATGTTCCATAGAGTGCAACATTTCTAAATTTTGGAGCTGGACTATGTGTTGTGGCATACTACTCTGAAAAAATTCTTGGAAACTGGTATCCATTTGATTTAGTTTTCTGGATAAGATTACATATATATATATATATATATATTGACTCTTTTTACAACTCTTTTATACTTTTGATTTGTATATACACTTTGTTGTGTTTCATTGATCACTTATACATTTTTGAATACACACCATGTTCATTCTCTGGTTACATGACGTTTTATGTCATCTTTGGATAATTTTAATTGTCTAATTTGAATCTTACATTATTATTTAAATGTTTTAATTTTATAACTATTTGTTTGTATAGATATTTTTGAAAGTAATCATTATTATGAAGGTTTCAGATTTTGAACGTGAAATAACTTGTTGTTACTATAACTGTACATATGTTCCAAATTAATAATGATGTGTTATTATTTCTTTGAAACATGTGACTATAATTTTTATTGAGACTATGTTATATTATCTGAGTTTTGTTTTGAAGTATATCATGTCTTGAAAACATCTGTTTTACAGAACAACAAGTGACAATAATTATTAAAATTGCTCTTGGCCAAGATAGGTCAGTATAGTTTATGGAATAGATAATTAGTCTTAGTTTAATTTAACAGTTGTTAATTAGTTAGTTTCCCTTAGTTAGTTATATTAAGTTGGATAACTTGTTACCTGATAGGTAGTTGTTAGGAACAACCTTTTAAACTTAAACGGGAAGACTCTCTTTTAGAGAGCATAAAATTGAAGATAGCAGGACCATAACCCTATGAGAGTTAGCTATCTCAAACATACCAGGGGATGCATTAAGAAGCTTGTGTGGGCTATCTCTCTGTAGTTTTCCTATGACAAAAAATCCGACCAACAATGCCTTGCACTCTTCTCAAAGGGCATCCTTGAGATCATCAAGGTCTAGAGGAAATGCCATCCAAAAAAAGGGCACCAATAGGATAATAGGAGTACATGAATACACAATGATGAACACAAGGGTTACAACTAGGGTTTCATCTATTTTATGGAAGCAACCAAGGATATTGATTTTAGGGTTACAACTTTTAGAACGAGGGATTTAATGCTAAAATTGACAAAAATGTGTTAAATATGGCCAAAATGTGTCAAAAATAGGAAAAATTTATTCACCCACTAAATTCTCCCTCAAGGGATTCTCACAGTGACCTTTAAAAGGCTAGCAGATGCCTTGGAAAGCTAGAGGTTGACAAGGATGTCAAATGGGAGCTTTTGGATCAAAGTTGAATCTCTTCATGATTTTTCTGACTTTTACTCAAAACCAAAAATAATGTAAATGTTGTTATTAATATTATACTATGATTATATAAGTGAACTTTTTATGAAATAAAAATAATGATTATTGAATATATTGATGATGATGGTGGTTATTAATGTCCACAGTGACCAACTTTGGTCTATCGGACCTTAAAAATAGTGAGGAATTACTTGGTTTTCTTTAGAAATTTGTTTATGTGCTCAAAAAAATTTAAGAGAATCATTCCTAGATCACCATAGTTGTGACGAGGTAAGAGGTTAGGAAGGTCAATCTTGTAGCAAATATTTTGAATTTGTGATATAAAGTAGGTGTACATGGGACATGTTAAGATAAAGTGGTTTTCAAATTCAACCCTTTTAATGTCGCAAATATGACAAATTATTTTATCCCACGGCGTTTCAAGAATTGTCGAGTGTTTTTTTTCACTATGAAGCTCGTGAGAGTTTGTTCTTATTTTAGCATTATCGATTTTATTCTTTGCACTACTTAAAAAAGAGAGATACTTTTGATATTCTAGATCAGGGTTGATCACCTCATTATATTATCTTAATTTGATCTTATCCTCTAATTCTTCATCGCACATAACTTTTCCTTAAATTTATATGTAATAATACTTTGGATATTATCACTATTCTACAGAATGACCTCTTCCTCAATTCCAGAATGATTTAGCCAAGACTTGACATCTTTATGCTAACCTCACTTAAGTCATAGTTGGTTTTGACTGGAATTTGAAGCAATCTTAGGGAGCCTCTTGTCTCCCATGTTGTTTATCTTATTCTTGTACATTAGGTACCTAGTCATCACCATGCTCTCAATGGGGGAGAGACCCTCTTTTATGAAGAGGATAATATTAGGTGTATTACCTCTAATTTTGAGATTTTATGTTAGAAAATGCTCTTGGATTTGCTCTTTTATTCTCCACGATTCTCAAGAGATGCTACATCCCCAAACTTTACATCCATATAAGATAACAAGAGCCATGAGAGTCTCTAAGGAAGAGTTTCTTCTTATCCCAAAACCATGGGTCTATTGATTTACAGTTGTTAACAAGTCCATGATAAGCTTTCCACCTTCATTAATCATTTTTCCAATGCTATAGTTCTAGTTAAGTTTGTGATGAAGATCAATTCTTAGATATTTGTATGAAGTCACTTCCTTCAAGTTCTTGTTGTCCTACATGAAATTAGCATAATTGATTTTTTTTGGATTTAATTAATTTCTTTTAACTATTTTTTATTTATTTAATTAATTTCTTCTAACTAACTCTCAAAGTTCCTAAACTTGGCAATAACACTCTCATACAACCTTATTGCAACAACTCTCAACTTGAATGGAACTTTTAGCTCTTCTAATCTATTCTAAGGTTAGTTATGGGGAGTGTGTTAAATGATATTCTAAAATCAACAAAGCAACACAAAATATCCGTTTTATTATTGAGGCATTCCTCAACAATGGTCCTAAGCATAACAAGGTGGTCTATAGTTGAATGATAGCTCTTAAATCTTGCTTGGCCTTTAGCTCTTTTCCATGACTTTCGAACCATATGTTGATCTTATTTTCCAAAATAATTCCATATAATTTGGCCAAATGATGGAAAATCATGATGTTCTTATAACTAGATGGACTATTTTTATTTCTAATTTTAAAAATAGGGATAGTGAGGCTTTGTGTCCACTGTTTAAGGAAATCGTGCTTGACTCCTAAATTGAAGAGCATGTGGATGTGAGGAGTGAGGATATTCCCACCATTTTTAAGATTTCTACTTGGTATCCTTCTATGTCCTTAGCTTTTGTGCTAGTTGCTTAACTCCAAGCTCTTTGTCTTATCAAAACAAACTCTATCTATAGGATTTGAATGTTGTCCCCAAGCTCTTTGTCTTATAAAAAAACACTCTACCTATAGAAAAGGTTTGAATGTGGTCTGCCACATCAAATGATTTATAAAACTTGTTAAAGTATGAGAGAATAATATTTATTTTCTATAATTTTACCACTTAGAATTTGAATCAAGACCTAATTTAGAGAGTTGCAAAAGCTTCTTTTACGTATTCCATTAAAAAATATTATTAAATATAGTAATAAAATGATGTCAAACAAATATATATAAAAGATGGGGGTGAAAAACTATAACCAAGATTATCATTATTACCCTTTAATTGACACTAAATTAAACAAACAAAAAATATAAATATTGTAATTAACCATGAAACGCGATTAATTTATAATACATAAAATATGTATTCAAAATAACAATTACACATAATTCACTTCATAATTCATACAAATATGATTCATAATAAATCATCAAGATAAATGCTTTTCCAGCTCAAGCGATGCCTTTTTTCGTTCTCTTTTAGATCCTTTGATTAAGTCTCGTACCAATTCTTTTGCTTTCTCTTCTGGGAGTTCCCGTTTCTTTGCTGTTGATTTAGCTTTCCTGTCATCAAATATGTCCATCATTTCTTTTCCCTTGGTTGTAACCATTTGTCCATCTTCGTCCATTAAAGTCATTGATAGACGCCCAGGATTCAATGACTTTAACAGTGTTTTCATTGCATCCCACCTTTTGTCATTTTCATCAATTCCCCTTGTATGCTTCTGCAAATCACAAATGCGTGCCCAAAATCTTATAGCAGCCCACTGTGACAGATGTAACGATGGCTCTAATCCCAATTCTTTCTTCTCTTGTGGCATTTTGGGCACTTCAAGCGGATAATACGCCATCTTAATGCAATCTGTAACAGGTATCACCTCCTTGTTCTTCTCATAAAAATAAGGAACATAAATGAATTGAATGTTCTCCATTACGTCTTTGAGGGCTCTTTCAATGACACCTACAAATGTTTTAGTCTTTACTCTGTTCGTGTCAGGATCCTTCCCGTCACATAATATCCATGTCATTTTCCCTTGACGCATCACCTTTTTCATCTTTTGCAAAAACAACAGAGTAAATACACAATTGTTATCTGTTAAATATATAATTATAACAAAGATAGAAATTATTATTATTATATATATATATATATATATAAACTGTCATTAATGTTATAAATCTAATAACATTTCCAATAATACTGATAATATCCAAGGACAAAAGCAAAAAGAATTACTAACCTCGTCCACTTCACTTTTCAAAGGCTTAAACAGAAATTCCAAATTTGACATTCGCTTCTGTTCATTCCATTCTTTGCTTCTTAATTCTTCAATTCTTTGGGCAGTAAACGGATATGATTCTGGCCCCCACCTCTCGAGCATGCTCAATATAGGCTTATAAGTTGCAATTTTCCCATTGGATTCTATTTTCCTGATTCTGCTAGGATACCATGACTCCCATAACTCCCATCTTTCTGAATACCATGATTCTGTTGTTTCTGAATCTTCTTCTTCCCTTGGGCACCCCTCACTGAGAAAGTACTTCACTACTCTCTGTACCGTGCATGGATTTTGGACGACCAACCAAGGAACGTCTCTGGAAAATGGATCATTTTTTGTGGTTAGTTGCCCAATTGGAATTGATATAATTTCAAAACCAAGTCTATCTTTTTCTGTCATATACATATCAGTCAAAGACTGAAGACGGCTGTGAGCATGACTGTCATTAGCGAGCTTGATCTCTATTAAAATGGTTTTTCCTTTCAATTCCTCGACACCAACCTACCATCGTCACATAAAGAAAAGTCAGTGGAAAATGATGTCGAAAATTGTAAATTAGTACAACCTACTACAGTTGTGAATTTCTAATATTGTTTTGAAAAAGAATTACTAACAAAAGTCGGAACTTGAATACCTCGTGTGCTTTGCCTAGCAAACAGTTATTCTCCCCCCCATTTACAAACAATTCTCTTAACAAGTGAATGTTACTCTCTTGTGGTTCTTCTCCAAGTTGCTTAAATGAGTGGTATTTTCCACATTTACTTAACAAAAACTCCTCCATCTTAGCAAAATCTTTTTCTTTTGACAGAAACTCCCAACAAGATAAGTATTTACCACCATCGTCCTTTTCCACAATCTTCGTGCTCATCGCAAAAAATTTGTTCATATTTTCATGCCACAAGTTTGCACCATTTCTTTCGAGTGTGAAGAACACTTTTTCAAACAGTAGACGAGCATCAGAGTTATCAAGTGCACGGCCCATAGTTTTGTGGGCCACTTTCCTAGGCAACTTATTAAAATGTTTGCCAATATAAATCATTTCAAAATTTATTTTGATGTCATCTGAGACCTCTACTATTAAAGGCCAAGGGAAATCTTGATTGAAATCTGAATGGCCATCGAACATGACAAGCAGGATAGTGTCGAGAGCACGATTGGATACATTGAATGGCTCTCCTCGTCCGTGTTCATAAAGGCGGTCAAATTCTAATGACAAGTTCTTCCATTCATTCTCCTTCTCCTCGTCGGACAAATCCTAAACAGAAACCTAATGTTAGTGAACATGAAAAATAATAAAAGTCTACTGTAATGGTGCAACCATAACAAAATGTTTACAAGCTTCCAAATATGGATTGGTGGGTGTTATCATCACCTGCCCTATATCCACTTTAAAAGCCCATGAATGATCCCGGTGTATTTCCGCCCATCTCTCCACCAGCTTGGCACTCTTTGCGATGTACACCATTGCTAATGATTTTGGTTCTACCACGGTGTCCATCCATTTTCCTTCTAACATCGGACAGTTACTTAGATCGAGATGTTGCAATGAAGAAAGGGATTGAAAATCTGTAGGGAGCTTCTTCAAATTCTCACAGCCACCCAAGGATAGTGTTCGCAATGATAAGAGGCCATGTAATTCTGTACATAATTCTTCAAGTCCACTGCAACCAGATAAATCCAAGTGCACCAAATACCCTAGTTGAGAGAAACCATCGGGAAGCTTCTGTAATCGCTTACATGATTTGAATTTCAGCACTCTTAAAAGTTTTAACCTACCAAATCGATCTGGAAGCTTCTCTAAATGGGTACACCTAGTCAATTTAAGATATGTGATTGAGAGGTTGCAAAACCCATCAGGTAATTCTTTTAAAGTGGAACACCATGAAATATCCATTGAGGGCAACGACTTCAAAAGTCCAATGTTTTCTGGAATACTAATTAGTTTCTCACAACGTGTCAGATCAAGTTTAACCAGGGATGTTAAGTTTCCTAAGCCATTAGGGAGATTCTTTAGGCCTTTGCAAAAGGATAAATTCAATACTTTCAATGACGAAAGTCCCTCAAAACTATCAGGAAGCATTTCCAAAAACTTACACTGCTTCAAATTAAGCACCTGCAACGCTTTCAATAAACCAAAGTCTTTTGGCAAATGGCTTAGAGTCGTACAATTTGATAGATCAACTTCAACAAGGGATGATAAGTTTCCTAAGCCTTGAGGAAGCATTTTCAAAGATTCACATTGATCCAATTTCAATACTCTTAAAGATTTAAGATTTGAAATTGAATAGGGCAGTGCCATAAAGGATTTGCAATTTGAAAGAATGAGTTGACGCAAACCCTTTACTAGATTAGCCAGCTCACTAGGCAGTTCTTTTAACCCTTCAAAGTTGGTCAATTTCAATATTCGCAAATCTGGTAGACGTAAAAGCCTAATGGGAAAGCTTTCCAAGTCATTGCAGTGTAACTTCCCATCAATTTCCATGTACTTGAGATTCGAGGGCATCTGCAAATCATGCAATAATTTATATGTGAAACCAATAATCAAAATCATTAAAATTACTACAATATTTCCTTCATATTTTCAAAAAGCTGAGTGAAGAAACAAGGAACTAGTCAAAATCATTAGAATTAATAAAATGTTGCATGAGATATGTAAAGTAAAGTTGCCTTGATCAGTTGATTCAAATGCTTGGCAGGCTTATACTTCAAGTATCTTAACTCCTCTACCTGTGACACGTTAAAGGGAAGAATGATGAATACAATTGCGTAAAATACCAACTTGGTAAATGCATTATTATATTCCCCCTCCGCTTCCAGTTTTGAATTCTCAGTGAATAATACATAGGTATAATATTTTTTGCATATATGTGGAATGAATCGCCAATTTCATTCAACATATACCTTCGATCCATTGAATAACATGCATGTCAAATTGTCAATTATTTAGTTGATTATGCATGACATTATAGACATCGTATAAAACAAAATTGTGTATGGTTTTCTTTAGAGGTTCATAGATTTAGTACCTTTTCATCCTCCTCTTGCAGCTCACTGGTTGTAGTGAATCTGAATCTCATTCCCTCGCTCTTTCTTCGACCGACCTTCAAAATGACGTCGTGTAAATTCACAACTCCATTTGTGCCTTTGGTCACAAGTGCTCTACGTTCTAACTTGTCTAGGGTAGAATTTCCAAAAATATCCGCTACCGTGTTCCACTCCCATCCTTCAAAAAATGAACAAATGTCGAGGAATGGATCCTTGCACTGCTTGGGAAGCTTGTCGTAAACGAACAAGTGAGATTCTAATTTTTCTCCAAACTCTTCACCCTCCATTTTTTCTAGCTCTTCAATCACTTGGCAAACTTCTTGTGTGTCCTTTGCACAGCATAGCTCTTGTGCTACTAACGTTAAAAGTAACGGAATTCCACCACATCTCTCTATTATGTGGTCGAATTTAGACTTTAATTTTCCTTCCATGTTATCAGGCATTTGCTTTTCTAATAAACTCATTGCGGCTGCAGCCGAGATGCCCCTCATATGATACTCTTTGGGAGGTGTTTCCATTCGGCATGCTTTACGCACATTTACATCACGTGCGGTTATAATCAGCCGCACCTTCTTTGATTTACCCAAATTCAGTGGCAAAAGCTGTCGAAGATTATCTTTATCCACAACATTATCAATATAAAGAAGGGCTTGCACCTCCTCTAACGTTCTGCTCATCAATCGCCGTCCTTCCTCATGCTTTCTAATTTCCGGGATATTTTTAGTTCCGATCAAATCTCTTAATATGTCTTTTTGCAACTCTACTATCTTAGTGGAATCCATATTGTCGGAGAATTCAACCATTGAATATTGACATCGATCAAAGTGAACTCGTGAGAAAACAACATCTGCAAGGGTAGTCTTACCGATTCCTCCAAAACCATACAAAATAACTGCAACAGCATTCTTTTTGCTTCCCCATTCCAAAAGACTCATAATTTCTCTAAATGAATCCTCAATTCCAACTGTAATTTCAACAATTTAAAAAAGCTATTAATAATAGAACAATAACTATAATTAAAAAACTAAATGAATCAATTTGATATTATATTCACCAGCATGTTCCGGATATCCTCTAGACAACCGGGGCTGCTTCTCACGCTCTATGGCATTTAAAAGACGAATGCCCATTTGGGCATTAATGCGCTGGTACATGAAAGTTATCTGTCGCTCAATTTTGTGGAGTTCGTCTTTGTTTATTGAGGCTGACCAGAACCTGCAATCAAGTAATGGAAATTTTGTAAAAGCACTAATCTTAATTTAGGTATTAAACATGGACTTCAGGTGGTCAACTACTCACTTGGAGAAACCGTCCGACTCCATTTGAGTACAAAGAGTTTTGGCGCCATTAACAACCAATTCTGTTGCGTCGTAGATTAAAGTTTGCACTCCTTTTTGGCTGTCTTTAAATTGCTTAACAAGTTGGGCTAAGAAAAATATTTCCTTTAAAAGACGCAAGCCCTCTTCATTGTTTTCTGAAATTTCTTCAACTATCTCCAACACATACGCAACAGCAAGAAGTCCAGCAGTAGCAATGTTTGCGTGCCCTATTTTCTCTAGGAAACTTTTAACAGGTCGAGATATAATAATGTCTTTCTGAACACCATACAAAACTGAGACTTAGATTTAATATAAATAATACTTAAATCTTTGTAACTTGTGAATTTTTTAGTAAATATTATTACTCACCAAGTCAGAAGCACAATCTATTAAGACTGACAGAAAGTTCACTAATTTCTTCAAGCCTTCCGAATTGTTAAGCCAAGTACATTTAGAGCTAATCTGTTCTCCTTCTTGACATAACGATTTTCCCTATAAAAGCAAACAGGGAAAAACAAACGAAAATGAGATATTATGTTCCGATAGATATCAAAACTTAAAAGTTTCGATGGATCACCTTATCTATCAATTCGAAACGCTGAGATAGATACTCAATTAAACCATCCAGATCTCCATTGTAAATCTGTTCCAAAGGTTGAGATATGTAGTCGATAATCATGCGCTCACTTTCTGCACAAGAACCACCAACATTATTAAAATGTTCATGGGCTTCGTGGCAACATACAATATAACTATTATAACTATTCTACTATTATTTGCTACAATACTATTAATTGCATAAAACAAGTCTCCCACCCTTTGAAGGCGGGCGAGAAACTGGATAAACTACTAAAGGCAAGCGCTCACCGTCTGATGTAGATGGCCGTTGAGAAACTTGGTGGTCTTCAGAAGCCAAGTTACCACCCGGTGGGAAATCATCTGTTCGGGAAAAACACGGGAAGTGGATACAAAAGATTTTATTTGCCATTGTTCTTCTCGTCTCTCTCCTATCTATTCTATGATTATCTTCAGAAGACATGACCCCACACTTGGTTAAGTTGGATGAGGAGAAACTAGGTGAATTTCAGAAGGCAGATCCCCACCCTTTGATGGATCTGGCGAGAGAGAAACTGGGTGATCTTCAGAAGGCAACTGACTACCCTCTGTGGCGCTGGCTGGGGAAAAATTGGGTGCTTTTCAGAAGGCAAGTCCCCACCCTCCAATGGACCTGGAGGGAGAGCAACCGGGGAAAGCAACTACCCACCCTCTGTGGAGCTGACCGGGAAAAACAGGGTGATTTTGGGTAGGCAAGTCGCCCTCTCCGATTGACCTGGCGGGAGAAATACTGGGTGTTCTTCAGACGGAAACTACTCACCCTCTATGGAGCTGGCCAGGGAGAAAATGGAGAATCTTCTGGTCATGAATAGATCGCTGTAAGGGGATGAAATCAGATGTTCTAAACTATTTATAGTTGGTTTGTTTTAGAGACTGAAATAATTGCAACAGCGATATAGCGATATCTTGGGCTTCAAACAAGACTGCATCCAACGAGAGTTCTTACCACAAACTAATGGTTATGATTGAATTAATACTATGATAATAATTTATCACAATTACTCTAGAGAAATATCAGCCTACGAACACAACACAGCAGCATAGCTGTGCCATCTAACTCATCCCAAGTACTACACAGCTTTAACAGAAATCAGACATAAGATGCAAGAATATTACGAGAGACTACATCACTAGAGCTGCGTATGACTATGTAATGAGAATATTTGAGAAACTAGATTAGTAGAGCTGCGTATAACTATAGCGATATTTCGAAAATCAGAGCCTCAACATGACAAGGGACTACACTTCCACCATAGTTGTGTCCACCTAGACTCTGATTATAAACTAAAATTTCCGGGTGAATTTATACATAAAGAGATATCAGACTTCAGACATAACACAAAATTGAAATGCCGACACTTTCACGTCCAAGTATTATGCACCGTCAATACAGTTTTTAGTATTTTACCCACCTATAACAGGATTCGATCATAACTTAGGCGCGAATAATACAGGGGAGTCGGGGACAACTAATAAAGTTTAGAACTTTCACTTTTTCCGTAAGTTACAAATATAAAGGAATTTTAATATTAAATGAAAGAAGATGTTGTATGACAGAAGATGTTGTAACCATGTTTTATAAAGATGAGGACATCTGTCAGTTTTATTCTTAAATCAATCCTCAACCCGGAACCATATTAATTATTAAGAACACCCTCACTGATAAAGGCCATAACTTTCACTTTGACGCGAATATTACATAAGGCCATAACTTTCACTTTGACGCGAATATTACAGGGAAGTCGGGGACAACTGATAAAGGCCATCACTTTCACTTTGACGCGAATATTACAGGGAATTCGGGGACAACTGATAAAGGCCATAACTTTCACTTTGACGCGAGTATTACAGGGAAGTCGGGGACAACTGGTAAAGGCCATAAATTTCACTTTAACGCTAACATTACAGGGGAGTCGGGGACAACTGATAAAGGCCATGAATTTCACTTTGTCAGTTATGGTTTTAGATGATTTGCTCTGGTTCATTTCACTGGTCGTAGTCGTGGGACCTATGCACCAAAATACTGTGGAAAAAGTTATTCTTTATTTTCAAGCATAGCGGGCAATTACTGCACAAACTTAATCAAAGCAAATGATAACTGCTCCACTTTTACGTTATATGTAGCCTGTAGGTAGCTATTATTTTCCATAGGTGTTGCACAGGTACCAAAATGTTAGGCAGCGGTAGTGATCGGAGCTACCGGGCTGCGGAAGGAGATCTGACCGTTCACTGAAATCCCATCGGACTGACAAAACGCTTTAGCAGGGATGAAGTTTTACAGAGCCGCAAGAGTGGGGAAGCCGCCGAAAATGTTTGAGCCTTTCGAATCCGGATCGCTTCATCTAACGACTCTCATTCTGTACGGAGCCGCTTATCTTTCTCCATCCGATGGCTTCCAACTCCCATAGCCTAGCATTCTTCACATTAATGTTGATGGGTCACCTTAACGTCATAGATCAAAATTGTCAAAGGTCTCCCGCCACATCCCAGAAGTGCCCTTAAAGGGTTCCCGCCACTTTCCAGAAATGCCAATGGCAGTCAGCCGTCATAAGAAAAATGTTAATTTTTATTTTTCACATTTAAAAAAAAACACTAACTTATAATAAAATTTCATAAAAAAAGATTATGTTACAAATTGCCCATAAAAAATTAATCTGGAAAATGGCAAGTTGATATTTTGATAAGTCACCTCCAATTTCTCGGCTTTAAGTACATACTCCTATATCTTCCCTTAATTATGCCACTTAAAGTTTATATAGACATGTAGATGAATAATAATCACCGGAGCATAGGTGTTCTTCCACATTATGAAGATTTACAATTTAGTTACATCATTTACAATGTTCAATTACGTAACATATCACTAACACAGGATTAATGATATTTGAACAGGGAGAATATATTCTTTAATCTCAACTGTTTACTAACAAATAATTCCACTACTACTAAAAACATCTTGCAAATGCCTGCTGGTTTATGTATGAGCCAGTCTTACAAACACTTAATTAAATCTCAATTTTTTTTGGTTTTGTTTTCAACTCTAATGCATATTGTTATAAACTCTTCATTATTTTTCTTCTTCTGAACTCCACACCTTGTATTCTCCAATTTTCATCTTTAATTTTATATTGTTCGATGTGAATCTTTGCTTCTTCATTACCTTCAATTTCATCTTTATTATGATCGTCCTCTTTAGTGTTTCCAGTGATATTTTCATTCATTTCTTCATCTTCTTGCTTTTCTCTGAATCTTTTGCTATTATTTCAATCAAATCTCCCTCTACTGTTGCGATGAAGCTATCAACTTCATGATCATATGTTGACTCTTTAAGCCATTCACTACTCAACTTCAAATATACATCCAAAACATTGTTTTATGCTTCAATTGTTGTAATGGTAGTTTCCATATCTTCTTCTTCAATCAACTTCATCAATTCTTTAAGAATACTTTTGCTACTAAAATCTTCATCTTTTTTTAAGTCATCAACAAAATTTTTTGTTGGATCTTCATCAATACATACATATTCCACTTGGTCTTCATTTCCAAGTGGGTTGTATCTTCCATTTATCAAATCATCAATTGATTTGATTTCTTTCTTTAATTGCATCAATTCTTCATCAAATAAATTGTCTTCGTCATACAATGCTTCAAATTCCAATTGGTTTACCTTATCATTATCTTCTGTACTATCTTCTTTCTCTTCTTCTGCTACTGTACATTCTTCATCATACTTCACCGCTTTCGTTCTCTCTTCCTCTGCTTCTCGATCTATGTCTCAATGCAAACATTGCATGACAATCTGCTCAGCTTCAACTTCATTATCCACTAGTGTATCTACGCAGTGGGATTCACCTTCCTCTTCATCATTTACTGGTGTATCTACGTAGTGGGATTCACTTCCCTCATGTTCATGCTCTACTATTTGTATAGAGCTCCCCTTTTCACTATATTCTTTTTCCAGAATACTCCAAGATTCCTTGGTGCTTGTTGCTTCTTCAATTTTGGGTAAAATGTTCTCATCTGGAAACCTTGTCGAATGAGAGACAATGAAACATCATTCTTCTTTTGATCTTCCTCATAGGTGGATTCTACACACCCCTTTGAAACAATGTCCCAAATGTCTTCTACATGCAATCTAGTCTTCACTTTAATAGCCCACATATATCATAATTTTTAACAGTGAAAACTGGTGGTGGGCAATAGAAAAATTTCTGCGGCATCTCTACTACACACACAAATGCATCTTCATTCTCTTGTTCAGTTATGGCTTAAACTTATCCATATCACTTTGCAAAATGTGCTTCCTCTGCTCTTATGTTCTCTCTTTCGATTTCTGTGAGATCTCTCATGCAGGGTTGGAATTTCATTTCAACTCTGCCTGTCTAACTAAATTTTTTTGATGTTTTGAATTTTTATCTTTCCCATCACACAACGTTTTAGTAAAAAAACAACCCTTCAACAATGAAGTTTTATTTTAAAAATAACCCTTCAACAATGAAGTTTTTATTAAAGAACTTAATTTTCAATTAAAAAATGCTTTAATTTCCAATTAAAAGATAACAATAGACTCATTTACCCACGTTTTTGTTGATCACGTGCTTTGAAAATAAAGAGTGGAAAAAAACAACCTACTAAGAGTGAGATAAACAACTCAACAGAAACAGGATCAACAATGTCAATGTGTTGTGCATAGAATAGCAATAGCAATTTGTCTTATACATCAACTATGTCAATGTGTTCTTCACGAAAACATTATAGCATGAAATAGCAAAAGCAAATCATCTTATACATTAATTATGTCAATGTGTTGTCTACGAAAACATTGTAACTAGGCAAAGCATGCTATCAAATAGAGAAAGTATTGCAGGACATCATTGAGATGAATACATGGTAACTAGAAAAGTCATTTTTTGAGAGCATTGACAATAGAAATAAAGGACAAACTCTATTTGATTTGTATATGTCATCAACTATAGAGACATCTGTCATGGAAACATTAAAGCATTGCATGAGAGCACTGGTATAAAGGAAAAACTCTTTGATTTGTATATATCAATGGCTATAGAGACAAATGTTATAGAAACACCACCGGAAAAATTTCCAAAAAATGTTGATCAGGTTATGTAATACATTGCAACAAATGCTATCTAAATATCATATACTGTGAATAAAGCAAGAAATCAAAACATGCCCTAGGCAGGAGTGCAAAGCATCAATTCATAGATGTGTTTTGGCAGCAGAAACAGATTAAGCTTTCTATTTTGGCTATGCGAAAATGTCCTGTAACAATATTCATATTGACTCTAAACTATATGTCACTCCAGCATTTTTTTGTAAGCATTTGTTCCTGCACATTGCATGTAGATTATGTCAAAGAAATGGACAAAATGGAAGGAGCAATAAGAAAATTAAGTGAAATGAAATAAGGTTATTTAACTTGATATGCCAGCACTTCTGATATTACCACAAAGATTGCATTTGTTTTAATTCATATGACTGTCTTAAGAGAGAGTCATAAATTTGCTCAATCTTCAATATGCCAAAGCACAACAACCTGTGATAGCAATAAGTTAGTAACTAAATGGTAACAGACAACAAGTAGAATCAACGTGGATTAAATACAGATCTCTTCTAGAATCTATCAACAATCCCTATTAATGAATTTGGTTAACTGCACAGAATCAAGTCCAGGACAACCAATGAAAAGTGGTAAGAATACATTAAATGCTAATTCAACTTAGAGATTATGTAGATAAGGGTGTTTATTCAAATCTCAAATTTCAAATTTTGTGTCGTTTTGTAGCAAAACAACGTATTAAAATTTTCCAACTCCTAATCTTTATTTAGATCAATTCCTAGTTTATGAACAAATGGAACAGAGATTATGTAGATAAGGGTGTTTTATTCAAATCTGAAAGTTCATATTTTGTGTCATTTTGTAGCAAAACAGGGTATTAAAATTTTCCAACTCCTAATCCTCATTTAGATCAATTCTTATTTTATGAACAAATGGGATAGAGATTATGTAGACAAGGGTGTTTATTCAAATCTAAAAGTTCAGATTTTGTGTCATTTTGTAGCAAAATGGGGTATTAAAATTTTCCAACTCCTAATCTTCATTTAGATCAATTCCTAGTCTATGAACAAATGGAACAGAGATTATGTAGACAAGCATGTTTATTCAAATCTAAAAGTTCAGATTTTGTGTCATTTTGTAGCAAAATAGGGTATTAAAATTTTTCAACTCCTAATCTTCATTTAGATTAATTCCTAGTTTATGAACAAATGGAACAGAGATTATGTATACAAAGGTGTTTATTCAAATCTCAAAGTTCAGATTTTGTGTCATTTTGTAGCAAAACAGGGTATTAAAATTTTCCAACTCCTAATCTTCGTTTAGATCAATTCCTAGTTTATGAACAAATGTAACAGAGATTGGCCATACATGCTACTATAATTAGAGAAACTTCTATGTTTTACTTGTGGATCTAAACCAATGTAGAGACTGCTGTGATTAAATTCTCAAATCCTAGTGCAATTGAAAAATACATTTCGATCTCTCTGGTTTTCTCCTTACTCCAGTTACCCTGCCTATCAGTGACCAAATGCAAGAGAAGAGGAAAAGGCATGGAGCATTTCTGTTGTCATACCAAAAGACAATTAACCCGCAAATGTGAGCAAATAATGAACACCCACATTCTAAAGCAAGAATGAAACTAAAAACCAAATAATGCCATGACTTTCTAAGTGGATAAATAACATCAATCGGTGAACTCAACAGAAACAGGATAATGTAAAACCAATTAACGGAATTATTAATCCCAGTACTGTCATTTATTGCAGAACTTGAAACAATGAAAGGATGCACTAGCACCATAAAGTTTCAACAAGAATCTTAGCAACAAAACCAAATAAGAGAGTCTGACAAATCATTATAATCAATTTTATCAGCATCATTAGTCAACATATCACTCATCTTTGTGAAAAGTCCCTATGATTTACAGCTGCAAGTTACAACTTCTAACTGAGGCAAGAAACTATCCTTCTCTTTTGTTTGCATATCCTAGAACAAATCAACCTCCTCATCCTTATCCCTATCCATATATTGTGGGTGATCTACAGACTTCGTGACCTTTTGTGCCATTCCACTTGGTTGCCCATTGCAGGCGGTCACCTTGAGCTAGACGAGAAAGAATTTTATCAAAATCACTGGTGTCCATAATTCTTCTAATATCATTTAAAATGAAGATTCATCTAACGAGGCCAAAGTGATTTAAGTGCAAAATTTTCTAGAATATATGCTTCCAATGACCTATTGTCTATGAGCACAATGACTAAGCATAAGTTGTCAAATATGAAAATTGCAATAGTTGCAGAATGCTAAGTGAGACACTCAGTTTGTTTGTTTGGGATAATGAGCTTCAACAATGCTTACCAATTTCACAAACCTCAAGAGAAAGATCCACCATATATATAATGAAATTTTTGTAGATTTAAAAGACATTCACCACAATAATATTTGGAAAAATAAAGTCTGATATTATTCATCTCAGAGATGGAAATTTCACAAAAATGATAAATACTTACATAGAAAACGTGGATCACTAGTTGGTGAACGAGCGAGCACTTGGTATTGGTTGGTAATTATAATATGGCAAGGAAAAACACTCTTTCGCTGTATGGACCTCCTATTATGTCGATATTATTAGCTGCATATAAATGTCTGAGTATTTGTTCTGATTTGAAGGTTACGATGGTTGCACAATGCTACATGAGACACTCAGAAATCCTGTAGCAGCTCACCCCTCTCTCCAATATTTGTTGCAGCAGCTGGGAGTGTTATTTTAGTGACCCCAGCTAAAAGATCTTCCTAGATCCAAAATTAGTGTTACTTCCATATTGCTGTTATCATGCTTAGAATGTCCTTGCGAACAACAAAATTGAATAATAAAGACACCCACGTTGGTCTATTGTCCTTGTGCCTAAAAATGAATGTCAATGCTGTAAGGATGCTATAGGATCCCCCTCACTATTGTAGCATTGTTGGGCACTATTTTGACCCCTTTTTGCCTCTCAGATAACCTTCATTTCCTTCATAAAATTTCCATTTTGAGTAGAAAGCCTTAAAGTTCACCCATAAACCGTGGTCAAAGAGGTATAATGTCATTTGCTTATTAATAAATTGAGTTTTGTGATTTTTAGGCATTTTAACTAGGATTTTTACTAAAATTACGGGATGTACTAACTTCCCGTATTACTTCCAAAGTTGAGTAATTGCAGGACAGTTAGGAGGGAAACAGAAGATCAGAAATGGATCCTTAATGTCCACAGATGGATGAACATCCAACAGTCAGGAGAAGTGGCCTATGCAGATGTCGAGTCAAGCAGAGTCAAATGTGGCCACCTGTTCTGCGTTCAACACAAAAGAAGGAGCAATGCTGATTTTGTGGAACCCCACGATTCTGAAGATGATCTCGACTAGCTCTGAGCATTAATTAGATGTAGGGTTATAGTAATTTCAGTTTGATTTGGAATTTGTATAAATCATTTGCAAAACAATGAGATAGGGGATCACGATTTTGAAGAGAAACGCTTTGCATTTGTGCTTTCCAAACTGCGTGGTATCTCTGTTGTGAAACGATTCTGGGAATGAATACGAAGCTGTAGTTCTGTGAAGTTTCTTTTATGTGTGTTGAGCAAGGCTTTGGAGGGCCCCCATCGTCAAACTCTACACACTTACCTGTTGCTGGTAGATCAATTAGGGTATGCATTTGAATGTAATTTCCAGTTTATAAATCATAGAACAAGTTCAGTCAAGTTTTAATTGATTCCATTGATGCTCTGTTCCTTTTATTTATGGTTTGAATTACGAATTCTGTCACACTGTATATCACTGCAGTATTGGATAAACGCTGTTCTTTCACTGGTTAAATGATACGAATACTGAATGGTTCAGACTACGACTTCTGTGAATTGATCATTGCTGTTATTTGATACTGAAATGATAAAAAAAAGACATTTACAAATTATGAATATTGTCTTGTAAGAGAAATTGATTGGTAATTGACTTCCAGTGCTGATAGAACTTTGCAATTTAAATCTCAGGGTTATAGAATTGTTGTTTAATTTTTGCCTCAAATGCTTTCACAAAACAATCACTGTATGCTTAGAAAGGAAATAATGAAATTACCCTTGTAAGAGGATTTTGTCTCTGTGAGCTGCAGTACCTCAGTTTCTGTCAGTATATTTAATCACAGATAGCTAAATTCTAGATGAGTCCAGCTTCTCTGTCCTAGACTTGGATGTGTCTCGAAGTTCACAAACCCAGATTGATTTTAAATTAAAGTTATGATTAACACTGATAGATCAGAGAGTTCTGATTAACACTGATAGATCAGAGCCCAACATTTTGGCGCCGTTGCCGGGGAGGCACTGTAGAAGTAGACTTAGGAACTTTAGTTTCTGATAAAAACAAAACTTTCCAAACAAAAACACAGATTAGATTTCACTTTTATGTTTATATTAAGAGACGAGAAAGGAAGATTTATTAAAAACCCCCCAAAAACAGAAATAACAGGAGATTCTCTTCCAAAAGGGTTCATCTCAACAGTTGGTAAATTCAAAATGTCTGAGGAAGAAACATCAAAAGGTCCAACTGCAGAACAGAGAAGGGAATATGAGAGGATGTTAGAAATAGAAAACAAACGTAGACAAGAGAGAAGGGAAGAAGAAAGGAGGGAAGAAGAAAGAAGACATATGAGGGATGAAGGAACAACAGAAGATCAATAGGCCACCTTTAAATTCCCCATCTTAGACACTAGTGTTATCCTAGGGGAAGAGGTGAAAATGAAGAATATTCCACCCTCTGTCTTACCAAACTTTTATGGCATGACCTCTGAAGACCCTGACTCTTTCCTATTCGAATTTGACATCTTGTGTCGAACCTATGGATATACTGATGATACCCATAAGCTTCGTCTTTTCCCTGCTACTCTTAAAGCAGCTGCCTTGAAGTGGTTCATGGGTTTAGGAGAACACTCTATCACTAGCTGGGATGACATGAGGAAAATCTTTCTTCGAAAATACCAAGCATATTGCAGATCAAAGGGGTTGAAAGATGACATTTTTGGCATGACTCAACAGGAAGATGAGAGTTTGGAGGAATATCTAGAAAGGTTCTCATACAATTTACAGAAATCTAAATACAATTCCTTAACACCTGAAATGATTAGAACAATATTTCTGAAAGGAATAAGAGAAGAATATTTGGACATTTTAAATGTAATGGGAAAAGGTGACATTTCTTACCTTCCTTTTGATGAGATACAGGACTTATGTCAGAAGTATTCCAGAGGAAAGGCTCGAACTGGGAAAAGAGATAGCAATACCAAAGCAACTAAATCAGCAAACAGTGGTATTTCTAGGGTTGAGCTTGGGAATCTGCTAGAAGATTTCAAGACTGATTTGTTAAGCACCTTAGGCACACAAGTTGAGGCAACAAAAACCAAGAAGAGGCAAGAGCAACAGGACCAACAAGATCAGGCATTATCTATTTTTTGTCCTAAATGTAGAAAGAAACACCCACTGAGAGAGTGTCCTTTAAATACTGTTGAAATTTGTGGCTTATGCACTTTTAATCACAAAACTGATGATTGCCCTAGATTGAAGGAACTGCAGGCAGTTCGACTGGAGGAAAATCACAACATGGAGTCTCTTTACTTCATGGGACAAAGGAGACCTTGGCAGCCACGATTCTCAGGTATGTCTCAAGATCCCATGCAGCAATTTAATACAAATTATCAGACTCCAGTTCAGAATTCATGGAATGCACCCATGCCTTGGCAAACTTGGTCTCCTCCATTAACCCAATCTGCTCCAAATTGGAGAGGTTATGCCCATGGTAATCAAACATATCAGCAGGCTTATTTGCAGCCATACCAACAACCTTCAGCCTATCCCCAATACCAGCAGCAACAAGTCCAAACTCCTTATCAAGCTCCACCTTTTAAAACTCCATCTTTTCAACAGCCCAATAATATGGCTCCTCAATTGAGTACACCACATCAACAACTTCAGCTGCCATCTAATCAGCCTCCACCTCGGCCTACACAACTGCCAGCTCAGCCAATGCCCAATCCAAATAATAAAACTGACAGACCCATGTATAATGTTGATGATGGGACAGTGCTTCCCTACTCCATTCTTCCACTGCAAAATATCAATTTGAGATCTGGAAAAACCTTAGAAAAACAGTCTCCTGTTATCTTAGAAGAACCACCAGAAAAAGACAAAACTCCAAAAAAATTGAATATAGAAAAATCTCAGTCAGAAAATCACAGTCAACGAGGGAACATAATAACATCTTATCCACCTCCTTTTCCTGAGAGGTTAGTCAAAGAGAAATCTTCAATTTCCTTACCTGACTTTGATGTTCTGAATGAGTTAACAAATGTATATGTTAAAATTCCTTTACTGCAGGCTCTAAAAGATATCCCGATTTACACTAAAGATATCCCGATTTACACTGGCTATGAAACAAATATGCCTAGCACTTTGTTTGATAATCCTCTTTTTTTCTTTAGAGGTCATTGATGGTGGTAGTTGGCCTGAGGACAAATAATTGGCAATGTCAGCATACCAAGGAGTGATAACAGAAATTGCAAATAGATGCTCATCAGGAAAACTATCTAAAACCGGAACAACCTCACCAGTATTGTGTAAGCGAGATAAGAAATCTGCCACCTGATTTTCTCGTCCTGGCCTATCTAAAACAGTGATATTGAACTCCTGCAGTAATAAAAGCCATCTAGTAATCCGGCCATTAGTGATAGATTTATTCATTAAATAGCGTAAAGCTGAATGATCGGTATGAACAAAAACTTCATAGCCAGTGATATAATGACGGAATTTGTTGACAGCATGAACCACTGCTAACATCTCTTTTTCAGTGACTGTATAATTCAGCTCTGCAGGTGCTAGATTTTTACTAATGAAATAGATAGCATAAGTCAAAGTATGTTCTTTCTGGCCCAATGAGGCTCCTATTGCAGTAGCAGAGGCATCAGTGGAAATATGGAAAGGCAATGTCCAATTGGGTCCCCTTAAAATGGGAGCAGTGGAGAGCTTTTCCTTAAGTGTCTGAAATGCAGATTTACAATCAATATCCCAAGTAAAACACACGTCCTTTGAAAGCAATTTAAACAATGGCAGGGCTATCTTACTAAAATTTGCAATGAATCTACGATAATAGCCTGCATACCCTAAAAAGCTTCTGACATCTGTTTGAGTTGTGGGTTCAGACAGATTTTTAAGGACTTGAATTTTGGCAGGATCTACTTTTATTCCAGATGAAGAAACATGGTGTCCTAAAACTATCCCTTCAGTCATCATCATGAAACACTTTTCGTTACTCAGGGAAAGATTGGATTCAACACACCTTTTCAGAATTTTCTCTAAGTTTGCTAAGGAATCTTCAAAGGTACGTCCGTATACAGAAAAGTCATCCATGTAAACCTCAACACACTCATGAATCAGATCTGCAAAAATGGCTAAAACAGCTCGCTGAAAGGTAGCTGGGGCATTACATAAGCCAAAAGGTAAAACTTTGTAGGCATAAGTACCCCAGGGACATGTAAAGGTGGTCTTGTCTTGGTCTTCGTTTGCAATACTAATCTGATTATAACCACTGAAGCCATCTAAAAATGAAAAATATTCTTTTCCAGCTAAAGCATCCAATACTTGATCAATAAAAGGCAGTGGGAAATAATCTTTTAAAGTGGCCTTATTCAATTCCCTGTAATCGATGCATATTCGCCATTTACCATTTTTTTTAGGAACAACAACCAAGGGTGAAACCCATTGGCTGTCGGAAATGGGATAAATAAATCCCACTTTTAACAACTTCTGTAACTCATCTTTGACTATTTCCTTTAGCATAGGATTCATTCTGCGTTGTGGCTGTCTCAAGGGTCTTATTGTATCATCTAGGTAAATATGGTGTGTGCATGTCGCAGGATGAATGCCTGGCATATCAGTATACTCCCAGGCAAATGCATGGGAATATTGCTTCAGCAAAGTGGTCAACTGTTCTTCCTGTAATGTGGTAAGATGTGCACCTATGTTCAAAGTTTAGCCTGGACTGATTTCTACAGTTTTACTGTGAATGTCGGTGATAGAATGAACATTAAAAATGTCATCAAATGCCAATGCTAAGGAATGGACATTGCAATTTTCCTGGAAATTATGACCCATAACTTGTTCTGCTACAGCATATTCCATTTCTCTTAATTCTGTAGAAATATCAGGTTCAGCAATAAAATGATCCATTAGATCTTCGTGGTTGTCTTCTTGGAAATCGAAGTACTGATTTATACTTAAAACAGGCTGAATTACATCTTCTTCTTGTTCCTTGGTTTCACTAATCCATGACAGCTGATCGACTGTGGAAGGTCGTTGGGCAGAAGGGTAGAGGGCAATCTGTTTCCTCTCTGTCCCATGCAAAATAAGCATGCTTCCTGATCGACATCCTATGAAAGCATCTGCTGTTGCCAGCCAAGGCATATCTGGATCAATGGTGATCTCTTTTATACCGGATATGACTTAATCATCAGAAGATGTGTCCGCCAGGATGAAATCTTGGATATTTTAAAGGCGTGCCATGATGAACCATGCGGTGGCCATTTTGCCGACAAAAGGACAGCATATAAAATACTCAACTTGGGTTATTATTGGCCTTCCATTTTTAAAGATGCAAAAAGGTATGTCAGAAGTTGTGACACTTGTCAACGAATGGGACGTCCAGTCCGCTCAGATGAAATGCCACTCCAACCACAGATTCTCATTGAACCCTTTGAAAAGTGGGCCCTTGACTTCATTGGTCCCATTCATCCACCATCACACGGGCAGAAATACATTCTGGTCTGCACAGACTATGTTACTAAATGGGTAGAGGCCAAGCCTTTACCAAGAGCTACGGAGCAAACTGTGGTAAATTTTCTGTTTGAAGAGATTTTTGTTAGATTTGGGGTGCCTCGGGAAATTGTGACTGATCAAGGTGCCCAATTTACTTCCAAATTAGTGCAAGAGATAGCAGAAAAATATAAGATCAAGCACAGGAAGTCCACTCCTTACCATCCACAAGCCAATGGCCAAGTGGAATCCACAAATAAAACCCTAGAAGGCATCATTACTAAGACTGTTCAGATGCATAGGAAGGACTGGTCAGTAAAGCTTACTGAAGCTTTATGGGCATATAGGATCACTTGGAAGAACAGTACTGGGTTTTCTCCTTATCAACTGGTTTATGGTAAGCAAGTCCTCCTTCCCATTGAGTTTCAGGTTCATACTTTCAAGTTAGCAGCAGATTTGGGCATAGACCTTTCAGAAGCTCAACAAGAAAGAATACTTCAGCTGAATCAGCTGGATGAGATGAGGCAAGCTGCCATCGAACACAATATTCTGATACAACAGCAGAGAGCTCAATGGCATGACAAATTTATCAAAAAGAAGCAATTCCACATTGGTGACTGGGCACTGTTGTTTGACTCCAAGTTTAAGGACTTCAAAGCCAAATTTACTACTCATTGGCTTGGTCCATATGAGATTGTCGATGTTTATGATAATGGTGCAGTAAAACTTCAAACCATAGATGCTGAAGCACATAACTTTGTGGTCAATGGCCACCGGCTCAAGCTGTACCACAAACCTATCAACATGGCAGATTTTGTTCAACAGATTTCACAGCAAAAGGAATTACAAGTGCTGGATAAACACCTCAGTGTTTTTCCTTCACCTGCTCCTTAGCTGTTTTGATACAGTTAGCAAATAAAAACAAAAGACAAATAAAAAAAAATTCAAAAAAAATATATATATAAAAAAAAAAAAAAGGCAGTTTAGTTGTGAAAACCAGTTCGCTGGCACAATATAAACTGGAATTTTCTGTGGAAAACCAGGCTTGCCTGGCCATTGAAAATTCCCCCCAAAAAAAATCTTCTTTTTCTATTTTTCCTGTTTTGTTTTCCAAATAATGCATATCTTGTTTGACTTGAGGACAAGTCAAAAATTAGGCCTGTGAGGGGGATAAACTGTCATTCTTCTTTAGAACCCTCCGAGTCTTTTTCAAGCAAGAGATTGTGATTTTTCATCAGCAGAAGGGACCTGATTACTAGCAATTTTATCACCAGAAGGGACCTGACTTGTGGTAAGATAGAAGAGATCCGACATTCAGTGAAAATGAAGGAAATAGAGACAGCAGCAGATAGAAAACATCAGATGGATAATCAGAATACAAGCCAATTTTCACAATGACAGCAAGCTCATCAAGGGAACATCAAACAAGTCTGTAAGAATTCATGGTTTTTATGCTTAAAAAGTTTCAAAATTCTTTTGTTTTTAAGTGATGACATCTTACAATTTGACTGTCTATTATTGCCATTATTCTGATAAATCTCTACCAAGCTTCTTATTTTTCATTCATCTCTGCCATTACCTCACTAAGTCTCTGTCAGCACTTCATTTTTTATCTCTGTCAATACTTCATTTTCCACCTTAGGGGTCAGAATGGTTGTCAGAATCAAGCCCAAGGGAAATTTTAAAAACTGCATCCTACAGGACATAAATTGCACTCTACAGGATACAAGCTGCATTCTCCAGACAGAGTTTTCTTCTTGGTTTAAAGACAAACAGGGTCTCCTTCTCTGCAAGAAGTGAATGATGACATGAAGGAATTAAACAAAAATTTCTTTGTATATGAATTTAGTGCATCAGGAATTAAGCAATACACAGAATTTGAGGGAAACAATGGTCATATTTTCAGCACATTTTCTTTTCTAAAAAAAAAAAAAGGGTTCATTTAAAAATATATAGCTCGTTTAAATAAAACATTGGACATATTTTATGTTTTATATTAAACGTTGGGCACATAAAAATGTTAAAATATTTATAAACCCAAAAACCTTACCTTTCATCGTTTTTGAAGTGGCATGTCATGTAATGATGGAGGGAAAACGTGGGATGATACCCACGACAGACTTGGAATGATGCCCACGACAGCACTTGAAAATTTTTTTGATTCCTGTATTATTCCACGATTCATTCATTCTACTTGAAGCCGAGTCAGTTGTTCTGTAAAAATCGATTTCTGCAAATGCCACAATTTGGTAATTTTCTGTGAGGCCGAGCCCATATTTTTTTTTGTTGGCATATGAAATCGATTGATTGCCAGTGAGAAGGTTGTAAGCTACAGAGAAATTGAAGTCGATTGCTGTAGAAATGAATTGACAGAGAAAAGGGACCGTGGGTTATAGAGAATACGAATCAACGGGAGGAAGGATTGTGAGCCACAGGAAGTTTGAATATATTGTTTTGCTGAAGATAATTGACGGTGAAAAGAGGCCGTAAGATCACAGAGACACCATTTGCTGAAGATTACGCGCAGGAGAGAAGACAGCCAGTGAAAGAAGAAGCTGAGGATACCCTAATCTCTGTGAAAATTGTACAGGAAGAGGAAAATTGGTTCCATCAGGGAAGAGGTAAGCTTAAACCCCTTGTCTTTGCTGATACTCTGTTTTATGCCAGCAAACACTTACAAATTCAGAATATTATCAAGGGGGTAGGAAGACAAAGGCAGTGAAAAATAAAAGATTCCTGTTTTCCATTTTTTTTAAATGTCATCTCGATTGGAACCAGAGGTATTTGAGCCTGCAGATGTCCATGAAAAATGTCTGGAAATTTTAAAGAGAAATCAATGGGTTCCTTTATTTGAAAAATTCGATGGGCACAATGATAATGTTAGTTTAGCCTTTGCTGGCTCGTTCGATGGAGAAAAGGCCACAGTAGGGAATTTAAACTTCAGGCTGTCTGAAGATATTTTGGCACAAATCACTGGTCTGCCACAGCAGGGAGAAAGGTTCTTCAAAACCAAGCAATTCAAAGAAAAATCTTGGGTACCCTTTCTGTGCAGATCTAGAGCAGGATCAGTCAATTGGAAGAAAGGCATACCAAGGAGCTGGTTGGTTCATCCTTGGGATGAAATGGTATACATTATACAAAGATTCATCACCTGTGAGGGGAGATTCAGTATCGTTTACCTTTACCATATCAAACTGTTGCAGCACTTGATAGGTGAATGTGAGATAAATATGCCCTTCTTCCTATTGCAGAGTCTAACCAAAATGGCCAAAGCTGTCCAGAAGCGTGAAAAAGACAAATTGATAAGTCTTTTCCACTGTGGACTTATCAAAATTATCATTCAACATGAGTTAAGGAAGCAGAATTTGACATGGATAGAATTTATAGTCCAAAATCAATTTGAGGAACAGGAGGAATTGCATGAAGAGGTTACAAAAGAAGAGGAATTGCATAAAGAGGTTCTAGAAGAGGAGGAATTGCAAATGGTAACATGCCCTGAGGCAACAAGCTCAAAACTGCCTCAGGATAAAAAGAAGAAAGAGGAAGTATTGCTCATTCTTGATGATGAAGACAGCCCTGAAGCAACAAGTTCAAAACCTCCTCAGAGGAGGATACGAACTAGGAGTGCAGTGAAAGAAGATAAACAATTTCAAAAACAGGAACAAATCTTCACTACCTACCAGAGGAAGCCAAGGAAGAAGCAAGTTCATAACCAGCCAGCATCAGAGGATGAAGAACACCCACAAACTGTGGAAAGACAAGAAGAAGACTTAGCAGATGAAATAGGACAGGGAACCCTAGATACTGATGAGATAATGAGACAAACAAAGAAAATAAATCTTTTCTTAGATCAGCAGGAGAGGGAGAGGGAGAAAGAGAAGCAGTCAAGACAGGGAGTATTAAAAGACTTAGCTTCTCCTTCCTCAGAGCCACAGATTGTGCAAGAAGAAAAGAAAGAAGGTTCAGAACAGGGAAGTGACAGTTTAGGAGCAGACACCAGTTCTGTCAAGCCTTCACAGAAGAAGAAGACTTCCAAGAAGAATAAAGAGATCAGGAAATTGAAACTTGAAATCAAGGAGTTGGAACTCAAGAATGAGAAATTAAAAAAAGACAATAGGAAGCTGAGAATTCAGAGGACACATATTTCTAAGACTGCATCCAGATGGTATAAGCAGAAGAGGAATTACAAAGCTAAGTATGAGAGGCTAAAGGTCCTATATGCATCTCCAACATCAACAAATGCATCGTCTCAGTAGGAGATCAGAAGCAGGAAGGCCAGCAGCAAAATTTTGGTTTCAACACAAGGTCAAAGTTTTTGGCATGAGGACATGTAGCAGTTTTCTCTTGGGGGAGATGTTGGGCACTATTTTGACCCCTTTTTGCCTCTTAGATAACCTTCATTTCCTTCATAAAATTTCCATTTTGAGTAGAAAGCCTTAAAGTTCACCCATAAACCGTGGTCAAAGAGGTATAATGTCATTTGCTTATTAATAAATTGAGTTTTGTGATTTTTAGGCATTTTAACTAGGATTTTTACTAAAATTACGGGATGTACTAACTTCCCGTATTACTTCCAAAGTTGAGTAATTGCAGGACAGTTAGGAGGGAAACAGAAGATCAGAAATGGATCCTTAATGTCCACAAATGGATGAACATCCAACAGTCAGGAGAAGTGGCCTATGCAGATGTCGAGTCAAGCAGAGTCAAATGTGGCCACCTGTTCTGCGTTCAACACAAAAGAAGGAGCAATGCTGATTTTGTGGAACCCCACAATTCTGAAGATGATCTCGACTAGCTCTGAGCATTAATTAGATGTAGGGTTATAGTAATTTTAGTTTGATTTGGAATTTGTATAAATCATTTGCAAAACAATGAGATAGGGGATCACGATTTTGAAGAGAAACGCTTTGCATTTGTGCTTTCCAAACTGCGTGGTATCTCTGTTGTGAAACGATTCTGGGAATGAATACGAAGCTGTAGTTCTGTGAAGTTTCTTTTATGTGTGTTGAGCAAGGCTTTGGAGGGCCCCCATCGTCAAACTCTACACACTTACCTGTTGCTGGTAGATCAATTAGGGTATGCATTTGAATGTAATTTCCAGTTTATAAATCATAGAACAAGTTCAGTCAAGTTTTAATTGATTCCATTGATGCTCTGTTCCTTTTATTTATGGTTTGAATTACGAATTCTGTCACACTGTATATCACTGCAGTATTGGATAAACGTTGTTCTTTCACTGGTTAAATGATACGAATACTGAATGGTTCAGACTACGACTTCTGTGAATTGATCATTGCTGTTATTTGATACTGAAATGATAAAAAAAAGACATTTACAAATTATGAATATTGTCTTGTAAGAGAAATTGATTGGTAATTGAATTCCAGTGCTGATAGAACTTTGCAGTTTAAATCTCAGGGTTATAGAATTGTTGTTTAATTTTTGCCTCAAATGCTTTCACAAAACAATCACTGTATGCTTAGAAAGGAAACAATGAAATTACCCTTGTAAGAGGATTTTGTCTCTGTGAGCTGCAGTACCTCAGTTTCTGTCAGTAGATTTAATCACAGATAGCTAAATTCTAGATGAGTCCAGCTTCTCTGTCCTAGACTTGGATGTGTCTCGAAGTTCACAAACCCGGATTGATTTTAAATTAAAGTTCTGATTAACACTGATAGATCAGAGCCCAACAAGCATATAGTTCCTTTACTGTTGAAAAGATCTTGTTGTAGATCCAAAAGGTTGCGTAGCTTACTATAGATGACTGTTGATAAGGAGGAAACTGGCCCAAAATTAAATAGCAGCTGCATGACATAAGACTTACTCATCAAAACTGTTGCAATACATGCCCAGGAGTGCATCAAGTGCCCAGGTTACATCTCCTATCTTTTGAACTACACCAAATCTCATAAACTCGCTGCCACTCCACCTCTGATATGTCAGGCCTTGTTAATGAAACACGCATTAATGCATCAAGCGTGTTAATTGACAACCTTGTTCTTCTTATATCTTTGATCAGATTTTGTTTTGAAAACCCTCATTCAAATGCAACAGTGCTTGATAGTATGACAAGTAATGATTGCCATAATTTTAACATATTTGGATACCTAGAGTGCCAATCTTTTATTTGAGAAAATACCTTCCATGCATCTTTCATAGGAAATCTTTCTCCATTTAAATGAAGCACGTCAATAAATTCATACAACTCTGTTTTGCACATTGCAATATCAAACAATGGTACATTGACACCTTCATTACATAGTGTATGCTGCAAATGTGAAAACAGCCTTTCAAGCCATTGTTTTGCATTAGTTTCTCTCATGTACATATCTGATGGATAGTGGCAAGGGCTAAACAATCTTGCTGCATTGAAGAGATGAAGATCTGGGAATATTGAATTGAAGCTCTCAATCAATACTTGGACATAATTTCTTGTAAGTTGCATGCAACTCTTAAGGGAGCCATCGATACGTGTTTCCATCGATTGAGACATGTGCTCATTTGGGATTGGAATATACAACAAATCATGTCTATGTGTAATCCCCTCTTTGTCAACATTTTCAAGGAATCCATCTCTAGAGTCTTCCAAGAATTTACTAAGATGTGTTGCACCATCTGCAAAAGAATCTGGCCTACAAAAATACATCTTAAGAGTATTTAACATATGATCAATAGCTATTCCAAGTGTTGTGACATCTACATTATATTCTTGGAATTTTTTGTTTAGTTTATTCAATTCTATCAAAACGTCAGCAAGCATATTTAGATAGAATTGAACTGAGAAAATCCTTGCCTTATGATACCATGAGTTCTTTCTTTCCTTTTTCCACAAGCTCAAAATCGTAGGCATCAATGCAACGAGTCTTTCAACTACCTGGCCCCTAGACAACCATCTAATGCCATGGATTTGAAGAACTTGTAAAGATTCTAATTCCATTACTTCTAGTAAATAAATGAGCTCATTATTTCTCTTAGCTAAATTTCCCACCCATGAGTACACCTTATTTGCTAATTTCTCAACAAACAAGAATTTTGGTATCTTTTTTGAAGCATCGGAAGCTACAAGTGCCTCACGATGTGTGATGCAGTGAGTGCCAATCAAATTGGGCAGATCATTCTTTAACAATGTGACAAATCCATTTTCACTTATGAGCATGGCTGAAGCACCGTCAGTAGAAACTGCTATTAGTTTTTCATTTTTCAGCTGCCTTGTTTCTTTTAGATTGATGAATGTATCATAAATGGTTTTTCCTTTTCCATCAAGGACACTAATAAGTTTCATAAAATGAGATATTGGAGGCCCCAGGCCTCCCGAGTCTAGGTATATAGAATAAACAACAAGATGTTGTTCCAAACTATTATCTATGCTTTCATCCAACATTACAGAAAAGAAGGGTTGTCCAACATTTGTTTTGCTTGCACCTCTTCAAGGTAATTTGAAATACAATCAATAAATTCAGTGGCAGCCTTTCTATTTAAATAGGAACAATACTCTACTCGATTAGGGATGTTAGGTGTTTGCAAATGCATGTGAAGTTGACAAAGATCTTCATAAGTAGCAATTGCAATATCCTTTTTTGCAATAAAATATGCTAATTTCATTGTGGTTATCACTTCGTCCTTGTTGGCCTCATTGATACACATAATGTGTTCTGGAATGGACTTTGTCAATCTTTGAGTTTCATACAAATTTTTTTGAACTGATGTTTGATGAGCATAAGATTTTGAATGAGTTACCACAACATCATACTGAATTGTCTTGCATCCACTGCCAATACCCCATGGACCATGAGCTTTGTATTTCTCACAAAGATTGCATTTCATATGAGTAAGGCCATCGACAACATTGATGCTATAGACCCAAGGATGTTTGATTATCCACTTTTCTCGAAATTCACGTTTCAACGAGGTTTTCCTTTTCCTCTCACTACTAGAGCCACCCTCTTGATGACCAAACATTTCTAAATCATCAACAACGTCATCATCTATGTCTTCGTTAGGTTCATCATTCAAGTCAGGGATATATGGAATATTTTCAGTATTAGAGGGTTTTGGCATTGTAGAATATCCATAAAATTTGTCCAAAGTTCGCTACTCCTTTTTTGGAGGCATTTCTAGTGAAACAATATACCTATAAACAAAATAATAACAATAAAAAGCAATAAAAACCATGTTTTAAGCCAGGGTAAAAAGGATAAACCACAATGACAAGTCCACATTATATCGTCATTGATGTAATTTAGTTGAATAAGCAAAGAACAAACACTTATTTTACTTCAAATGGAAGATTTAATATAATATAACAGTGGCAAAAACATAAAAACAACTAGTAGCCTTAAAATTAAATGATAAATTATTTATGTTTCAACATAATTATTTAGACTAAGATATATGTACATAAAAACACACCTGAAATACTGTTACAGCTTTATAATTGGACCTCCCTTGAAGCTTGGATCAAACCTTTTCAACTTTTAGGAATTGGGTCTTTCCTGAAAATTGTGATTTAAACAAACTTCATAAAACATAAACTATTAATGGAAAATTAAATTTAAACTTCATAAAACAAAGACTAATAAGTTGAATTTGAAATTAATGATTCCAAGTGTGATCTTTAACTATAGATAATCTCCTACAATGTATTGACACCCCCTAAGCACTTTTTGAAAATTTTAATTACAAAGAGGAGAACAAAAAATTACTATGTGAATATTATCAGCATGACCTTTTCTTGAGTGGACAAAGAAGTTGGCACCCTAACACTTTTCTAAGGGATGAGAAATTGAGGGAACTCATCTCATTCATAAGCCAGCAAGTCTAGTGGATTATTGTGTTGTGCTATTTGGACTATATTAAAGAAAAATCTAATCTATGAGTTAGAGGGGAACATTTCTCCCCCCTGGGTAATATTGGAACATAACAATTTTCTTAAGAAAACATGCTTTGTTTCTTTCCTTCGATGGACTCATAGGACTATTATCTTTCAGTGTGAAGAGTGGACAACACAAATGAGGTTGAAAGATTTACTTGCATGTTGATGGCATTGAGATGGATTATCATCTAATCTTATAAGAAGAGACCCTTTGTCCTACCATAACTTCAATATAACATTAAACATGTCTAAAAGGTATATTGATTGTTTAAAAAGAAATGGGATATAATATATGGGTTTGAGATTCCACTTTCTAGTAATTTGGTTGTCCTCATCAACATATCAATATCTCTATCTACAAGATCAACCAGAATAAGAAGTTATTTGAGAGGATATTGACCTAAGACATGGTTACTATATAATGGATAAACATGGTCATCCCCATTATAGTTGAAGATATATTAATGGCAAGTACTCACGTCCTATGTCATTTGATTCTGATAGTTAGATGAAGGATTATGGGGTTTCACAAGGATGAGCAATAATTTTAGTTGAGGGGATATGATGAGTCTTATCTTTGGTCATCTTTTGATACCCTTTTCCTTATACAAGTTACCATTTTGCATATCATTTAACCCTTGTTACTTATCACTTTTTTAATTGAGACTAGGATCAAAGCTCTAAGGTAATTTTCATTATATTTCCTAGATTTTCATTTGACTATTGTTAAACCTTAGGAGGTGATATCACATTTTGTGCTTATATTATGATTAACAATCGGTTGGAAGATTGATATAGATCCATTTTCCACACATTTTCTTGTAACATAATCAAGGCCATGGATCTAGGATTTAAAGTGCTCCCAGTAGTAGCTATGGAATATTTTTGATAAACTGCTAAAAATTACATGATTACTACAGATCCCATAGGCAACTATAGATCACGCATGTCATTATAGAGTGCACCTTATTTTTCCTCATGGATACTTGAATATTTAAGAAATAGCTTTCTACACATTCTGACTTGATAGAGTCAAGATCAAATCTTGAAAATCACTTGTATTTTTGGTGATTAGGTTTATGAAGATATAAAACTATTATAACCACTTGAGAATATTTGAATCTCAAGTTGGTTAATCATTATACATTTTGTTATAGTTTCCATCTATAAAAAAAAGGCTGGTACCTCTAAAGGGTTGGAATATATTTTTTATGAAGTTTAAATTTAAATTGTTAAACTTATTTTGATAATTCAATGAATCCTTAATTCAATAATTTCACAAAAATTTCAGCAACATTCCCTTACGGTTTCTACCAAATAACCCCCTTATACATTGCATGATTGCACTACTTAAGTTTATAGGATCTGAATTTTGAAAACAGTTTCTGCAAATAACCCTAGGATCTGAATTTCGAATAACCCCCTTACAGTTTTCGAGCTCTCATGGGATTTCAAGATCCAAACCTATCTGATAGAAAATGGTGAAATTATTAATAAGGATGAGAACACACATAGGAAAGCTCAAGTCAATTTACTAGCTATACGTAATGTGTCATGGAAACATCTCACCATAGGGAAAATACCCTTTTCCAAGGAGGCTCTTTCCTTTCGTGACCTAATAGTCAACTAATTATGTGATTGTAATGACATCCTTCTAGGTTGTGCATGCATCCATAGGAATGTACTCCACCTTGGCTCTGAAAAACGTAGTAACATTTTCCTTTAGTCATTTGACAAGTCATGAATAATGGGAGCATTCCTCCCCTAACGATTGTGTTCTCCTTATTTCATGTGCAATGAATGGAAGAAAAGTCAAGTCTCTAGAGTGTGACTTGAGGACGTGGCTAGGGATTGTTTAGATTACTATATTTTCTGAATCATTATAAGTTTTCTTACATAAGTTGAGTATAGTAGAGATATGAAATTATATGAGAAACACAAGAAGGAGATTTGAAAATGGAGAATGTAAAAGATGAAAGATGAAAAATTTCAGCAACATTCCCTTACAGTTTCTACCAAATAACCCCCTTATACATTGCATGATTTCACTACTTAAGTTTATAGGATCTGAATTTTGAAAACAGTTTCTACAAATAACCCTAGGATCTGAATTTCGAAAACAATTTCTACAAATAACCCCCTTACAGTTTTTTAAGTTTATAAAACCCTAGCTCCTGGAAAACACAAATGGAATCTGAAACACGATTAATATTTTAAGAAAGGGAGAAATGGGGTAACCTTACCAACATCAATATGAAGCAAATTCCAACTCTGATGGTTGCTATCACCTGGCCGTGATTTTGGAAGGCTGCACATTGCAGTCTGAGTGGTAACCGGCTCCATGTGGCTATTGTAAGTTTGTAATTCCACTTCGTCCCCTGCAGCCTCAGAGGGTTTCAGAGTGTTAAACCCTAGTTGAATTCAGGAACTAAAACCCTCTTCCCCAGAGCCCTTAGATCAATACACGGCCTTATTGGATAATGAATCGAACAAAACCCCTCCCTCCAGAATCAGGATTCAAAAAATTCAATCATCAGCTTCTGCTGTTGCAATTGGTTTCTCTTCTTCACTGCTCGAGATTCGACCTCGGCACCTATGGCATGAGGTTCAAGGTTTGCACGGCCATTGCAGAAGTTGGAACATCCCGATTCTCGTGGTTATTATGGTTTCCTCGGACGGTTTTCGATTTGGGTATCACTTAAAAAGTTAACACCAGTACAAAATGAAGACTTCGAAGTTTTGATTCTCCGAACATCGATAAGGAGGGCTGCAGGCCGCAGCAGGCTGATTAACAATGGCACAGAGACGGAGGCCGAAATGGGTATGATTCCTGTATATTGCTCCAAACTCCAGCAGTAGCTACCAACCGGATCATAGTCTAAACATCCAACCAGAGCACATTCCAAACTCCAATAGAAGCTACCTGCAAACTGCAGGCTGCGCACTGCCAAGTGGAGAGGGTTGACTCGCCAAGGCAGACCCGAACCAGGGTTTTCTCAGAGTCAAAAGTGAGCGACTGCGGCATGGTGAAAACCTAACGAAATAAACAATTAACCTTTACTTGAGTGATCGAGATTCGGCGTGATTGCATTCGCATTGGCATTCAATGGATTACCTAACACATTAATGGATAACCTAACACCAGTGCCACGGTTTCCAGTTGCCACCTCTCAACCTCGTTCATGCTAAATGCTGAATTAGTGACTGAATCGAACCCCTCCCATGTGCACAACTAAGAGTATCTTTCTTGTTCTTTGATTTCCAAATTCAGGATCAGATACGCCTAACTGTTTGCGTACAACACGCTGATGCATGTAGGCAGATCGCTCATTCTTGAGGCTTCCAGCGTTGTACCTGAACATTACCTTTCTGCCAATATTACAGTGAGCAACATTAAGTGCTGGCCCGTATGATATCATAGTAGATAAGACTCTAAGAGACTACCGGTCTACCAGTGAGTCGGAGTGACCATATGTGGATTATGTGACATGGATTATGGATACATGGTCAATGGGATCGAGTAGCAAGAGGGCTCAAGGGAGGTAGGAGGCTCAAGGCCCGGACGGGGACGGGGGACCCCTGGAGATCTCCTACACAGGCCTAAGGCTAATAATGACGTTTTCGAAAAAATACAAACCGTCAAAACAATGGTTTAGAAAAATATTGAACCATCCGACAAAACGGGTTTAAATTTTTTTTTGCCATATTTGACGGGAAAAATGTCTGAAAACGGGCAAATGCCCATCAAATTCTAGCTTTGCTCTCATGGACTATTGTCTTGTTTTGTGACCCATAAAAATTTCTCTTCTTCATATCTTAGTCCTTTGTTCTTCAACAAAATATTTTTGCTCTCTTATACTCAAACCTTACACTGGCTCAAGGATCGTCTTGCTCTCTTTTTGCTTCGAGATATCATGATAACATATCTTTCTTATGATCTTGGTAACAGTCTTTCCCTTATTTTTAATGGAAGGATGGTCACACAAAATTGTGTCCACTTTTTTGTGCCACCATGGATTCTGCAAAAGCGGCATTGTTACGGATTCCATAAACGCGCTTGCATTATTAGGTTCAGGCTCAGTGAGAATCGAACCTATAACCATAGTTAAGTGCAAGAAATGAGTATGTGTTATAATGAATATACCATATATTTCATATTCGTTATGAAATTGAAAAATTAATATAACGCATATATCTGATATAACACATATGTGATATAAGGCATATGTGATATATCGCATATGCATTATGGAAATGAAAAATTAAAATAACGCATACGCATTATGTACTGATAAAAAAAGGCCCGAACGACCATTCTAGTTTGCATTTGTGAATCAGGAGAGCAAAATAACGGAGATAAGCTATAATACAAGAGCGTCATGGGCATATTCAAACCATCAGCTTGATCTGGAAGGGATTGATGGCCTATACACCTCAGTTGGGAATCATTCAAGGTATGGTTCTTGTCTAATTTGCTGTTAAATTCCATATAGAAAAATTAAATTTCTATGGATTTTGTAGATCTTGAATCTAATTTAAGAAAGTCAATGGCCATCTCATAATCCTAGTCCTTTATGTTGATGACCTAATACTTATTGGTAGTGACCCCAAACTTATACACCATGTGAAGTTTAGTCTTAAGAAACAGTTTGAAATGACAGACCTTGGACACTTGCACTATTTTCTTGGCCTCCAAGTCTTGCAAAATTAGAAAGGTATCTCCCTTTCCCATTCTAAGTATGCTTGTGATCTTCTTCACCGCTTTCACATGGAAGATTGTAAACCAGCTCCCTCTCCCTTCCAGTCTGGAGTCAAAATTTCCACCACTTGTTCAACACTTGAAGTAGATGCTACTTTGTATCGTCAGCTTGTTGGTAGCCTCTTGTACTTAACTCACACCCATCCTGACCTTTCCTTTGTTGTTGGTCTTGTTTCTCGATATATGCAATGCCCTCATGAAATTCATTGGAAAGTAGCAAAAAGAATCCTTTGGTATGTTCAAGGTGCAGTTCAGTTCGGGATACATTACAGTTCAGGGGGGAGTCCTTCTTTAGTTGGTTACACTGATTCCGATTGGGCTGGTGACCCTGATGATCGTAACTCCACTACAGGATATGTATTCACTCTGGGTTCAGGACCTATTTCTTGGGCTTCTAAGAAACAAAGTGCAATTGCTCTTTCTTCAACCGAAGCCAAGTATCGTGCAACTGTTCGTGCTAGTCAGGAAGCCATGTGGCTTTGGCAGATCCTTTCATAATTTGGGTTCCAGTAGCAGCATCTGACCACACTATGGTGTGACAATCAAAGTGCCATTCAGTTATCCAAAGATCCAGTCCAACATCAACGCGGAAAACACATTGAACTTCACATGCACTTCATTAGACAACTCCTATAGGATCATGCTCTTGAAGTGCACTACTGTCAAACAAATGATCAAGTTGCAGACATTTTCACCAAGTTTCTTACCGAAGCGAAGTTTTCCAAACTTCAAAATATGCTAGGAGTACAGGAAGTTGTCATTAAGGGGGGATAGGCTTTAATGCCTCCTTCCTTCTCCTAATTTTGTGTCACCTTTGTAAATCCTTCAATCCTATCCCAAGTTGTTCTTAAGGGGGGGTGTTAGGATATTTTTGACACTTAGCATTTAGTTAAGTTCAACTTGGTCTAATATATCCATTAGGTATGTATTTGTATATATGTAATCCAATGGTCATGATATAAAGTGATCCGACGGTTCAACTTCTCTCGATCTTAACGACACTTGATCTCTGGCTTAACACCCGATTGGTCCATGATCTCTATTTAAAGAGCATGGAGGGTCACTTGTCGGATGATCTATTATTGAGAGAAGCTCATGTAATATTTTTCTTCTACATAATAAATTGCTCCGTAGAAGCTATTTGGATGGGGCCGTGGACTGTTTCCCTCTAGAGGGATTTAACCACGTCAAAACACTGGTATACTGATCTATGATCTTTGTGTGTGAACGGTGTCCTTGGTGTTCGGTCTGTGTGGATATACCTGTTATTCAGACAATCTGGTGGTGATCATGAGAAGCCAAAGACACCCAACAGAACATAGGCACACATTACAGAGCAATATATGATGCCTCATTCATGCTTGTCATGCGGTAGCATTTGCTACATGCCTTCATCGCATATTTGATCTGGTGGATTCATGGAATGTGTAAGTTCATTATTATTCAAATACTTTATTATATTTTAAATTACAACTATGATTTGCTTAAAAAATAGTATTTTATTAATTTGTTTTCATATTATAATCATATGTGCAACTAGTATCAGAGTGGACATTTTCACAACAGTTGGGTATTGCTCAAGGGACTAAAGTAAATACAACAGTCAATGTTGCATACAATTTTAGTTTATCACCATTGTAGGTAATGGAAATATTTTTAATTTACCATCATCTACCATATCTATATTAATGGAAGTAAAATTATATTTAACTGTTGATGTAATATATTAAATTGTTTATGTAATATGTTTTATGCAGGGTGCTACAGAATTTGTTGTGTAATATGCACTCGATATTTTCATAGAGATTCAACAGGATGTGCCGGTAAGGTTTGACTAACCTTTGAGTGCATCATTATTTATTTTTCAATATTTAGTATGTAATTTATTTGATGGACTCTTGTTTGTTGGTATCTCATACAACCTATGGATGAACAGGTGCTTCCAGAGACCGCGGCATCACAGACTATTGGTGAGTATCTTGTGACTACCTTGCAGTCGAATGCCTCGCATTTGGATGACTTGTAGCATATTCAGTTTCTACAGAATGCACAATCGATAGGTTCACCTTGTGTGACACCTATTGTGGCATGCACTTATTTGCATTCGGCAAGTGTAAATGTTTTATTTTATTGAAGTTTTAATAAGTGCACATGAACTTGTTTTTTTTCGTTAAATGTTAAATAAATTTTAAATGGTTTTTTGTGTGCTGAGTTCTGCAATGAGCATTGATCCTCATCAAAGGAGTCGACTATCTTCCTCAATCTTAGGGAAGAGGAAGATTGATTTTGCAAAGAATTCTGGAAGTGCTACTGAAAGAAGGGATAAATCAATTTGAGATATATGGATATTTGTAGCTAGTTTAGTACACTTGTATTATTTTTGTAGTATGGGAGTCAATTGTACACTCATCTGGCTACTTTGTGCACATGTTTCCATTATGTACTATGGGCATGATGTGTCATTTTGCAATACACATATATTGTATTTAAGCTTATGTTTTTAGTATATATGCTTGATTATGAATGGCGTGAATAGAAATCTTATTGTTTTTGTGAATGTTGTTGTTGGATTTGGACTTGCTCTTATGCTAGAAGGAAATTGAGAAGCCTTTATATTTATTTTATGGAGAAGAAAAATGATGCAACCATGTGGATTTGAGTGTAATGTCCCCACTCAAATAAATTCCAAAAGGAGAAAATTCCACCAATCTACTAGTTTCCTAGGTTGGGTGGAGACATTAAATTTGGAATAAGGAGACTAATAAAATGTTGATGCCTCGGAGATCGCAGCATCAATCAGAAAGGGATCCTCCCCGGTAGACTATCCCAATTAGATTGTCCACTGTTTGGTATGGGGAATCCGTCCGGTTAGCGGTTCCGGCAACCGTGGGTTTGGAGATTTTGCTCCAGTTATACCGGTTATGGCCGGATCCATCGTTCTTTTGATTTTTTATGTTTTAGAATGATATGCAAGTGCCTAGTCTAAATTTAATCTAAATGCAGAACTGGAAAACAGATCTATATCTAAAACTGAAAATAAATCTAAACTATCTCTGTAAGGAGCAAATTGAAAGCATGAGTAATGAGCTGTAGGAGTTATCTAAAGAATAAACAGACAGCCATTAAATCTTAAAGATAAAGCTACAACAAAGGTGAGAGATATCAGAAGATAGCTTCTAATTAAATATAACACATTCCATTACTCATGAAAGAGAGCATTCATTTACACAGAAAGAAGTAAGATCATTCACTACCAAGAAATAATTCAGAACAGTAAAGAAAGATCTCACAGTAAAGTATGGAAGTCACAAGAAGAATCCAATATACATCCAATCTTCATTTCCATGCAAAAGGGCGTCCTCTCCAGGCTCTTATTAGGTAGATTTTATTTTCTTGATACAAGTGCAAGGTAGCTCGTACAAGTTCAGAAAATATTCCCCTACCAAAAGTCCTTTACATTACTTCCTAACTTCTATTTATAATGTTACAAAATGCCCTTTGGGCTGCCACCTGGCCCTTTACACTTGTCACCTACAGACTTTTCCCCTTATAATAGACAAAATGTGATCTCCCTTTTAACAGAAAATTATTTAAAAAGGAAAAGGACAGTTGTCCCATAGCTCCACGTTTTATACATCTAAAAGACAAATAAAAAATAAAGGGATTAACACCTTAATATTAGTGCATTCATTCTTGGGCAGGCGCTCCAGCTGGGAGAGAAGCACTCGAACTAGCTGTTGCTGCTGCTGCTGCTTCTGGGAGAGAAGAAATTGGGCTTGTTGTTACTGCTACTACTGCCGGGAGAGAAGAAATCGGGCTTGCTGTTACAGCTGCTACTGCTGGGAGAGAAGAATTCGGGCTGGCTGTTGCTTCTGCTACTGCTGCTGCTTTCTTCTCCTCTTCTGCAATGTAACTAAACCATATGCCAGTGTCCCTTATAACTACATTTGCTAAGGCAGGGAGTAATATTTTCTGAGAAGTTACATCTTTACCAAGCTCTGCTCCAATACCTTGAATTTATGTTACTGCTGCTTGGTGTATCTCCTTAAGCAGATGATTGTGTATTGATGACATCTCAATATAATGCTGGAGATCATCAATGGCTAAGACATCAATCTTTTTCACATATTCCGTTTGGATGCCCAGCTCTTCCTTCAGGGCAGCTAAACGTTGTTCTTTGCCTGAGAAATCATCAAGGGACTAAGGGAAACTCAACTTGCATTTGTCATGCACTTCATGGATTCTTTGATAAAGCCCGTTACTTTTATCCATTGTCCCTCGGATCTTGGCCATTAGCTTAATGCTACAGTTTTTGCAAAATTCCAAAAGGGCTACGTCTTCATTAAAACCATCTTCAGATTTAAATGGGAGATGCTTGGGGAAATCTACCTTTCCTTCTCTCCATTCTATCTGGCTCAGGATATTTGCCTTAACCCGAGTATATTTAGCTTTAAGCCTATTGGCCTCTGCATTAACTTCTTTTAATCTAATCACCATGGCCTTGAGCTTGCATACTTCCTCGGTAATTAGTTCCTGCGTGTCATGGATCTGCTTTAGGATGCTACATGATAGCTCATGGAAAGGAGACAAATATGTCGCTCTGCCTTCTGCTTGCTCTAATTGGTCAACCAGCACCTGCTTATCTGCCTCTAGATGGGATACTTTAGCTTCTGCATTGTTCTTTTATGCTTCTAAGATCATCATCTGGACCGCCATGTGCTCCTTTTCTTCTTCCAAGAGTTTATACTTGTCTAACAGTTCTTTATGCTCCACAGACAGGCGATTATACCTATTCACCACGAGATCCATGTAGGCTTGCTCATTAGCCACAGTATGTTGTAGCATGCGAGCTCTCCTCTTGGTCGACTCAACTTCTTTAACTATATCAACCACATTGTCCAGCGTTGCTTTTGCTGTCTCTACAGCGGCGGATGCCATAGCTAAGGGAGCCTTATTTGTGTTTTACATTATTGTGTTCTCCCGGTGGGCAACAATATCTTCTTATAAGAGTCTCTTTATCCTCTCTTCCGATTTAAGGACCATTGCCTTTGTAATGTCCCCATTCAAATAAGTGCATAGTAAGACAATCCCATCAATCCTACTAGTTTCCTAGGTTGGATGGGCACATGTGGGATGGTAATAAGGAAACTAATAAATGATATTTAGACATTAGAAAGGTTCAAGAATTTAATAAATATGATGAATAAATAAATTCAAGAGAAATTCTAGGTGGCAAGTGGTTTTGGAGACATATGGAGGTGGTGGGACCCACACTAGCTTGATTTTTCAATGACACATGGCAGCTCTCTCTTGCCAATTCGAATTCATGGGAAGGTGAACACTCTTGGGTGAGTTGGTAAGTAATAACACATGGCATTGAGCATATTAGGTCGAAATGGGAAGGAATAGTAACCTCCATGGGAGAGGAAGAGTCAAATTGGAGACTAGTGGACACATGGGCTAGATTCCCTAGTTTTATGACAACAATAATGAAGCATCTATGACATTTTATGACAAAATTCAGACCTGACTTCTTACACCTGACCATTATGACATGTCAACCCCAAAAATAGGCTCAAGAAGGCGCTCATGGAGTTGGAGGAATCTAAAGAGACTCAAATTCAAATTTGGGAGAAGATGGAAGGTTGGAACTAGGAGACAAGTGGCAAATGAGGAATATTTTCTAAATGGAAAATTATTGAATCTATTGAGAGGATTTCGACCCCTTGAAGGCTAATGTTGGTTATAAAATGTAGAAATCAAGTATGAGAATGGCTTTTGATGATTTGAGAAAAATTGCATTTGTGAAGAGAGAGCTAGTGGATGACTAGTTTCTTGCCTTAGCCAATTTCGAGGGTGAAAGATTCCCATCCAAGTTGGTGTTTGGAGAGGCCACTCAGGTCTTTCATGGTTCTTTAATGGATTTTGTATTTGCAGGTAGCAGCTACAAGAAGTTTCATGGTTTGGTTTAGTGCAGCACTTTCTCTCCACCGTTTCCAGTTTTGAAGGCATATTCGTGCTCCTTGAGGGAGGGCGTTTTTGGTGAGCTATTGTACTCTTTGGGGGAGCTTCTAATGCCCCATTTCTTTTGTAATATGAATTAAATACTCTTTTCTTCATCTCCAAAAAGTTTCAGGTCGAAATTCCAAGTAGAAATGTATAAATCTCATTTTTAATGGAAGAACAATGCCATTTCCCCACTACCTTGTTGTGAGCCAATGTATTGATGATGATTTCGAATGTATGGATGATTCTCTGATATATTTGTGATAAATATATTGCCATGGATGTCTTCTACAAGTTTCATGTACTGTACTTGAGCATTTGAAGCATTTTTACTCAGTTTAGTTGTATTGGGAGGTGAAATAGTGCCATTTCCCCAAGGGTCGAATTGGGGGTTTTTGCTGTTGAATGTGAGAGAGTTAGAACAGTATTAAAAATCAATTAATGGTGCATATGAGACCTTAATCACATACTTAACACATTATATACCTCTGTTCATAAATTTGTGGGAGTTTGGAGGCATTTGGAAGGCCATTTGCAGTGTTACCCGAGGGGGATTTGATGCACAAATTACTAGTCAAAATTACATATATTGATCAGAATACAAATCAAGTTTGCAGCAGTATTTGGAGGGCCATAAAACATCCCTAAACCTTATATTCAAGTCTAAATACCATTCATACACTCCTACAGAATATTTGGGAACATTTGGGTTGATTTGGAGGTCAAAACAGTAAAACTAGTCAAAGGTCGAAATTGGGAAAAAAAGTGGAAAATTGGGCATTTTAATAAAATTTGAAAAAGGGATATTACAAGTGGTATCAGAGCATGGTCTTGGAACCTGATGGCATTAACAAGAATCCAAACAAATAAAACACCACCCTTTGAATCAGTAGTTGAAGAAGTTTTGGTTGAAGAAGAGATAGTAGCAGAAAAAGAGTTCTTTTCTAAAACAATGGGTAGAGAGGAGGAGGAAAAATTAAAACATAAGGAGGAATTTATTGAAGCCTTAAAACCATGTTTTGAAGGAATTACCATGGTTATGCTAGATATGAATAAACAAATGATGAAAGGTTTCGAATTGTTAGGTAGCCAACTTTCAAGCAAAGGGATGATAGGAGATAATAGTGGTTCACACTCAGGGGAAAAGATGAAAGGGAATGAGCATATTTTCTCAAGTACAGGACCTCATAATAGACCTGATGAATTTCAAAGCACACAAAGGCATACTGCACCTAAATTTCTCACACCCAAAGAAGAACCCAATCTTGAATTGGATTACAAGAAACTAGTAAATGATTGGAATGATTTGAATGAAGAGTGTAAAAGAGGTGTACCACTCAGTGACTACATTGATGCTATGCAAAAGATTAAAATGAAGGGAGACAATAGGAGTCCATTCCAAAACAAAGAATTGAATAGTGCTATTGGAAAAATGTCACTTCCTACTTTTGATGGTTCTTCTCAAAATTTTGCTAACACTTGGGTGCAAAAATTGGATGTATATTTTCAGCTGAATCCTATGTTGGAAGAGGATGCATTAAAAATGGCCATTTTGCATTTGGAAGGAGATGCCAATGAATGGTGGTTTCATGGGCTGAAAACCTTGGGTCATAATCAGGTTAAAACATATGGAGAATTTGTTGACAGGGTACTAGAAAGATTTGAACAAAAAGATCCAGAATTGCCTTTCAAAGAACTAGCTCAATTGAAGCAAACTGGGTCCCCTACCGAATATATGTTGGACTTTCAAAAATTATCAGTCAAGGTGGCTGATGTATCTATGGGAAGATTAGTATTGTTGTTCACTGAAGGTTTGGCTGAACCCTTAAGAGGTTTGGTCAAAGCCCACAAGCCAACTACATTAAAAGATGCAATGAGCTTGACTAGGGATCTCCAAAATGTGCTTCCTAGAACGAGATTTCCTCCTAAGCCTAGCTATAAATTTGAAAAGAAACCTTGGAAAAGGGATGGATATGATAAGAAACCTTGGCAAAGAGATTCATTTGAGAGGAATAAAAAAGAGGGACTAAACAGGGATGAACTTAGAAAAAAGAAACTATGCTTCACATGCTTCCAACCATGGACACCGGGGCACAAATGTACCAAAGGAAAGGCTCAATACATAGAAGTATTTTCTGATAATGAGGGGTATGATGGGGGCATGGATGAAGATGGACATATTTCAGATCAAGAAGAGGCATATGAGACAGCATTAGAAGAGGAAAGACAAGAAGAAAATCAGCCTTCACCGGACAAAGCAAGAATGGCAGTGCTTTCAGCAGTACCTCGCTATCATACTATCCGATGCAAAGGTGTGGTACAAGGACAAAGAACTTCAGTTTTGGTAGATGGAGGAGCCACTCATAAATTTATTGATGCAGAGATGGTAGAGAAAAGAAAGATACCTATTGAACCATTTGATGGCTTCACAGTTGTCATTCCCGGTCACAACACAATGCAATGCAAAACATGGGTTCCAAAGCTGCAAGTCACCGTAGGTAACTATACTTTTGTTGATAGTTTTTATGTGGTTGATGTTGCTGATACTAATGTGGTTTTGGGAGTGAAATGGTTGTATTCAATAGGAGAGCATACAGTAAATTATCAAATTCCCGAAATGAAATTCCAAGATTCAAAAGGAGTACAAAGAGTTGTGAGAGGGAAACACACTTATCCAAATCAAGTAGTGACTTGCAATAGCATGAGATCTATATTGAGGCATGGGGATATAGAATGGGCTGCTGAATGTCATATTACATCTCCCAAGCCAACTATAAATATTGTCAAACACCCAAAGGAGATAGAGAGACTTTTGCAAAAATATGAAAAGGTTTTTAGAGACCTTCCACATGGTAGGCCACCAGATAGGGGGGTTGAGCACAGTATTGTTTTGGAGGAGGGTACTTCACCCATTCAAATACCACCTTATAGACATCCTAAAAGGTTTAGAGATGAGATTGAAAAAGATATCCAAGAACTCCTAGAGTTGGGGCTCATTAGACCAAGCTCTAGCCCTTATGCTTCTTCAGTAGTGCTAGTGAAGAAAAAAGATGGAACATTGAGAATGTGCATAGATTTCAGAGCCTTGAACAAAAAGACTATCAAGAATAGGTATCCTATTCCTAGGATTGATGAGCTCATGGATGAGCTACATGGGGCCAAATACTTCTCAAAAATTGACCTTAGATCAGGGTATCACCAAATTCGAATGAAAGATGAAGATGTGCAAAAGACCGCTTTTCGATGTCATTTTGGCCACTTTGAATTTCTTGTCATGCCTTTTGGGTTAACTAATGCTCCAGCCACCTTTCAAGCATGTATGAATAGGATATTTTGCAAGCAACTAAGAAGGTTTGTTTTGGTTTTCTTTGATGATATTCTCATTTACAGTAAAACATGGGAAGAGCATTTGCAACAGTTAGAGATTGTGTTGAAAATCTTGCAAGAAGAGTCCTTATTTGCTAAATTATCAAAATGTGAGTTTGGGATGAAAGAACTACTGTATCTTGGGCACATTATTGGGTAAGAAGGAGTGAAGGTACACATGGAAAAAATCAGGGCTATCTTGGAATGGCCATCACCAAAAAATATTACCGAATTGAGAGGCTTTATTGGCATATGCACCTACTACAGAAAATTTGTGAAAGGGTTCTCCAAGTTGACTTCTCCACTCACTGATTTGACTAAGAAGGATTCTTTCAAGTGGGATGAAGAGGCTGAAAAAGCATTCCAAAAAATGAAAGAGGTAATGAGTAGTTGTCCCATACTTGCACTTCCTGATTTTACTAAACCTTTTGTTGTGGAATGTGATGCTTCAGGTGGAGGAATAGGGGCTGTCCTAAAGCAAGGCCAACACCCCATAGCCTTTGAGAGCAGAAAGTTGCAGCCTCATGAAAAACTTTACTCCATCTATGATAAAGAAATGCTGGCCATTATGCATGCATTGGCCAAATTCAGACAATACTTGGTGGGCAGCAAGTTTGTGGTGAAAACTGACCATAATAGTCTAAGACACTTTCTCACCCAAAAGGATCTAAATGAAAGGCAACAAAAGTGGGTAAGCAAGATTCAAGCTTATGATTTTGATATTGAATATGTCAAAGGAAAGAATAATATAGTAGCAGATGCTTTGTCAAGAAGGCCTTCCTTTTCTCTCATGGATATTGCCAAGGATTGGAAAAACATGCTACTAGTTGAATATGCCAAAGACAAATTTGCTTGTGATGTGTTGGATGGAATCAAAGGGGATGATAATTATAGGATTTTGAATGGGCTGATATATTATAAGGGAAGAATTTATTTAGTTCATAACTCCAAGCTCAAGTACCGAATTTTGCAAGAAGCACATGATTCCCCACTAGCGGGCCATCTGGGGATCTTCAAAACTTATAGACAGTTGAGGCAAAGATTTTTTTGGAAGGGGCTGAAGGAAGATGTTCAGAAGTATGTGAATGAATGTAAAGCATGTCAACAAAACAAATCAGAACTTACATGTCCAGCCGGCCTATTACAACCATTGCCCATTCCGGAGCAAAAATGGGACAGTATTTCCATGGATTTCATCACCGGATTGCCTAAATCCTTAGGTAAGGATTGCATCTATGTGGTAGTTGATAGGTTGATAAAATTTGCTCATTTCTTTGCTGTTACATCATCTTTTAGTGCTGCACAAGTGGCTGATATTTTTTTCAAAGAAATCTTCAGATTGCATGGGCTCCCCAAGAGCATTGTCAGTGATAGAGATAGTAGATTCATGGGTGCTTTTTGGCAAGAACTTTTTAGATTGGTAGGCACTCAATTGACTCCAAGTACCAGCTATCATCCACAAACTGATGGACAAACAGAGAGGGTAAACCAATGGTTGGAAGGATACCTAAGAAACTATGTGGGAGGGCAGCAAAAAGCATGGGCAAAATGGCTACACTTGGGTGAGTTTTGCTACAACACCACTTATCATATGTCAATAGGAATGTCTCCTTTCAAAGCATTATATGGTTATGATGCACTTACATTTGCTGACATTATATTTGGTGATAGTAGAGCCACAAAGGCTAAAGATTGGGTGGAAGAGAGCCAAGAAATTTTAAAGCTCTTGAAAGACAATTTGCAGGTTGCTCAAAATCAACAAAAACAATATGCTGATAGACATAGAGAAGAGATAACCTTTCAAGTCAATGATTTAGTATATTTAAGGTTGCAGCCCTATAAACAAACATCTCTCAAAAAGAATGGAGCAGAAAAATTAAAACCAAGGTACTATGGGCCATACAAGGTAGTGCGGAAGGTTGGAGAAGTAGCATATGAACTAGAACTTCCGGAAGGGAGTAAAATCCACAATGTATTTCATGTTTCTTGTCTTAAGAAAGCTCTTGGTCAGAAAATCATCACTTCAGAAATACTTCCTCCTTTGGATGATGAAGGTCAGCTCACACTTGTTCCGGAAAAGATTTTGAAGACACGGGAAAGAAGGTTGAGGAGTAGAATCATCAAAGAATATTTAGTGCAATGGAAGGACTTACCAAATGAAGATGCCACATGGGAAGAGGAGAAGATTTTGCAGCATCCAAATTTGAAATTGCTTGACGACAAGCAATCTTGGGTGGGGAGGACTGTAATGTCCCCATTCAAATAAGTGCATAGTAAGACAATCCCATCAATCCTACTAGTTTCCTAGGTTGGATGGGCACATGTGGGATGGTAATAAGGAAACTAATAAATGATATTTAGACATTAGAAAGGTTCAAGAATTTAATAAATATGATGAATAAATAAATTCAAGAGAAATTCTAGGTGGCAAGTGGTTTTGGAGACATATGGAGGTGGTGGGACCCACACTAGCTTGATTTTTCAATGACACATGGCAGCTCTCTCTTGCCAATTCGAATTCATGGGAAGGTGAACACTCTTGGGTGAGTTGGTAAGTCATAACACATGGCATTGAGCATATTAGGTCGAAATGGGAAGGAATAGTAACCTCCATGGGAGAGGAAGAGTCAAATTGGAGACTAGTGGACACATGGACTAGATTCCCTAGTTTTATGACAACAATAATGAAGCATCTATGACATTTTATGACAAAATTCAGACCTGACTTCTTACACCTGACCATTATGACATGTCAGCCCCAAAAATAGGCTCAAGAAGGCGCTCATGGAGTTGGAGGAATCTAAAGAGACTCAAATTCAAATTTGGGAGAAGATGGAAGGTTGGAACTAGGAGACAAGTGGCAAATGAGGAATATTTTCTAAATGGAAAATTATTGAATCTATTGAGAGGATTTCGACCCCTTGAAGGATAATGTTGGTTATAAAATGTAGAAATCAAGTATGAGAATGGCTTTTGATGATTTGAGAAAAATTGCATTTGTGAAGAGAGAGCTAGTGGATGACTAGTTTCTTGCCTTAGCCAATTTCGAGGGTGAAAGATTCCCATCCAAGTTGGTGTTTGGAGAGGCCACTCAGGTCTTTCATGGTTCTTTAATGGAGTTTGTATTTTCAGGTAGCAGCTACAGGAAGTTTCATGGTTTGGTTTAGTGCAACACTTTCTCTCCACCGTTTCCAGTTTTGAAGGCATATTCGTGCTCCTTGAGGGAGGGCATTTTTGGTGAGATATTGTACTCTTTGGGAGAGCTTATAATGCCCCATTTCTTTTGTAATATGAATTAAATACTCTGTTCTTCATCTCCAAAAATTTTCAGGTCGAAATTCCAAGTAGAAATGTATAAATCTCATTTTTAATGGAAGAACAATGCCATTTCCCCACTACCTTGTTGTGAGCCAATGTATTGATGATGATTTCGAATGTATGGATGATTCTCTGATATATTTGTGATAAATATATTGCCATGGATGTCTTCTACAAGTTTCATGTACTGTACTTGAGCATTTGAAGCATTTTTACTCAGTTTAGTTGTATTGGGAGGTGAAATAGTGCCATTTCCCCAAGGGTCGAATTGGGGGTTTTTGCTGTTGAATGTGAGAGAGTTAGAACAGTATTAAAAATCAATTAATGGTGCATATGAGACCTTAATCACATACTTAACACATTATATACCTCTGTTCATAAATTTGTGGGAGTTTGGAGGCATTTGGAAGGCCATTTGCAGTGTTACCCGAGGGGGATTTGATGCACAAATTACTAGTCAAAATTACATATATTGATCAGAATACAAATCAAGTTTGCAGCAGTATTTGGAGGGCCATAAAACATCCCTAAACCTTATATTCAAGTATAAATACCATTCATACACTCCTACAGAAGATTTGGGAGCATTTGGGTTGATTTGGAGGTCAAAACAGTAAAACTAGTCAAAGGTCGAAATTGGGAAAAAAAGTGGAAAATTGGGCATTTTAATAAAATTTGAAAAAGGGATATTACAGCCTTCCTCTTCTTATAATAGACAAATTCATCCCTTCTGGACATGGTATGCTCTTCTGATGGAGTGTACGGGACGATTGGGAGATCTATAATATTTATTTCTGCTTTCGCGGGTGGGGTCTGGACTACTTGAGCTGAATCTGTTCCCACATTTTGGGTACCAGAGACACCTGCTTGTGCTGTGTCTTCCTCCACATTTTGAGTACCAGAGACACCTGCTTGAGGTATGTCTATTTCCATATCCTAAGCGCCGGATCCTCCTACCTAAGCATCTTCAACTGTCTTGAGTTCTTCTTCCGTTTTCTGCTCTACTTCAGCTTGTTGCCTTCTCTCTTCTTCTTCAGCTTGCTGCTGGTTTTCATTTTCTTCTATCTGCTTCGATTCTTCTGCTTCTTTCTGCCGCTGGGCTTCCTCAGCTTCATTCTGCAGCCTTTCACTTTCTGCTTCTTGCTGCAATCTTGCCACTTCAGCTTCTTGCTGTAATCTTGCAACTTCAGCCTCTTGCAGTAACCTTGCTTCCTCTCTTAGCCTTTGTTCTTCTTGGGCTCGGGCATCATCTACTTCTTTCTCTTTCTGTAGGCTGGTTTTTTGGGCCTTGGTAGAGCTAGAGCTTACTCTACTGCCTTGGCGATAGATCTGCAACTCAGTCATGTTGCTGGTGCCTCTGAATGCCTCTTCCTCCACATCATAATAATGGGCGTACTCGAAATGAGCATAAATTTCTTTGCAATGCTCGGCAACTTTTCCCCGCCTATCATTCCTATGGAAAATAACTTCACCAAAGTGGAAGGCTTTCAACTCTTGAACAAACTCCTCGGCTGACACAACTCCTGAGAATTTGTAAGCTCCTATGCAGAAAGGTAGAGGGGGGAAAGAAGCCTTATGCTGCTTGTTAAGCACTGCTCCAATTCCATCCAGGAAAATTTATCTCACTGCCTCCTTGAGGACCACATAGTCAGTAGCATACCTCGGCAAAATATATGGAGATTTAGTCCCTCCAAACATTTTGATGTAGGTGCCTTGTTCTGAAAAATAAAAATCTCCATAGTTCTCTAGGATCTCCATGGCATTTTTCGACAAACAGTTGGGCTCTTCCTTGAATATCTGCTGATATAGGGGCATGATGAACCCCTCACAGATGCGTTTATAGATGGCTTTGTAATTTTGAGCCCACATCATCCTGTAAGCAGTGTAGACTGGAGTATTGGCTTTATCCCACGTGCAACCTAAGCTGGGGAAAGATAGCTTGGCCAAAATACAGTCAATGAGATACGAAGACATGTAAAATTCTGACTTTTTTAAGGCCATACCTTCTCTTGCAGCAGTCACCATTGATGCCAAACTGTCTGACAAGATAGTAGCCCGGTTAAACACGATCCCTTCGAATGCTACGAAGTGGATGATGGGGACCCACTGTATCCTGTGCACAGTGCCATCAGGCATGCCAAAAATTCTGCATAACATCAGGGCGATTAACCTGAAAGGAGGTCTTAGATTCTGCACATCATATTCGTCATTACCTCTCTTTCTTAAGTGCTTTCCTGCAACCAATAATTTTTTGGCCATTTCAATATTGTTCATCTGGCCCAACCATTCATCACTCAGGGCTTGCTAGGGACGTGGGAATTTACAGGCTACGGCAAGATATGCTGGGTGGAATGAGGCGATGGCTATTTTCCTGCTGTCATGTAATATGCTTGTCTCCGCATTAGTATGTTCGAGTATCCACCCGATTACTTCAGAACATGGGAACAGTTCAGGGTGGGTAGCAACCCTAGCTATGCCTGAAGTTCTGATGTTGAGATAGATCTGCCCCTCTTCTAGTAACATATCCGGGATATCTTGGTCCCTGATCATCCTGTAAATATCACCCCACTGGACTTCGGGAGGAATACCGGTGGTGCACCTAGTATCTTGGAACATAGTTTCAGTCCTAAGTGGTACTGGTTCAGGTTCCATCATTTTAGCCTTCTTCCTACCACCTTTTGGCATTTTGGCTTATCCCTGCTAGCAGCCAAATACAAGTCATTATAAAAAAAATGTGCAACCTGTTATGAGATTTTAACAAAAGAAGGATCACTTCAACATGCTAATGAGATATATAAACAAATTAGGAAGCTGCATGTTAGGGACGCAAAATGAACCATTCCAAGCAAGAAACATAGTTCTGAGATTTGGTTATCTTAGGGGACAAAGTTTAGGACATTTCCGAAAGGTAAGCATGTCATGAGGAAACAACCTGCTTCCCATCTATTCCTAGGAGAGAGGGTATCCTTCATCATTGCACTTCTAATGATTAGCGGCGGGTGAGTCTGGAGTGAAACAACCTTACGACGAAATAAGGGGCCGCTTTCCACATTTATGAAAAGGTGAGGGGTTCAGCCAACCCAACCACTACTGTTAATATTTACGAGACTTTGTATGGCTGGCTCGGGGCTTGAATGGGAGTGACGATGCCTGGAATATGGTTGGTGAAAAAGCTCGGGTGGTCATAGTCATGGCTTTGGTTGAGCTAAGAAACCACAGGGGCCCCGACAACCTTAAAAAAAAACAAAATAACGATATATGGCCATGAATGTCTATCGGCCACATTGAAGACGGGAAAAACCCATAAGTAACTAGACGTGGAAATAAGACAGAAAATAATGGTTAAAAAACCTACCTGGCAATGCGAAGATGGCTGAATGAGGTGGACGCGGACGTGGACGAGCTGAGTTGGAGCATCCTGGTGCAGTGTCCGACGGCGTTTGTTTAATCGAAAAATAACAATGAGGTCTACCCAAACCCCCCACCATCCTTTTAAACGGGTTAGGCACGTGTGGTACTAAATTCGGTGGGTGGCGCCATTAAAACGTTTTTTAAAGCTTGTACGTCGCGGTCTTTTCAAGCCTCCTCGGCAGTTGTGCGTGATTGTCATTTGCGGGGCGGATTCACGAATTTCACCCGCAACTGCGGAAAGATATAGCGAATGGCTTCGACGTTTCGAAAGAGGTTGGCGTATCCTTCCGAAATGCAACCTTAGGAGAGCTGTTGCGAGCGTTTTATGGAGTCGTCCTGCAGTTTCGGGAAAATGTACGATTTCTTTCCGCAATTTTTTTTTTAAAAATGGAGATAAGTCAATCGCCTCCGCAATTGCGGAACAATTTCGCGAAGGTTCCCGCCGTTTTGGGACGATAGGAGAATGGATTCCGCAACTCGAAAAAATTTCTAAGTCTCAGTGGGGCTTCATGAATGCTTCCGTAGTTTCGGAAAATTTTCGCAATTAGATTCTGCAGTTTCGGAACGGATTGGTGAATGGCTCCGCTGCTTCAGAAAGATAAGCTGAATGGTTCCACAAAATTTAAGTCTTTCGGTGGAGCATCGTAAATGCCTCCGTAGTTGCGGAAGGCTTTCACAAATAGCTTCCGCAGTTTCGAGAAAAAATTCTAAGTCTTTTACATAGTCCGGGAGGCTTATACGAATGGCTCCCGCCGTTTCGGGAAGATAAGCTGAATGGCTTCCGCAAGTCGAGAGGAAAGACTTAAGATTTTTTAAAGAGAAGTCCTTTGGTATTCCCGGAAAAGATATGCGAATGGCTCCCACAGTTTCGGGAGGATAAGCTAAATGGTTCCGCAACTGCGGGAAGACAACCCAAACGATCCCGCAATTTCGAGAGGATAACTCAAAAGGTTCCGCCGCTTCGGGAGACTTTCCCAAATAATTTCCACAACTTCGAGAGAAAATTTCTAAGTCCTTTTCGAGAGGCTTATGCAAATGGTTCCCGTCATTTCGAGAGGGAAACCCAAATGGTTCCCACGATTTCGGGAGGATATCTTGAATACTCCTGCAACTGTGGGGAGCTTTCTCAAATGCTTCCATGACTTCAGGAAGATTTCACAAATTTTATCCTTAGAAGAAAAACTTGGAATTCTCAAAACAAGATTTTAGTTGAAAACAAAGTAAAGAGGGGAATTGACCTCTTAAGGCAATCTTTCTAGAAAATTAAAGGAGGGGCCCCAATATGTACAAAATTTTTTGGGGGGGTGATGTTGCTGCAACAACAAATGGCGAGTCGTTGGTGAACACAGATCTCTGAAAAATTTCTTCTCCATGATCCGAAACCTTATTAAAAGACATCCATCTCATATGCAATGTTTAGCTGAGCATTTGAATTTATGTGAAGGAAGAAGGAACTTTACCTGCTAGCCATTAGGGAAATGGGAGCTTTGACAGAGACATCTTTAAAACTCTCGAAGGGCCAACATATGGGATTCATTTTAGAAGGATCATCTTTCAGATGGCTACTACAGTCGGACTCAACAGGATTTGCAACACTTTCTCATGGACATTATTGCTCTTGTTCCTCATTCCCATGCTGCTTGCATCCTTTTGGATGTTTGTACTTTGGACATCTTAGCTGTTTGAGCCTTCCAGAGATATTTTCTTTAGACATGATCTTTGATTTAGGCTCCTCAATCCATGATGGCCTTTTGTGTGAGTTAGAGATTTTATTGTTTTGATCAAGCCTCACGGACGGAGAGGAGCCTATTTTGAGCTGAGTATTTTGGACAACCCTTTTGATTTTACATGCTTTGCTTTTGTTTCAGCCATGCTTTAATTGAGGCGAGAATCTCTGGAAAACAGACCCTTGAATATAAGCCATTTTGGCTGTTAAATTTGCAGCATGGAGTCATTTCAATACCCTATGTCCTCGAGATGTGCTACTTTCCATGGGTCCAACTTTAATAACCTTCTTGAGATGCCTTTAAGTGTGAGAGTGGGTGGAGCCCAAAGATAGTACTGAAGATGGTCATAGGTCTCTGCTATTTAAACAGGATTATTGTGGCTAGCAGAGTAGGCTTCTGTCCTTGTGAAAAATTCAGCGAGAGCACAATACATAGATCGACTTTATTCGAGCATAGTTCCGGACTCATGGTTGTAAGATTTCTTTGAGAGACCTGTCTTCATGAGAAACTCAACCAGAGGGGCTTTCAGAAAACAAACTTGGTGCAAAGGTTCAACTGACAAGAAAAGAAACAAAATGGCTGAAAATAATGCAAACAAAAGGCTAAAGCAACAATAAAAGAAAATTTTATTTATGTATAGAAAGTCTTAGGGAGACTATGCAAAGTATTGCTTCAGGGCGAGGCCATTGAGAGGAAGGGTTACTTCTTCTCCCTCGAGATTTATCAATTTATAAGTGGATGGGCCTACTTTACCGAAATTTGGTATGGGCCTACCCATAAATGTTGAAATTTCGTATGCATTCCTTTGCCTTCATGATTATGGTCCCATTTAAGGACTAAGTCCCCAACTTCAAAACTTCTTTTCCTGAACTTCCTCTTATCGAACCATCTCTTAACTATGTCTTGGTGTTGATGGAATCGGTCTTTAGCTTTATGTCGGGCTTCTTCAAGCTGAAGTAGGGTATTAATCCTGGATTGTAAGACTTGGCTACCAGAACCCCGAGAGGCTTGGGATAACTATAACAATGGGAGCAAGATGTTTGGGGGAAGGATGGCTTCCTTGCCATGGACAAGAGTGAAAGGCGAAACCCCTAATGCGTTCTTTGGAGTCACCCTATCTGCCTATAAGGCGTTTGGGAGAGCTATATGCCAACTTCGCTAGTTTTCTATCATAGTTTTCTTGAGGATTCGAATAAGATTTTTGTTTGAAGATTTAGCTAACCCGTTCCCTTGAGGGTAATAATTGGCCGAATAATGCAGCTTAATTCCCCATTCATAAAAAAATTCATTTATCTTGCAAGCCGAAAAATAGGAAGCATTATAAAAAACAAGGAAAATTGGAACCCCAAACCTGGTTATGATGTTCTCTTTCAAGAAGCTAATGACCGCGTCTTCATTGATCTTGCGCAATGGGATAGCCTCCGTCCATCTAGTGAAGTAGTCGGTAGCCGTCAGGATGTATTGATGTTGCAAAGAAGAATTTGGATTTATCTCTCCGATAACATCTATACCCCACGGATCAAAAGGCTCAGAGATAATAGCCAGCCGCAAGGGTCCTGCTGCCTTAGGTAATTTCCCGACACTTCTTTGGCATACATCACAGTTTCATGCATACGTATGGGCATCTCGAAACAGAGTGGGCCAATAATATCCAGCTCTCAGTATCTTGTGTGCTGTTGTCTCTCTTGAATAATGTCCACCTGCGGGGCTGTCATGTAACTCTTTGACAACTTTACTCGCATCTTCCTTTTCTAGACATCTAAGGAAAACTCCATCATAATTCTTTCTGAAAAGTATCCCATCAATGATTTGATAGGGTGCTGATTTCAAGCAGAGTGCCCTTCTTTGTTTAGAGTTCCAGTGCTCAGGTAGGTATCCTTGCTGTAAATAATGCACCAAGCCTCTATACCATGACTAAGGAGTTGAGAAGGTAGGACACACTTCAACCGAGTTTAGCTCAGCTTCATTCTTCCAATGTTGCTCTTCATTAGTTGAGTTTCCTGTAAGTAATTTGCACAGGCCTTTCCCTTTGATGATCGTGGTTGGTTTAAATGCTAAATCATATTCTTGAAGAGATGTGACCCAGTTCCCCCTCCTTTCTCCTAGTTCCTTTTGAACGAAAAGGGATCTAACAGTTGGGTGGGGAACTATAACTTTAGTTCTGTTCTTGAGAATATATGGCCTAAACTGCTTGACTGCTTTGAAGACAGCGTTGCATGCTTGTCAACCATGGGATAGTTCAGCTCATCCCCTTGCAGACCAGTGCTCATAAACGAAATTGGGTATTCGTCCCCCAGCTCTACCTTTTGCGTGAGTACAGCTGCGAGGGAGTCATCTGAGGCAAAGGTATACAGGATAAAATCCTTATCAAAATCTGGGCTTCTTAAGGAAGGAGCCTTAGCTATAGCTGCCTTAATATCTCTAAATGCGTCCTTTTCCAAATCTGTCCACTTGAACGCTATGCTTTGTTTCACCATCTGTTGCAACAGTGTAACAATTTGTGCGAAATCTGGAACAAATCTGCGGACAAAATTGATAGTGCCCATAAAGGACTACATAGATTTCTTGTTGTAAGGCATTGGAATCTTATTGATAGCTTGTACTCTTTCCTGATCTATTGACACTCCCCCTTTGGAAATGATATGACCCAAGAGTTTACCTTCGGGAACAGCGAACACGCTCTTCTTGGGATTCAAAGAAATACCATATTTCCGACAGCGATAAAAAAATATGCCTCAGATGGACAACATGATCTTCTCTCTTCTTTGAAAATACTGTCACATCATCTAAGTATACAACAACACATTGCCCACCCAATCCTCGGAAGGCGATATCTATTACTCGTTGGAACGTAGCTCCTGCGTTTATCAGACCAAATGGCATCCTTCTGTATGGGAAAGTTCCCCACTTAGTTCGGAAAGTAGTCTTAAGATGATCTTCTTCGGCTACTAATACTTGATTGTAGCCAGAGAAACCATCGAGAAGAGAAAACAGCTCAAATCCTGACACCATTTGAAGGATTTGTTCCATTGAAGGGACGGGGTAGTTGTCTTTATCCGAAGCTCTGTTTAAATTTCTGAAATCTACACAGAGCCTTATCTCTCCTGACTTATTTCTTACGGGAACCAAGTTAGCAACCCACTCAGAATGTCGGACCTTAAAGATTATCTTAGCGTCCAGGAGCTTCTTTAATTCCTTTTGAATCAGCAGTTCTAGAGTAGGATGCATCCTTCTTAACTGCTGCTGAAATGGCTTGACACCCGCTTTCATTGGTATAACATGCTGAATAAGGCGGACGTCATACATTTTCAAATCTTCATAGGTCCATGCAAAAACATCCTTATATTGCTTAAATAGTTTGATTAACCTATCTCTTTCTCCCGATGAACAAGATTTGCCAAGGTTGACAAATTTTGGTTCTGCCTCGGTGCCCAAACTGACTAACTCATGTTGCATCGATGAACTATTAGTTTTGGTATTAGCTGGCCTTTTGAACTTATTTTGAAGATCGAACAACATTTCGAGGGACCTTACCCCTTTGGGGATGAAATTTCCTTTCTCCTCATCCTTCTTCATCAAATCAGCATCGTGTTCTTCTTCATCTATCGCAGCTCCTTGGAAGCTGTCTTCGTTTGTTAGAAAGCTGATAATCTGTTCGTCATCATCGAAGAGTATGAAGTTTGTGATGTTATCGGGAACGGAGGGCCTGAAAATCAATTCAATTGAGCATTTATTATTTGATGGCACCAATCTAGAAGCAGATGTTGCTAACAAATCAGCTGTAGAATTTTGCAATCTAGGAATAGATTTTATATTGAAAGCGTCAAAATGCATAATTAAATCCCATACCTCAGCCTGATAACCCTTCAAATGAGGTGAGAGACAATGAATGGTGTCCCTTACCTGTCTTACAACTATCTCCGAGTCACCAAAAACCTTCAGGTACTTAACATTTAAATCAATGGCCTTCTTTAATCCATGTACCAAAGCTTCATATTCAGCGGTGTTGTTAGTACAATCAAATTCTAATCTACAGGACAAAAAATACTTGTTTCTTTTTGGATCCATCAGAACACAACCGGCTCCGGATCCTTCCAGAGTTTTGGAATCATCAAAGTATAATGTCCAGAAAATATCTTTTCATTCAACTAAGTTAGTATCTCTATGATCTAAATGAGTAACTAAACTAACTATATTACAGTCAATATCATCAGTCCGAGAGAAATGAAGGAGATCGGACTGTTCATCGAATTCATGGCTGATGGCTTTAGAATGATAATTACCCGGATCCATTTCTAAGAAATAATTCCCCAGAACAGAGGATGAGAAGGTTACAGCCTCATTTTTTTCCTCCAATTGAGTTACATTTTGCTTCATGTGTGGTTCTCTCAGGACTTTAATCTGATTCTGCCTGTTCTGATAAGGCAACCACAGATGAGACCAATCAGTGGCAAAGTAGCCATTCAGCTTGGTAGACCAATCCCTACTTAAGATCAGACCATAGGCTTCAGGAATATCAACCACCATTATGTCAATAAACTGATAGACTCTAGAGTCAGCTGATAATCTAATGAGAACATCTTTCATCTCCCCAATCACTTTGACAGCAGTCCTATCTAATTGGATAATTTGGGCTGAAGATGGCACAGGCTGCCCGTTAATTTTTTTGCAAATGGACAGTGGCATGACGTTTGAAGATGCCCCAGAATCTACCAAATAGTTGTGAACATTGTGATTAAAAATTTCAAAGGTCAATAGGAATGGCAATGTTTGAGATTTAGATTTCCCACTGATACTAGCTTCATTAATTTCGAGATCTTCTTGAGAGTCCATTAATGGGGTGCTGGTCTGGGGTTGCAGAACATGCAGTAGCTTGTCTCGTTGATGGGGCAAGCTGAACATGTCAAATATTGACACATTTGCTTTGACCTTCTTTATATCTTCAATAATGTCATATCCTATGTCAGACTCGTTCCCAATTCGGGCTAGATGATCTGTTTTGCTCATTATGACCTTAGGTGGCCGAACTATGGTGTCAGCGTTTGGCTGTTTCGCCACTGTTTGGTTAACTTTAGGTTGTGGTGGAATAATTGTTATATGCCTTCTAGGTAGTTCTTTTGAAACTTTTGGCTTAGGGGGAGCCGAGCTTGGCACAGGATCCGTAATAGGGCCTTTGCTATGAGTAGCAACGTTCACGGTAGAGGGAGAGCTTTCTATGGGATCCTCTTCTGATAATTCAGTCATAGGTACCCAATCCCATAGCACCATAGTAGTGTCTGGGGTTGGTTCCTCTGATTCAGGGCTCGATTCCTCTAGAGAATAATCTTGGTCTGGGATCTGCGAATCCAGCATTTGGTTCATGACTAAACTCATGGAATTAATCCATTGTGGGCAGCTTTTTTTCGAATGCGGTTCTTGATGAAAAGTACAAAAGTTTTCCATCCCAATTTCATTGAGGTTTAAAATAGGAGAAGTGTTCATGGGTGGATGAGTTTGATCATCGTCTTCCCTCTTTTTATAAAATGGCTTGAAAGGTTTCCTAGATGTGCTAGCAGCCTTATCTTTCTCGAGCTCTACAATTTTATTGGATAATTTTTGCATCATCTTGACGACATTTTCCATGCCTGTAGATGATTCTTCTTTACCTCTAGTGAGTAGCAAGGTTTTTTTACTGGCTGCTGGTTTTGGTTCTGCATCTAAGGCATGTTTAGCAATGCTGTCAGCTTCTTCTTCTACCTTTCTAGCTTCTTCAAAGTTCTCTATCAAGGTAGTTTTCTTAGATCTTTTAACGAACATTGCTATGGGTCCTTCAAGAGCTGTTTGTAATGTTCCTTGTTAGGAATTTTATTAAAATTGCAATTTTCCACTTTTTTCCTTGGTTCGACCTTTGACTAGTTTCGATCTCTAGGTCCCAAATTTTCCCCAAATGATCCCAAATCTTCTGAGAAGGTATATGAATGATATTAGAACATAAATATGTGTTTTAGGGATGCCTTTGTACCTTTAAAACACTTCTGCAAATACTCTTTCAATTCTGGTCAATGTAGGTAACTTTACTAGTAATTTGCCTTTGACTAGTATTGGTCTCTATGTCTCGAATTGACTCCAAATGCATTCAAATCTTCAAGGAAGGTGTATGAATGATATTAAGACTTGAATATTATGTTCAGGGATGATATATGGCCACCAAAATACCTCTGCAAACTCTCTTAAGATTCTGGACCAAGTATGCAATTTTACTAGTAATTTGGGGTTCAAATCCCCCTGGGGTAAGTATTGAAAATGGCTTCCCAAATGCCTCCAAAGCCACTCAAATTTATGAAAAGAGGTAGGAAATGTATTAAGGATGTTATTAAGGTCTCATGTGTACCATTAATTGATTATTATATCTGTTCCAACCCTCTCCCATTCAACTGCAAAAATCACCAATTCGACCCTTGGGGAAATGGCACTATTTCTTCTCCCAGTGCAATTAAACTAAGTAAAAATACTTCAAATGCTCAAGTACAGTACATGAAACTTGTAAAATACATCCATGGCAGTCCATTAATCACAAATTCATCAGAGAATCATCCATTCATTCGAAATCATCATCAACACATTGGTTCACAACAAGGTAGTGGGGAAATGGCATTGTTCTTCCATTAAAAATGAGATTTATACATTTCTACTTGGAATTTCGACCTGAAACTTTTTGGAGATGAAGAAAAGAGTATTTAATTCATATTACAAAAGAAATGGGGCATTAAAATCTTCCCCAAAGAGTCCAATAGCTCACCAAAAACGCCCTCCCTCAAGGATCAAGAATATGCCATCAAAACCGGAAATGGTTGAAGGAGTGAGCTGCAATAGAAGAAACCATGAGCTTCCCTGTAGCTTACACCTGAAAATAAAGACTCCATTAAAGCTCCAAATGAAAGGTCTGAATGGCCTTTCCAATTACCAACTTGGATGGGAATCTTTCACCCTCGAAATTGGCTAAGGCAAGAAACTAGTCATCCACTAGCTCTCCCTCTTCACAAATGCAATTGCAAATTCTACAAATGATCAAAAGCTGGTTTCCTTCTTTGTTATTGACATTTATAAACTTCTAATGTCCTCCATGGGTCGAATTCCTTCCAAGAGACTCATGCCAACTCAAGTTGGGAAGAGATTCCAAAGAACGCCACTTGTACAACAATTCCTAGTCTCCCACTTCCACCAAATCACATGTGGAAGCATCTTAGCTGCCCTAACACCCTTGAGCGCCCTCTTGGAGTCTATTTTTAGCCCTGACATGTCATATATGTCATATGTCAGCCTTCAGGTCTGATTTGTGTCATAGGTGTCATAGCATCTTCATCATTGTTGTCATAGAGCTAGGGAATCTAGCCCAAGTGTCTCACTAGCTCCAAATTGCCTCTTCCTCTTCCATGGGAGTTACTCTTCCTCTATATTTCGACCTTGGATGAGTCATGCAATGAATAATACCTTTTGGACTCCCCCAAGTATGTTACCATTCACCTTGAATTCGAATTGGTGAGAGAATGATGCAAAATGTAGTGGGGAAATCTAGCCATATGTGGGTCCCACTTCCTCCATGTGTCTTCATCATGAAATGCCACTTTGATTTTCACTTGTATATATTTATTTATCTCCTTTATTAAATATTTATTCCATTCTAATGTTCAAACATCATTTATTATCCCCATTATTCCAAATCCCAAAGCTTCCACCCCAAACCTAGGAAACTAGTAATTTTCCTCCTTGGCAATTATTTGACCTTTAGCATCAATTTGACAAACTCTAATGAATAGGGCTAATGTGATTAGGCCATTGTGACCCAATGCCAAATTTGGGACATGACACTGTTGTATAATATTCAATCAGAGATTCCTCTGCTGGTTTATTTGCTTCACTGAAATTATTTAAAAGCGTTGTGAATCTTTGATTAAAGTATTGAACCTTTTCTTTCTTTTCCATTCTCATGGATAAGAGTTCTTTCATAAGTGTTGCCACAGTCTTTTGGTTTCCATACTTCTTCAAAAAACAGTTTTCAAATTCATCCCAACTAGAGATCGAGCTGGGTTGTAGGCTAAAACACCAGGATGATACTTTTGGCTCAAATGTGTATGGAAAAAGCCTGCAGACTACATCTTCATGCTGCACGTTCAAAAGATTCGGAGCTAGATAAAAACTCTTGAGATGATATTCGGCTGAAATGGCCTTCCCTCGGTCGAATTTAGGTAAGACCTTCTTTGGATTTTTCAGAAGATTGTGGAATGGCCCAGCTAGATTCAAAGCTCCCCTTGCTCTCCAAGCAGGTATAGCCATGTTTCTATGTGGAGAGCCTGGTGGAGAATTGTAAGGTGAATTTTGTGGTGTATTCTTTGGAGTAATAAGTTCTCCAAGGCTTTCCTGATCTGAAATGTTTTCTTGGTTTTAAAAATCTACCTTGTTCAGAGGGTCTGAAATTTCTTCTAAAGTTAAATTCACAAGGTCTTCAAAACTTTGAACAAGAATCGAATCACGGGTGTATTGTGGCTCTTTTCTAGGGGCTCTTTTCTAGGGGTACTTTTCCTAGGGAGAAAATTCACCGCGTTTAAACCACCTAGATGTCTAACGTAGGATCGTGTATGCCTCCTCAAATCCTCTATTTCTGCAAAAGGTACAGCGTATAATGCTTCTTGAGGCTCAGGATCAGAAACGAGGCTTTCTTGATTTAATATTTCAAGATCTGGGCTGTTTTAAATGCCTTCTTTAAGCGGGTTTTTAGTGACATTTATGACAGTGGGAGATTTTTCCTCTATCATCCATGCACTTTTAGGCCCTCCTTCTAGCGCCAAAAACTGTTGATGCCCCGGAGATCGCAGCATCAATCAGAAAGGGATCCTCCCCGGTAGACTATACCAATTAGATTGTCCACTGTTTGGTATGGGGAATCCGTCCGGTTAGCGGTTTCGGCAACCGTGGGTTTGGAGATTTTGCTCCAGTTATACCGGTTATGGCCGGATCCATCGTTCTTTTGATTTTTTATGTTTTAGAATGATATGCAAGTGCCTAGTCTAAATTTAATCTAAATGCAGAATTGGAAAACAGATCTATATCTAAAACTGAAAATAAATCTAAACTATCCCTACAAGGAGCAAATTGAAAGCATGAGTAATGAGCTGTAGGAGTTATCTAAAGAATAAACAAACAGCCATTAAATCTTAAAGATAAAGCTACAGCAAAGGTGAGAGATATCAGAAGATAGCTTCTAATTAAATATAACACATTCCATTATTCATGAAAGAGAGAATTCATTTACACAGAAAGAAGTAAGATCATTCACTACCAAGAAATAATTCAGAACAGTAAAGAAAGATCTCACAGTAAAGTATGGAAGTCACAAGAAGAATCCAATATACATCCAATCTTCATTTCCATGCAAAAGGGCGTCCTCTCCAGTCTCTTATTAGGTATATTTTATTTTCTTGATACAAGTGCAAGGTAGCTCGTACAAGTTCAGAAAATATTCCCCTGCCAAAAGTCCTTTACATTACTTTCTAACTTCTATTTATAATGTTACAAAATGCCCTTTGGGCTACCACCTGGCCCTTTACACTTGTCACCTACAGACTTTTCCCCTTATAATAGACAAAATGTGACCTCCCTTTTAATAGAAAATTATTTAAAAAGGAAAAGGACAGTTGTCCCATAGCTCCACGTTTTATACATATGAAAGCCAAATACAAAATAAAGGGATTAACGCCTTAATATCAGTGCATTCATTCTTGGGCAGGCGCTCCAACTGGGAGAGAATCACTCGAACTAGTTGTTGCTACTGCTGCTGCTTTTGGGAGAGAAGAAATCGAGCTTGCTGTTACAGCTGCTACTATCGGGACAGAAGAAATCGGGCTTGCTATTACAGCTGCTACTACCGGGAGAGAAGAATTCGGGCTGGCTGTTGCTTCTGCTATTGCTGCTGCTTTCTTCTCCTCTTCTGCAATGTAACTAAACCATATGCCAGTGTCCCTTATAACTACATTTGCTGAGGCAGGGAGTAATTTTTTTCTGAGAAGTTACATCTTTACCAAGCTCTACTCCAATACCTTGAATTTCTGTTACTGCTGCTTGGTGTATCTTCTTAAGCAGATGACTGTGTATTGATGACATCTCAATTAAATGCTGGAGATCATCAATGGCTAAGACATCAATATTTTTCACATATTCCGTTTGGATGCCCAGCTCTTCCTTCAGGGTAGCTAAACATTGTTCTTTGCCCGGGAAATCATCAAGGGACTGAGGGAAACTCAACTTGCATTTGTCATGCACTTCATGGATTCTTTGATAAAGCCCATTACTTTTATCCATTGTCCCTCGTATCTTGGCCATTAGCTTAATGCTACAGTTTCTGCAAAATTCCAAAAGGGCTACGTCTTCATTAAAACCATCTTCAGATTTAAATGGGAGATGCTTGGGGAAATCTACCTTTCCTTCTCTCCATTCTATCTGGCTCAGGATATTTGCCTTAACCCGAGTATATTTAGCTTTAAGCCTATTAGCCTCTACATTAACTTCTTTTAATCTAATCACCATGGCCTTGAGCTTGCATACTTCCTCGGTAATTAGTTCCTGCGTGTCATGGATCTGCTTTAGGATGCTACATGACAGCTCATGGAAAGGAGACAAATCTGTCGCTCTACTTTCTGCTTGCTCTAATTGGTCAACCAGCACCTGCTTATCTGCCTCTAGATGGGATACTTTAGCTTATGCATCGTTCTTTTCTGCTTCTAAGATCATCATCTGGACCGCCATGTGCTCATTTTCTTCTTCCAAGAGGTTATACTTGTCTAACAGTTCTTTATGCTCCACAGATAGGCGATTATACCTATTCACCACGAGATACCTGTAAGCTTTCTCATTAGCCACAGTATGTTGTAGCATGCGAGCTCTCCTCTTGGTCGACTCAACTTCTTTAACTATATCAGCCACATTGTCCAACGTTGCTTTTGCTGTCTCTATAGCGGCGGATGCCATAGCTAAGGGAGCCTTATTTGTGTTTTGCATTATTGTGGTCTCCCGGTGGGTAACGATATTTTCTTGGAAGAGTCTCTTTATCCTCTCTTTCGATTTAAGGACCATTGCCTTCCTCTTATTATCATAGACAAATTCATCCCATCTGGACACGGTATGCTCTTCTGATGGAGTGTACGGGACGATTGGGAGATCTATAATATTTATTTCTGCTTCCGCGGGTGGGGTCTGGACTACTTGAGCTGAATCTGTTCCCACATTTTGGTTACCAGAAACACCTGCTTGTGCTGTGTCCGCCTCCACATTTTGAGTACCAGAGACACCTGCTTGAGGTACGTCTATTTCCATATCCTGAGCATCAGAGCCTCCTACCTGAGCATCTTCAACTGTCTTGAGTTCTTCTTCTGTTTTCTGCTCTACTTCAGCTTGTTGCCTTCTCTCTTCTTCTTCAGCTTGCTGCTGGTTTTCATTTTCTTCTATCTGCTTCACGTCTTCTGCTTCTTTCTGCCGCTGGGCTTCCTCAGCTTCATTCTGCAGCCTTTCACTTTCTGCTTCTTGCTGCAATCTCGCCACTTCAGCTTCCTGCTATAATCTTGCAACTTCAGCCTCTTGCAGTAACCTTGCTTCCTTTCTTACCCTTTGTTCATCTTGGGCTCGGGCATCATCTGCTTCTTTCTCTTTCTGCAGGCTGATTTTTTGGGCCTTGGTAGAGCTAGAGCTTGCTCTACTGCCTTACCGACAGATCTGCAACTCAGTCATGTTGCTGATGCCTCTTAATGCCTCTTCCTCGACATCATAATAATGGGCGTACTCGAAATGAGCATAAATTTCTTTGCAATGCTCGACAACTTTTCCCCGCCCATCATTCCTATGGAAAATAACTTCACCAAAGTGGAAGGTTTTCAGCTCTTGAACAAACTCCTCGACTGACGTAACTCCTGAGAATTTGTAAGCTCCTATGCAGAAAGGTAGAGGGGGGAAAGAAGCCATATGCTGCTTGTTAAGCACTGCTCCAATTCCATCCAGGAAAATTTGTCTCACTGCCTCCTTGAGGACCACATAGTCAGTAGCATACCTCGACAAAATATATGGAGCTTTAGTCCCTCCAAACATTCTGATGTAGGTGCCTTGTTCTAAAAAATAAAAACCTCCATAGTTCTCTAGGATCTCCATGGCATTTTCCGACAGACAGTTGGGTTCTTCCTTGAATATCTGCTCATATAGGGGCATGATGAACCCCTCACAGATGAGTTTATAGCTGGATTTGTAATTTTGAGCCCACATCATCCTGTAAGCAGTGTAGACTAGGGTATTGGCTTTATCCCACGTGCAACCTAAGCTGAGGAAAGATAGCTTGGCCAAAATACAGTCAATGAGATATGAATAGATGTAAAATTCTGACTTTTTTAAGGCCAGACCTTCTCTTGCAGTAGTCTCCATTGATGCCAAACTGTCTGACAGGATAGTAGCCCAGTCAAACACGGTCCCTTTGAATGCTACGAAGTGGATGATGGAGACCCACTGTATCCTGTACATAGTGCCATCGGGCATGCCGAAAATTCTGCATAACATCAGGGCGATTAACCTGAAAGGAGGTCTTAGATTCTGCACATCATATTCGTCATTACCTCTCTTTCTTAAGTGCTTGCCTGTGACAAATAATTTTTTGGCCATTTCAATGTTGTTCATCTGGCCTAACCATTCATCACTCAGGGCTTGCTGGGGACGTGGGAATTTATAGGCTGTGGCAAGATATGCTGGGTGGAATGAGGCGATGGGTATTTTCCCGCTGTCATGTAATACTCTTGTCTCCGCATTAGTATGTTCGAGTATCCACCCAATTACTTCAGAACATGGGAATAGTTCAAGGCGGGTAGCAGCCTTAGCTATGCCTGGAGTTCTGATGTTGAGATAGATCTGCCCCTCTTCTAGTAACATATCCGGGATATCTTGGTCCCTGATCATCCTGTAAATATCGCCCCACCAGACTTCGGGAGGAATACTGGTGGTGCACCTAGTATCTTGGAACATATTTTTAGTCCTAAGTGGTACTGGTTCAGGTTCCATCATTTTAGCCTTCTTCCTACCACCTTTTGGCATTTTGGCTTATCCCAGCTAGCAGCCAAATACATGTCATTATAAAAAAAATGTGCAACCTGTTATGAGATTTTAACAAAAGAAGGATCACTTCAACATGTAAAGAGATATATAAACAAATTAGGAAGCTGCATGTTGGGGACGCAAAATGAACCATTCCAAGCAAGAAACATAGTTCTGAGATTTGGTTATCTTAGGGGACAAAGTTTAGGACGTTTCCGAAAGGTAAGCATGTCATGAGGAAACAACCTGCTTCCCATCTATTCCTAGGAGAGAGGGTATCCTTCATCATTGCACTTCTAATGATTAGCGGCGGGTGAGTCTGGAGTGAAACAAACTTACGACGAAATAAGGGGCCGCTTTCCACATTTATGAAAAGGTGAGGGGTTCAGCCAACCCGACCACTACTGTTAATATTTACGAGACTTTGTATGGCCGGCTCGGGGCTTGAATGGGAGTGACGATTCCTGGAATATGGTTGGTGAAAAAGTTCGGGTGTTCATAGTCATGGCTTTCGTTGAGATGAGAAACCATAGGGGCCCCGGCAACCTTAAAAAAAAAACAAAATAACGATATATGGTCACGAATGTCTATCGGCCACGTTGAAGACGGGAAAAACCCACAGGTAACTCGACGTGGAAATAAGACAAAAAATAACGGTTAAAAAACCTACCTGGCAATGCGAAGATGGCTGAATGAGGTGGACGCGGACGTGGACGAGCTGAGCTATACCATCCTGGTGCGGTGTCCAATGGCGTTTGTTTAATTGAAAAATAACAATGCAGTCGACCCAAACCCCCCATCGTCCTTTTAAACGGGTTAGGCACGTGTGGCACTAAATTCAGTGGGTGGCGCCATTAAAACATTTTTTAAAGCTTGTACGTCGCGATCTTTTCAAGCCTCCTCGGCAGTTGTGCGCGACCGTCATTTGCAGGGCAGATTCACGAATTTCACCCGCAACTGCGAAAATATATAGCGAATGGCTTCGACATTTCAGAAGAGGTTGGCGTATCCTTCCGAAACGCAACCTTAGGAGAGTTGTTGCGAGCGTTTTACGGAGTCGTCCTGCAGTTTGGGAAAATGTACGATTTCTTTCCGCAATTTTTTTTTTTTTAAATGGAGATAAGTCAATAGCCTCCGCAATTGCGAAACAATTTCGGGAAGATAGGCGAATGGCTTCCACAACTCGAAAAAAATTTCTAAGTCTCAGCGGGGCTTCGTGAATGCTTCCGTAGTTGCGGAAAGCTTTCGCAATTAGCTTCCGCAGTTTCGGAACAGATTGGTGAATGGCTCCGCTGCTTCGAAAAGATAAGCTGAATGGTTCCGCAAAAGTTAAGTCTTTCAGCGGAGCTTCGTAAATGCCTCCGTAGTTGCGAAAGGCTTTCACAAATAGCTTCTGCAGTTTTGAGAAAAAATTCTAAGTCTTTTACACAGTTTCGGGAGGCTTATACGAATGGCTCCCGCCGTTTCGGGAAGATAAGCTAAATGGCTTCCGCAAGTCGAGAGGAAAGACTTAATATTTTTTAAAGAGAAGTCCTTCGGTAGTCCCGAAAAAGATATGCGAATGGCTCCCGCAGTTTCGGGAGGATAAGCTGAATGGTTCCGCAACTGCGGGAAGACAACCCAAACGATCCCGCAATTTCGAGAGGATAACTCAAAAGGTTCCGCCGCTTCGGGAGACTTTCCCAAATAATTTCTGCAACTTCGAGAGAAAATTTCTAAGTCCTTTTCAAGAGGCTTATGCAAATGTTTCCCGCCGTTTCAAGATGGAAACCCGAATGGTTCCCGCGGTTTCGGGAGGGTATCTTGAATACTCCTGCAACTGCGGGGAGCTTTCTCAAATGCTTCCGCGACTTCAGGAAGATTTCACAAATTTTATCCTTAGAAGAAAAACTTGGAATTCTCAAAACAGGATTTTAGTTGAAAACAAAGTAAAGAGGGGAATTTACCTCTTAAGGCAGTCTTTCTAGAAAATTAAAGGAGGGGCCCCAATATGTACAAATTTTTTTTGGGGGGTGATGTTGCTGCAACAACAAATGACGAGTCACCGGCGAACACAGATCTCTGAAAAATTTATTCTCCATGATCCGAAACCTTATTAAAAGACATCCATCTCATATGCAATGTTTAGCTAAGCATTTGAATTTCTGTGAAGGAAGAAGGCACTTTACCTGCCAGCCATTAGGGAAATGGGAGCTTTGACAGAGACATCTTTAAAACTCTCAAAGGGCCAACATATGGGATTCATTTTAGAAGGATCATCTTTCAGATGGCTACTACAGTCGGATTCCACAGGATTTGCAACACTTTCTCATGGACATTATTGCTCTTGTTCCTCAGTCCCATGCCACTTGCATCCTTTTGGATGTTTGTACTTTGGACAGCTTAGCTGTTTGAGCCTTCCAGAGATATTTTCTTTAGACATGATCTTTGATTTAGGCTCCTCAATCCATGATGTCCTTTTGTGTGAGTTAGAGATTTTATTGTTTTGATCAAGCCTCAGGGACGGAGAGGAGCCTATTTTGAGCTGAGTATTTTGGACAACCCTTTTGATTTTACATGCTTTGCTTTTGTCTCAGCCATGCTTTAATTTAGGCGAGAATCTCTGGAAAACAGACCCTTTAATATAAGCCATTTTGGCTGTTAAATTTGTAGCATGGAGTCATTTCAATACCCTATGTCCTCGAGATGTGCTACTTTCCATGGGTCCAACTTTAATAACCTTCTTGAGATGCCTTTAAGTGTGAGAGTGGGTGGAGCCCAAAGATAGTACTGAAGATGGTCATAGGTCTCTGCTATTTAGACATGATTATTGTGGCTAGCAGAGTAGGCTTCTATCCTTGTGGAAAATTCAGCGAGAGCACAATACATAGATCAACTTTATTCGAGCATAGTTTCGAACTGATGGTTGTAAGATTTCTTTGAGAGACCTGTCTTGATGAGAAACTCAACCACAGGGGCTTTCAGAAAACAAACTTGGTGCAAAGGTTCAAATGACAAGAAAAGAAACAAAATGGCTGAAAATAATGCAAACAAAAGGCTAAAGCAACAATAAAAGAAAATTTTATTTATGTATAGAAAGTCCTAGGGAGACTATGCAAATTATTGCTTCAGGGCGAGGCCATTGAGACGAAGGGTTACTTCTTCTCCCTCGAGATTTATCAATTTATAAGTGGATGGACCTATCTTTGCCGAAATTTTGTACGGGCCTACCCATAAATGTTGGAATTTCGTATGCATTCCTTTGCCTTCATGATTATGGTCCCATTTCAGGACTAAGTCCCCAACTTCAAAACTTCTTTTCCTAGACTTCCTCTTATCGAACCATCTCTTAACTATGTCTTGGTGTTGATGGAATCGGTCTTTAGCTTTCTGTTGGGCTTCTTCAAGCTAAAGCAGGGTATTAATCCTGGATTGTAAGACTTGGCTACTAGAACCCCGAGAGGCTTGGGATAACTGTAACGATGGGAGCAAGATGTTTGGGGGAAGGATGGCTTCCTTTCCATAGACAAGAGTGAAAGGGGAAACCCCTAATGCGTTCTTTGGAGTCACCCTATCTGCCCATAAGGCGTTTGGGAGAGTTATATGCCAACTTCGCTGGTTTTCTATCATAGTTTTCTTGAGGATTCGAATAAGATTTTTGTTTGAAGATTCAACTAACCCGTTCCCTTGAGGATAATAATTGGATGAATAATGCAGCTTAATTCCCCATTCATAAAAAAATTCATTTATCTTGCAAGACGAAAAAATAGGAAGCATTATCAAAAACAAGGGAAATTGGAACCCCAAACCTGGTTATGATGTTCTCTTTCAAGAAGCTGATGACTGCGTCTTCATTGATCTTGCGCAACGAGATAGCCTCCGTCCATCTAGTGAAGTAGTCGGTAGCCGTAAGGATGTATCGATGTTGCAAAGAAGAATTTGGATTTATCTCTCCGATAACATCTATACCCCACTGCTCAAAAGGCTCATAGATAATAACCGGCTGCAAGGGTCCTGCTGCCTTAGGTAATTTCCCGGCACTTCTTTGGCATACATCACAGTTTCATGCATACGTATGGGTATCTCGAACCAGAGTGGGCCAATAATATCCAGCTCTCAATATCTTGTGTGCTGTTGTCTCTCCTGAATAATGTCCACCTGCGGGGCCGTCATGTAACTCTTTGACAACTTTACTCACATCTTCCTTTTCTAGACATCTAAGGAAAACTCCATCATAATTCTTTCTGAAAAGTATCCCATCAATGATTTGATAGGGTGCTGATTTCAAGCGGAGTGCCCTTCTTTGTTTAGAGTTCCAGTGCTCAGGTAGGTATCCTTGCTGTAAATAATGCACCAAGTCTCTATACCATGACTAAGGAGTTGAGAAGGTAGGACACACTTCAACCGATTTTAGCTCAGCTTCATTCTTCCAATGTTGCTCTTCATGAGTTGAGTTTCCTGTAAGTAATTTGCACAGGCCTTGCCCTTTGATGATCGTGGCTGGTTTAAATTCTAAATCATATTCTTGAAGAGCTGTGACCCAGTTCCCCCTCCTTTCTCCTAGTTCCTTTTGAACGAAAAGGGATCTAACAGCTGGGTGGGGAACTATAAATTTAGTTCTGTTCTTAAGAATATATGGCCTAAACTGCTTGACTGCTTTGAAGACAGCGTATGCATGCTTGTTAACCATGGGATAGTTCAGCTCATCCCCTTGCAGACCAGTGCTCATAAACGAAATTGGGTATTCGTCCCCCAGCTCTACCTTTTGCGTGAGTATAGATGCGAGGGAGTCATCCGAGGCGAAGGTATACAGGATAAAATCCTTATCAAAATTTGGGCTTCTTAAGGAAGGAGCCTTAGCTATAGCTGCCTTAATATCTCTAAATGCGTCCTTTTCCAAATCTGTCCACTTGAATTGTATGCTTTGTTTAACCATCTGTTGCAACGGTTTAACAATTTGTGCGAAATCTGGAACAAATCTGCGGACAAAATTGATAGTGCCCATAAAGGACTGCATAGATTTCTTGTTGTAAGGCATTGGAATCTTATTGATAGCTTGTACTCTTTCCTGATCTATTGACACTCCCCCTTTGGAAATGATATGACCCAAGAGTTTACCTTCGGGAACAGCGAACATGCTCTTCTTGGGATTCAAAGAAATACCATATTTCCGACAGCAATAAAAAATATGCCTCAGATCGACAACATGATCTTCTCTCTTCTTTGAAAAGACTGTCACAACATATAAGTATACAACAACACATTGCTCACCCAATCCTCGGAAGGCGATATCTATTGCTCGTTGGAACGTAGCTCCTGCGTTTATCAGACCAAATGGCATCCTTCTGTATGCGAAAGTTCCCCACTTAGTTCAGAAAGTAGTCTTAAGACGATCTTCTTCAGCTACTAATACTTGATTGTAGCCAGAGAAACCATCGAGAAGAGAAAACAGCTCAGATCCTGACACCATTTGAAGGATTTGTTCCATTGAAGGGACGGGGTAGTTGTCTTTATCCGAAGCTCTGTTTAAATTTATGAAATCTACACATAGCCTTATCTCTGCTGACTTCTTTCTTACGGGAACCAAGTTAGCAACCCACTCAGAATGTCGGACCTTAAAGATTATCTTAGCGTCCAGGAGCTTCTTTAATTCCTTTTGAATCAGCGGTTCTAGAGTAGGATGCATCCTTCTTGACTGCTGCTGAAATGGCTTGACACCCGCTTTCATTGGTATAACATGTTGAATAATGCGGACGTCATACGTTTTCAAATCTTCATAGGTCCATGCAAAAACATCCTTATATTGCTTAAATAGTTTGATGAACCTATCTCTTTCTCTCGGTGAACAAGATTTGCCAAGGTTGACAAATTTTGGTTCTGCCTCGGTTCCCAAATTGACTAACTCATGTTGCATCGATGAACTATTAGTTTTGGTATTAGCTGGCCTTTTGAACTTATTTTGAAGATCGAATAGCATTTCGAGGGACCTTACCCCTTTGGGGATGAAATTTCCATTCTCCTCATCCTTCTTCATCAAATCAGCATCGTGTTCTTCTTCATCTATCGCAGCTCCTTGGAAGTTGTCTTCATTTGTTAGAAAGCTGATAATCTATTCGTCATCATCGAAGACTCTGAAGTTTATGATGTTATCGGGAATGGAGGGCCCGAAAATCAATTCAATTGAGCATTTATTATTTGATGGCACCAATCTAGAAGCAAATGTTGCTAACAAATCAGCTGCAGAATTTTGCAATCTAGGAATAGATTTTATACTGAAAGCGTCAAAATGCATAATGAAATCCCATACCTCAGCCTAATAACCCTTCAAATGAGGTGAGAAGCAATGAATGGTGTCCCTTACCTGTCTTACAACTATCTCTGAGTCACTAAAAAACTTCAGGTACTTAACATTTAAATCAATGGCCTTCTTTAATCCATGTACCAAAGCTTCATATTCAGCAGTGTTGTTAGTACAATCAAATTCTAATCTACAGGACAAAAAATACTTGTTTCTTTTTGGATCCATCATAACACAACCGACTCTGGATCCTTCCAGAGTTTTGGAACCATCAAAGTATAATGTCCAGAAAATATCTTTAGATTCAACTAAGTTAGTATCTCCGTGATCTAAATCAGTAACTAAACTAACTATATTACAGTCAATATCATTAGTCCGAGAGAAATGAAGGAGATCGGACTGTTCATCAGATTCATGGCTGATGGCTTCAAACTGATAATTACCCGGATCCATTTCTAAGAAATAATTCCCCGGAACAGAGGATGAGAAGGTTACAGCCTCATTTTTTTCCTCTAATTGAGTTACATTTTGCTTCATGTGTGGTTCTCTCAGGACTTTAATCTGATTCTGCCTGTTCTGATAAGGCAACCACAGATGAGACCAATTAGTGGCAAAGTAGCCATTCATCTTGGTAGACCAGTCCCTACTTAATATCAGACCATAGGCTTCAGGAATATCAACCACCATTATGTCAATAAACTGGCAGACTCTAAAGTCAGCTGATAATCTAATGAGAACATCTTTCATCTCCCCAATCACTTTGACAGCAGTCCTATCTAATTGGATAATTTGGGCTGGAGATGGCACAGGCTGCCCATTAATTTTTTTACAAATGGACAGTGGCATGACGTTTGAAGATGCCCCAGAATCTACCGAACAGTTGTGAACATTGTGATTAAAAATTTCAAAGGTCAATAGGAATGGCAATGTTTGAGATTTAGATTTCCCACCGATACTAGCTTCATTAATTTGGGGATCTTCTCGAGAGTCCGTTAATGGGGTGCTGGTCTGGGGTTGCAGAACATGCAGCAGCTTGTCTCATTCACGGGGCAAGCTGCACATGTCAAATATTGACACATTTGCTTTGACCTTCTTTATATCTTCAATAATGTCATATCCTATGTCAGACTCGTTCCCAATTCGGGCTGGATGATCTGTTTTGCTCATTGTGACCTTAGGTGGCTGAACTATGGTGTTAGCGTTTGGCTGTTTGGCCGCTGTTTGGTTAACTTTAGGCTGTGGTGGAATAATTGTTATATGCCTTCTAGGCAGTTCTTTTGAAACTTTAGGTTTAGGAGGAGCCGAGCTTGGCACAAGATCCGTAATAGGGCCTTTGCTGCGAGTAGCAACGTTCACGGTAGAGGGAGAGCTTTCTATGGGATCCTCTTCTGCTAATTCAGTCATAGGTACCCAATCCCATAGCACCATAGTAGTGTCTGGGGTTGGTTCCTCTGATTCAAGGCTTGATTCCTCTAGAGAATCATCTTGGTCTGGGATCTGCGAATCCAACATTTGGTTCATGACTAAACTCATGGAATTAATCCATTGTGGGCAGCTTTTTTCCGAATGCGGTTCTTGATGAAAAGTACGGAAGTTTTCCATCCCAATTTCATTGAGGTTTAAAACAGGATAAGTGTTCATGGGTGGATGAGTTTGATCACCGTCTTCCCTCTTTTTATAAAATGGCTTGAAAGGTTTCCTAGATGTGCTAGCAGCCTTATCTTTCTCGAGATCTACAATTTTATTGGATAATTTTTGCATCATCTTGATGACATTTTCCATGCCTGTAGATGATTCTTCTTTACCTCTAGTTAGCAGCAAGGTTTTTTTACTGGCTGCTGGTTTTGGTTCTGCATCTAAGGCATGTTTAGTAATGCTGTCAGCTTCTTCTTCTACCTTTCTAGCTTCTTCAAAGTTCTCTATCAGGGTAGTTTTCTTAGATCTTTTAACGAACATTGCTATGGGTCCTTCAAGAGCTGTTGTATAATATTCAATCAGAGATTCCTTTGCTGGTTTATTTGCTTCACTGAAAATATTTAAAAGCATTGTGAATCTTTGACTAAAGTCTTGAACCTTTTCTTTCTTTTACATTCTCATGGATAAGAGTTCTTTCATAAGTGTTGCCACAGTCTTTTGGTTTCCATACTTCTTCAAAAAATAGTTTTCGAATTCATCCCAACTAGAGATCGAGCTGGGTTGTAGGCTAAAATACCAGGATGATACTTTTGGCTCGAATGTGTATGGAAAAATCATGCAGACTACATCTTCATGCTGCACGTTCAAAAGATTCAGAGCTAGATAAAAACTCTTGAGATGATCTTCGGCTGAAATGGCTTTCCCTAGGTCGAATTTAGGTAAGACCTTCTCTGGATTTTTCGGAAGATTGTGGAATGGCCCAGCTAGATTCAAAGCTCCCCTTGCTCTCCAAGCAGGTACAACCATGTTTCTATGTGGAGAGCCTGGTGGAGAATTGTAAGGTGAATTCTGTGGAGTATTCTTTGGAGTAATAAGTTCTCCAAGGCTTTCCTGATCTGAAATGTTTTCTGGGTTTTCAAGATCTACCTTGTTCAGAGGGTCTAAAATTTCTTCTAAAGTTAAATTCACAAGGTCTTCAAAACTTTGAACAAGAATCGAATCACGGGTGTATTGTGGCTCTTTTCTAGGGGTACTTTTCTTAGGGAGAATATTCACCGCATTTAAACCACCTAGCTATCTAACGTAGGATCATTTATGCCTCCTCAAATCCTCTATTTCTGCAAAAGGTATAGCGTATAATGCTTCTTGAGGCTCAGGATCAGAAACGAGGCTTTCTTGATTTAATATTTCAAGATCTGGGCTGTTTTAAATGCCTTCTTTAAGCGGGTTTTCAGTGACATTTATGACAGTGGGAGATTTTTCCTCTATCAGCCATGCACTTTCAGGCCCTCCTTCTAGCGCCAAAAACTGTTGATGCCCCGGAGATCACAACATCAATCAGAAAGGGATCCTCCCCGGTAGACTATCCCAATTAGATTGTCCACTATTTGGTATGGGGAATTCGTCCGGTTAGCGGTTCCGGCAACCGTGGGTTTGGATATTTTGCTCCAGTTATACCGGTTATGGCCCGATCCACCGTTCTTTTGATTTTTTATGTTTTAGAATGATATGCAAGTGCCTAGTCTAAATTTAATCTAAATGCAGAACTAAAAAACAGATCTATATCTAAAACTGAAAATAAATCTAAACTATCCCTACAAGGAGCAAATTGAAAGCATGAGTAATGAGCTGTAGGAGTTATCTAAAGAATAAACAGACAACCATTAAATCTTAAAGATAAAGCTACAGCAAAGGTGAGAGATATCAGAAGATAGCTTCTACTTAAATATAACACATTCCATTACTCATGAAAGAGAGAATTCATTTACACAGAAAGAAGTAAGATCATTCACTACCAAGAAATAATTCAGAACAGTAAAGAAAGATCTCACAGTAAAGTATGGAAGTCACAAGAAGAATCCAATCTTCATTTCCATGCAAAAGGGCGTCTTCTCCAGGCTCTTATTAGGTATATTTTATTTTCTTGATACATGTGCAAGGTAACTCGTACAAGTTCAGAAAATATTCCCCTGCCAAAAGTCCTTTACATTACTTCCTAACTTCTATTTATAATGTTACAAAATGCCCTTTGGGCTGCCACCTGGCCCTTTACACTTGTCACCTACAAACTTTTCCCCTTATAATAGACAAAATGTGACCTCCCTTTTAACAGAAAATTATTTAAAAAAGAAAAGGACAGCTGTCCCTTAGCTCCACGTTTTATACATCTGAAAGCCAAATACAAAATAAAGGGATTAACGCCTTAATATCAGCGCATTCATTCTTGGGTAGGCGCTCCAGCTAGGAGAGAAGCACTCGAACTAGCTATTGCTGCTGTTGCTGCTTCTGGGAGAGAAGAAATCGGGCTTGCTGTTACAGCTGCTACTATCGAGAGAGAAGAAATCGGGCTTGCTGTTATAGTTGCTACTGCCGGGAGAGAAGAATTCGGGTTGGCTGTTGCTTCTGCTACTACTGCTGCTTTCTTCTCCTCTTCTGCAATGTAACTAAACCATATGCCAGTGTCCCTTATAAATACATTTGCTGAGGCAGGGAGTAAGATTTTCTGAGAAGTTACATCTTTACCAAGCTCTGCTCCAATACCTTGAATTTCTGTTACTGCTGCTTGGTGTATCTCCTTAAGCAGATGATTGTGTATTGATGACATCTCAATATAATGCTGGAGATCATCAATGGCTAAGACATCAATTTTTTCACATATTCCGTTTGGATGCCCAGCTCTTCCTTCAGGGCAGCTAAACGTTGTTCTTTGCCCGGGAAATCATCAAGGGACTGAGGGAAACTCAACTTGCATTTGTCATGCACTTCATGGATTCTTTGATAAAGCCCGTTACTTTTATCCATTGTCCCTCGGATCTTGGCCATTAACTTAATGCTACAGTTTCTGCAAAATTCCAAAAGGGCCACGTCTTCATTAAAACCATCTTCAGATTTAAATGGGAGATGCTTGGGGAAATCTACCTTTCCTTCTCTCCATTCTATTTAGCTTAGGATATTTGCCTTAACCCGAGTATATTTAGCTTTAAGCCTATTGGCCTCTGCATTAACTTCTTTTAATCTAATCACCATGGCATTGAGCTTGCATACTTTCTCTGTAATTAGTTCCTACGTGTCATGGATCTGCTTTAGGATGCTACATGACAGCTCATGGAAAGGAGACAAATCTGTCACTCTACCTTCTGCTTGCTCTAATTGGTCAACCAACACCTGCTTATCTGCCTCTAGATGGGATACTTTAGCTTCTGCATTGTTCTTTTCTGCTTCTAAGATCATCATCTGGACCTCCATGTGCTCCTTTTCTTCTTCCAAGAGGTTATACTTGTCTAACAGTTCTTTATGCTCCACAAACAGGCGATTATACCTATTCACCACGAGATCCCTGTAGACTTGCTCATTAGCCACAGTATGTTGTAACATGCGAGCTCTCCTCTTGGTCGACTCAACTTCTTTAACTATATCAGCCACATTGTTCAGCGTTGCTTTTGCTGTCTCTACAGTGGCGGATGCCATAGCTAAGGGAGCCTTATTTGTGTTTTGCATTATTGTGGTCTCCCGGTGGGTAACGATATCTTCTTGGAAGGGTCTCTTTATCCTCTCTTCCAATTTAAGGACCATTGCCTTCCTCTTCTTATCATAGACAAATTCATCCCATCAGGAGACGGCCATGCTCTTCTGATGGAGTGTACGGGACGATTAGGAGATCTAGTAGTGTCAATACTAGTCTAAGGGTCGAATTGGTTAAAAATTGCAATTTTTCCTAGTTTGTGCAATTTTTCTAAAAGGGACACTACAAGTGGTATCAAATCATGGTCCTTGCACCTGATGTGGCTGACCATTAATGAGGACAAGAATTCAGGGACCACGCTTAGTATTTGAAAATAAAAGCACCTTTGTTGAAGAGGAAGAAGTAGGAGAAGAAGAGCATTTTATTGAAACTATGGCTAAGGATAAGAAGGGAACCTCAGAGGATAAAGAGTAATTTACTAAATTCATGAAACCATTATTTAAGACATGAACAAATAGATCATGAAAGGGTTTGAATTGTTGGCTAGTTAGCTTGGAAGCAAAGGAGTAATAGGAGGCAACAATAGTTCTTCTTTCGAGGAAAAGAAGGCAATGGGTGAAAACATTTTCTCAAGAACAGGACCTCATAATAGACCTAATGAATTTCAGAGTTCATTAAGACCTACTACAACTAAATTTCTTGAATCCAAAGAAGAACCTAACCTCCAATTTGACATGCAGGAAGTTGTAAAAGAATGGGAAAAATTGAGTGACGATTGTAGAAGGACTCTACCCTTTGAGCAATACTTTAATGTTGCGAGCAAAATCAAAATGAGGGATGGTAATAGGCCTCCATATCAGAACAAAGAATTGAATTATGCCATTGGAAAAATTCCCCTTCCCACTTTTGATGGCTCATCTCAAAATTCTGCAAGCACTTGGGTACAAAAAGTAGATGTTAGTATTTTCAGCTGAATCCAATGGTGGAAGAGGATGCTTTAAAAATGGATATTTTGCATCTTGAAGGAGAAGCCAATGATTGGTGGTTCCATGGTATGAAAACCTTGGGACATGATCAGGTTACAACCTATGGAGAATTTGTTGACAAGGTATTAGAGAGATTTGAACAAAAAGACCCAGAATTGCCTTTCAAAGAACTAGCACAATTGAAGCAAGTTAGAACCCCTGCAGAGTATATGATGGGATTCCAAAAATTATCAGTTAAGGTGGATGATATATATATGGTAAGATTAGTGTTGATATTTACTGAAGGATTGGTTGAACCCTTAAAAGGTTTAGTTAAGACCCACAAACCTAATTCATTGAAGGATGCCATGAACTTGACAAGAGATCTACAAAATGTGCTACCTAGGACAAGGTTTCCTCCCAAGCCTAACTTCCCTTCCAAATTCAGATTTGAGAAGAAGCACTGGGAAAGAGGTGAATTTGAAAGGGATAAGAAAGAGGAACCAAATAGGGAAGAACTATGTTGGGCCTGGCCCAACTGGTCCATTTTTGGTAACATTTTTGAAGGCAAAAGAACCCGAGCTGAGCGCAGCTCCGAAAAAGATGGAATTTTGGCTAATTACTAGGGATGCTGCGAAGATGCGCGCAGTAACCATGTTTTGATCGATGCTATGAAGATCAGTGCTGCACAGAAGCAGTGCTACGGAGATAGGAGGCCATGTGGAGCCAGCATAGCGGAATGCTGGACAAAGGACAGGTACAGGTACCGGTCAGATCGAAAACAACCTATTTTTGAGAAAGATTCTCCAGGAGTGCCAAGCAGTGGGAATGAGTAAATCAGGAAGGCGGCCAATGCACGAGTTTGTTAAGGAAAGGATAGCTCAGGGAAAGCGATGGATTGGCATTCCTGGTGGGCAAGACTGTTAGAGATGAACGGTTCAACAAAAGTGACCTGTTGGCACGCGTACGACAAGAAGGATGATAGCAACTGAATGAAGACGTGGAGAACCGCCATGATTAATCAGACGCTACCAGGAGCCAGCAAGTTGGTTTAGGGAAACTGACACAGTTTTGTAAACCCTAAGGGTTTGGGTTTGGGTCTTCAGCATTGTAAAGACATGACCTTCTGGCATGATCTATTTAAGAAGACAATTTTGTATGGGATGGGGTTACTTTTGTTATGACTTTTTGTTGTATTGTAAAATATTTCTGAGTTAAGAAGATTGTAAAGGCTCTGCTACTGTGTGCGTAGAGGCCTATCTAAGAGGAAGGAAAGTCTGCAGCTGTGTGCGCAGACTAAGAACGGCTATCCCCATTCCTTTCCAAGAAATATATTACCAACCGTTCTTGTGGATGTAGCTTTCCATCCGGGGAAGTGAACCACGTTAACCACTGTGTTGTGTGATTGTGTTTATGAATGAATGATTACTTGTGTTTTCTGTCAATGAATGTCTAGATGTTTCCTTACATACTGTTATGAGAGAGATTTTATATGCATTTGCCATTAGAAAAGTATGGATATGATGTGGTAAGTTCTGTATGAATAGATGGATGGTGAACATTTAGTTTTTTGTATGAAGACAGTGAATCATTCATTTGGTTAAGTACTTTCTTATACGCAGTAAAGGAATGCATAACAGTTGGATTATATCAGTCATCTATGTTCAAATTGTAACATCCTAAATTAACAAATGAATGTTAGAAGAACAGTCCGTTAAGCGCCTGAACGAATGAATGAGTGATATTCATTTCAGTGCCTTAAGTGTTTTCAAGATAATCCGAGTATAGAATAAAGTTGTATTGTTCGCAGCTTCCATAGAAGTCCCGCGGCAGAAAGGATCTTAAGGATGGTTCGCGGTGTATCCGTCACCGCGTGGTATTTGGTCATGGCACATATCTCATCGCGCGCTGCACAGTCTTGTCTCACAGTGCACCTTCCCTATCCCGCGCTGTGCAGTACGTTCAACTAATCAACTCATCACTTACTATGGAAACCTGATTCCGCAGTACCCCATAGATACACCTTGGGTGAGACCTCAACCTGCTCACAGGTTGTTGCCGAAAGGGCCGGTGCGAAGGGGTTTTGTTGGTCAAAGGGGAAACCGAAAAGAACTTGGGTCTTATAGAAAACCTCTGGGTTAGTTATATCCAACAAATGGTTCCATTGTCGTGCTAGAATCTGTGATGAGTTGTAATTGTGATGTGTGACGAAGAATACCAGTTCCCGGAAGGTTCCGACAATTGGCATCCCGAAAAGACAGAGATCCAAGATTGGTGGGATAAGACCATAAGAGACTTTAAAAGGCAAGAGAATAGACATCCGCATCTATGTGACACACAGTGATCGGATAGATATCTGTGGAACGATATTCACGAGATTTTCTGGGCATCATTTCCAAACGAGCTGCATGCGTGGATCTCGGGGCTCGTAGAGAAGAAAACTTGTTTTCAAGGAGGAGTTCCTACAGAGTGGAATCCAGAGCTCACAGCGCAACTCAAAGCGATAGACAGCCCATTGACACGCACAATTGACTTTTGGGTCGATCATATGCTAGAAGGATTTGTAACAGAATTTGCTGTAGACACACTCAAATCCTATAGCTAAGCAGAAGCATACTTTTTCGGAGGATTCCAAGGTAAGTTACTGAACAATCTCAGTCTATACATTAAGATGTTTTTATCTGAGAAAGGTGTTTTAAGAATGTAGTAAGATTTTCAAGTTTGTCATGGTAAACAATATATTTAGTGATTCTGACGAAGATACCCATAATCTTAGAAGTGGTAAGAGATATAAATTTAATAAGAATCTTGGAGGCCCTGCACTCCACATAGATACTGAGATTCCTTGTGACCTTGACAACGAAGCTGTGCCACCATTTACCCTTGAAAACCCACCGACTGCAGAGACCATGCCACCCTTTTCTCAGAACCCGCACACTACACAGCCCACCCCGCAGAATACTCAGCCCAGTACGTCTCTCCCGATAAGCCTATTTGTTTTCACTGCACAAATCCCTTTACAGCAGTTGCGCACTAATCTAGGCACTCCACCACCTAATAGGACAATGGAAAACATAGATATGAAGTTACCAATATTCAAAGGAACTGGCCTAGAAGACCCTGACCAGCATTGGTTCCTCTACGAAGCCGTATGGAGTGTAAGACAAATTCAGAATGATGACGCGAAGAGAGCATAGCTCATCACCACTTTCAGGGACACAGCTTTACATTGGTTCATGAAATATTCTCAGACACAGCCCAGAACCCTTGCGGAGATCAAAGCTGCACTCGTGGCCGAGTTTAAGAAACCCAAATCTGAATCTCAGTGTATAACCGAATTGAAAGAAATAAAGCAGAAAACGACTGAAACGGTTTGGGAGTTTGATCAGAAGTTCAAGACCCTATTGGACCAAGTAAGCTTTATTATAGCTCCGGAACAGCATAAGGAATGGTTCATTGCTGTGACGTTTCCTCATATTAGATTACCATTGATGCAGCAGAGGGTTACGTCGCAAGAAAAGGCCTTAGAGATCGCAATGAAGTTAGAGGCTTCATTGATCGGTGAAACTAGCTCTGGGATGTCTCAGATCCAAAACCAACTGACCACCCTGACACTAGAGCTGCAAAGCATGAAGAATGGCAAAGAACAAAGGTATGAACCTAAACATGAGGTCTGGTGTACAAGTTGTAAAGGAGAAGGCCATGACCGGGAGCATTGCCCGTTATTTCGTGACTATCTTAATAGTGGTGCGCCCAACCCAATAAATCAGAATCAGGCCCCATGGTGTGAAATTTGTAGAACCACAGGACACAGACCTGAAGATTGCTATCTCATACAGAAGTATGTGAAAACACCTAAAAACTTATACTGCACTTTCTGTGAATCAGTTGGACGTGATGAATCCAACTGCCACGCATATGAGCTAATGAATGAAAGAAAACGGGATATGGAGTCAATGAGAGGCGTTGACTTGTACCGCGTACAAGAAGATAACCGGCCCAAACAGGAGAATATGCAATATGACCAAGGAGGATGCAGAGGTCGTGGTGCCAAATACCGCGGCAAAGGAAGAAATGCTGGCCCGACGCAAGGAAGAGGCCGCGGCTAGGTTATTGGCTATAATTGTGGCCAACCAGGTCATGTATCTAGAGATTGTGTTAACCCATGCACTACGTGCAACTACTGCCCAGTACTAGAGGGTGAAATGCAGAAAAGAAGACGGATGGATGCACCAAACACAAACGTCCAGTGGATCGTAGTGGAAAGCAGACCAGTATATCCGAGCATCAATGTGGTCATGCGCAGTGGCGCTCAGACAGGCCGTGATAGAGGAGCAGAAGCTTCCACATCAGGAGCGACTCACACAAGCCAGACCCCTCTTGAAACAATATGGATAAGGAAGGCCCCAGGAAAAATGCCTACTCTTGAATTACAAAATAACAAGGAGGTCTTTGTCGACACACGGGATACCTTTAAAGAACCAGTACCCCAGTCAGAAAGGATTGTTGGGCTCTGATCTATCGGTGTTAATCAGAACTTAAATTTAATATCAATCCAGGTTTGTGAACTTCGAGACACATCCAAGTTTAGGACAGAGAAGCTGGACTTATTCAGAATTTAGCTGTTTGTAATTAATCTATTGATAGGAAATGAGGTACTGCAGCTCATAGAGACAAAATCCTCTTACAAGGGTAATTTCATTATTTCATTTTTAAGCCTGCAATGATTGATTTGTGAAAACATGAAGATTGAAGTAAAAATTAAATAACAATCCTATAAACCCTAAGATTTAAACTGCAAGATTCTATTATCACTGAAAGTCAATTACCAATTAATTTCTCTTACAAGACAGTGCTCATAATTTGTAAATGTCTTTCTATCATTTCAGTATCGAATACCAGCAATGGACAATTCACAGAAATCGTAGTCTGAACTATTCAATATTCGTAACAGTTAATCAGTGAAGAACAGCGTTTATCCAATACTGCAGTGATGTACAGTGACAGAATTTGTAATTCAAACCATAAATAAAAGGAACAGAGCATCAATGGAATCAATTAAAACTTGACTGTACTTGTTCTATGATCTATAAACTGGAAATTATATTTTGATTCATAAACTGGAAATTACATTCAAATGCATACCCAATCGATCAACCAGCAACAGGTAAGTGTGTAGAGTTTGACGATGGGGGCCCTCCAACGCCTTGCTCAACACACATAAAACGACTTCACAGAACTTAAAGCTTCGTATTCATTCACAGAATCGTTTTACAAGAGATACCACGCAGTTTCGGAAGCTCAAATGTAATGCATTCCTCTTCAAAATCGTGATCCCCATCTCATTGTTTTGCAAATGATTTATACAAATTCAAAATCAAACTGAAATTACTATAACCCTACATCTAATTAATGCTCAGAGCTAGTCGAGATCATCTTCAGAATCGTGGGGTTCCACAAAATCAGCATTGCTCCTTCTTTTGTGTTGAACGCAGAACAGGTGGCCACATTTAGCTCTGCTTGACTCGACATCTGCATAGGCCACTTCTCCTGACTGTTGGATGTTCATCCATCTGTGGACATTAAGGATCCATTCCTGATCTTCTGTTTCCCTCCTAACTGTCCTGCAATTACTCAACTTTGGAAGTAATACGGGAAGTTAGTACATCCCGTAATTTTAATAAAAATCCTAGTTAAAATGCCTAAAAATCACAAAACTCAATTTATTAATAAGCAAATAACATTATACCTCTTTGACCAAGGTTTATGGGTGATCTTTAAGGCTTTCTACTCAAAATGGAAATTTTATGAAGGAAATGAAGGTTATCTAAGAGGCAAAAAGGGGTCAAAATAGTGCCCAACAAGGATCTCGTTGTGTAGTGAGATACTACAGGTTGAAGACATACCTGCTGCCTATGACAAAACAAGCACTGCGACAAGTATTAGCACTTCTGTTGCATAGTTCTTGTGAAGCTGCATGAAGCTACTCAAAAGTGAGAATGGCATAGTAGAGCTACAGAAGCTCATAAACCAATATGAGCCGCAGAATGGAATGAAGACTTCTAATAGCACAGTACATCACATAAGGAAGCATAAAAGAACATGCTGAGAAATGAGGCTTACCACGCAGATAGGAGATTTTGAAATGGATAAAGTCATCCTTGATCTGGGATCAGAAGTAAATGTCTTGACTAAGCAAACATGGCAGCAGATGGGTCGACCAAAGTTGCTATGGTCACCTATCCAGCTGAGAATGGCTAACCAAGAGAAAGTCATACCTTTTGGCCAGTTAGCGGATGTAATAGTCGACATCGATGAAGTCCAAAGTCATGCAGACTTTGAATTTATCAAGATAGTGGATGATAGTCGACCGTTTCTTGCGTTTCTAGGAATTGACTGGGCTATTGATAACTTGGCTATCATAAATTTGAAGACAAAGAAGATGATATTTGAAGGAAAGCATCTTAGGGTCATCGCACCGTTGGATCCTGCAGATGGTGACAGATACAGCGAGCCGATTCAGGAGGAATCCAAGGCTCAAGATTTGGACCAATTATACCAGCTCACAGTGAACCAGGAAGATTACATTAATCCCACTACGGATCGTACACTCAACTGGAGATGCGACAGCTCCTGCATCTATGATTCGGAGGCAGGACTGGAAAATTGGCAAAGCCGGATGCATGAAGTATCAGCAAGAAGGTATGCGCATCTTACGAAATCATTGCGCGGGATCGAAAAAGAAGTAAGTCCTATTCCCACATATAGTGGTTCTGCTAATATTTACAATTTTATCCAAGAATATACTGCAGCCATTACAGATGAGCACAGATTACCAACATTGGATATGGCACTGCGCGACACACCCGCCAAGTGGTGGAATGCACATAAGCACACATTGACCACTTGGGATCAATGCAAGGTTAAGATGCAGATCCGATTTGTTGAAAGGGTTACCTTACCCTTTGGGAAGTTTAATGGACAGATAGATCCTAGTCAACACATTGAAGTCTGTTCATAGGCATGGGTGGAAAGACCACATACAGAATGGGTCCATCTATTTGTACATACATTGGACGAGGGTATTCGAAAGAAATGGTACCTAGATCTGGAGCTACGCAGCGAAACCACTAATTGGGAGATGCTCGCTGTGAACTTCCAGAAGGACTTCAGTTTTGAAGATGAGAACCCATTGATCCATGACGTGTTATAGCTAATTAAGGAACGCATATTCAGGGAAGACTGTCCTCACAGAAATATGACATTGGAGGAATTCTTCGGGGCAGATCGCATTCCTACACACCTACAGTCAGAATGGAAGGAACACGAAGAACATCTTATCGAGTGTTACAACCTGGCTGAAGACATCGATGATAACGATGAGGACGAACCGCGCAACATAGCCATACCAGAATCAGAGGGCGCGTGCAACATAGAAGGACCTTCGCTAGAAATCCCAGATATGAGAGGGCCAGTAAAGACTCAGAAGGTGAATATTGGCACAAGCGAAGAACCGAAGTTCGCAACAATAGGAGACTATTGGGACGATCAGACTGTTGCAAAGATCGCAGACACCTTGCATGAATATCAAGAACTGTTTCCAACTAAATTCACAGAAATGAAAGGCATTTTGGGAGACCTAGGGGTTATGAAAATACCTTTGAAGCTAGGCGCAAAGCCTGTGAATCAGAGACCGTACAGACTAAATCCACGCTACAAAGAAAGAGTACGCGCAGAGCTGGATAAAATGCTTGAAGCAGGAATTATTGAACCTGTTGAAGAATCCGAATGGATTAGCCCCATGGTCATTCAAGACAAGAAAACAAAAGGTGAGATCAGGATTTGTGTGGATCTCAGAAAATTGAATGATGCTTCCATGCACGACCCATTCCCTACTCCTTTCACGGACGAAGTGCTTGATAATGTTGGAGGGAATGAGGCCTATTCTTTCACTAATGGTTTTTCAGGGTATCATTAGATAAGGATTGATCCCACAGACAGGCATAAGACGACTTTTGCTACAGAATCAGGGTCGTTCCAGTACACAGTAATGCCTTTTGGCTTGAAAAACGCACCTGCCATATTTTCTAGAGTGGTCGTCACAGCATTTAAAGAGTTTTATGCATAAGTTTCTCGAAGCCTATTTTGATGATTGGACTATGTTTGGTCTATTGAAGAACCATTGTGCAAACCTCAGAATGATGCTTGAGAAGTGTCGATAGCATCAGATCTCTTTAAATCTAAAGAAGTGCATTTTTTGTGTTCCTTATGGGATTTTACTTGGGCACATTGTTTGTAAGCAAGGATTGATGGTGGATCTTGCCAAGATCGCAATAATTGCGAACTTGCCAACACCAAATTTAGTCAAGATGTTGCGCTCTACCTTAGGCCATACTGGATACTACAAGAAATTTATAAAAGGTTACGCATAGATAACCGCGGCAATGGAAAAGCTGCTAAAGAAAGACACACCGTTCATTTGGAACGTGGAATGCAAACAGGGTTTTGATACACTAAAAGAAAAGATGGTTACTGTGCCGATTCTAGTCTTTCCAGACTGGACGAAGCCATTCCATGTCCATGTTGACGCATCATGCATTGCCCTGGGAATCATACTAGCTCAGCCAGGAGAAGGAGGTATTGACCACCCTATTGCATTCTCGAGCAGGAAGCTCTCTACAGCAGAGAAGAACTATACTACTACCGGGAGGGAAGGCCTTGCGACGGTATATGCCCTATAGAAATTTAGACACTACTTGTTGGGATCACACTTCCTTATGTTCACTGACCATTCTGTGTTGAAGTACTTGGTCAACAAGGCAGTGTTAGGGGGATGCATATGCAGGTGGCTACTGTTGTTCCAGGAATATGACTTTGAGATTATTGTTAAACCATGTATACTGAACTTGGGACCTGATCATCTGTCAAGGATTGAGTCAGGAGAAGAGCCGATGAACATTGAAGACAGTCTGCCTAATGCACAGCTATTTGCTATACAGGTTGTCGATGATTATCATAAGGATATCATTAAGTTTTTGACAACAGGGCTGACATCGTAGGAATTTTCTGTCCAGCAGAAGAAGTAGCTGGTGGTGCGTGCCGCAGACTTCACTATAATTGCGGGTCAGTTATACAAACTCGGGACGGATGAAGTCCTGCATAGATGCGTACTAGATCATGAGAAACCATTTATCCTAGCAGATGCGCATTCAGGGATCGTGGGAGGTCACTATTCAGGAAGAGCCACCGCGCAGAAGATATTGCGCGCAAGGCTATGGTGGCCCATGATCCACAAAGATTCCAGAGAACACTGCAGGAACTGTGATGTCTGTCAGAGGACAGGGAAACCTTCATGAAGAGATGAGATGCCATTGAACCCATAGTTGAGCCTCCAGGCGTTTTGAAAAATGGGCAATTGATTTCCTGGGTCCTATAAACCCACCAGGAAAAAGAATTGGTGCAAGGTATATTATTACTGCTACTTATTACCTCACCAGATGGGCAGAAGCAAAGCTAGTAAAGGACTTCAGTGCAGTTCATTTTTGAAGAAATATTATCAAGATTTGGCTGCCCAAAGATTTTGATGAGTGACCAAGGTACTCACTTTTTGAACAAGACCATTGAGGCACTTACAGAGGAATTCCACATTCGTCATTAGCGCAGTACTCCATATCATCCACAAGCGAATGGGACTGTTGAGGCTTTCAATAAAATACTGGAGAATGCACTCACTAAGATCTACAATGTAAATAGAGATGATTGGGATTTGTGCATCTCATTTGTGTTATGGGCATACAGGACTACATGCAAGAAATTGACAGGATATACACCTTTTCAGTTGGCTTACGGGCAGGAGGCTATAATGCCAATGGAATATATTGTCCCTAGTTTGAGGATCGTTGCGTTCACAGGGATGGCAGACCGCACAGCATTAGAAGAAAGGTTGCTACACCTCGTTGGGTTGGAGGAAGATCGCTTCATTGCCAGCTTCCACTAGCAAGCTCAGAAAGACCAAGAGAAAGCCTGGCATGATCACCATATCAAGAACAAGTGCTTTCAGGTAGGTGACCTAGTCCTCCTGTATGATAGCAAATTCATGAAGTTTCCTGGTAAATTTAAGATGCATTGGCTTGGCCCATATATTATGATACATGTTACTACCAATGGTGCAGTCCAGTTAGCCAATTTAGCTGGCGATACCTTACCAACTTTGATAAATGGAAGTAGACTAAAGTTGTGCCATGATAATCCTGCTTCGCGGAACCTTGGATAACAAGTGGAGGAAGAGATTTCTAAGTGTCAAGTGTAGTTGAAATTGGGCACTAGAAATGTAAAGGAGTCTGTACATGTATGATAAGAAAGATGATATATGTACCACGCAGCAGTGTTGAAGCTGCGCGGGGGGGAAGAAGAAGAAGAAAAATTTTCGCACTGCGCAGGAGTCTAAGTGGTCTGCCGTGCAGATCGGTGCAGCACCCAGAGAAAAATAGCCGTTACATTACTTTTGAGAAAATAGCCGTTAGATGACCTGTTATCACATATATAGTAGTCGGGCTACCACACATTATTTTTTTGATTCCAATACACTATTCATCCAGTTCCCTTACATTGAGATGCTGAGATGAGCATCTATATTGGATCACTATCAAATTTTGGACAGTATATATTTTCCCCATGCCATGACTGAGTCTCAGGACACTCAGAGAGATGACCGATGTAGCTATTATACCATTGGTATAGAGCAGTCAGTAGTGCCCATAGTTACAATAGCAGTTTCAGAAGACAGATGATGGTTCAGAGGATGAGCATTCAGGTATATGACTCAGCAGGTATATCATGGTGTTGTGGTTATATTGCTTTTATATTCATTCTTATGGCATGTCTTAGCATTTAATGTCACGATCTAGCGATCATATAGATGTGTGGACCTAGTTGATCTTATTATATATATTTTATTGTCCCTACTCAGACTTAGAATTTCATTATTCATACTCATTGGTTTTACCCTCCCTAGGGAAAATAGAGGTGATCATTCCACCATACCTTGGCTTGCTAGTGTTGGCTCCATTATTGATTGTCTTCATACATCCATTACCTACCTTTTAGTCTATCACCCTGACTTACTACTTGACTAGTGACATGGAGGATCTTTCCCCACTGTCGCCTCTGTATTGGATGAGCTTCCCTGTTTATTGTGTCTCGGCTCTGAGTTGGTGACAAAACTTACCTATGGTAAGTTGGATTTCCTTGTGAATTCCCCCTAGTCACTTAAGTTGTGTTGGCTAAACCTGAAACTTTTAGTGCTGCCATGAATACAAAATCTGGAAAATGAAATGTTATATTTTGTATAAAGAGCCCGTTCATGCAATGTGTTTCTCAACACACATGAATGAAAGGCATGCCAAATGAAAATGGCCATGAAAATAAAATGTTATATCTTTTGTGAAATAAATCCCTAGGTAAACAAGCTATCTGTGACACACCTAGAAGTGCTCAGGTAAACAAGTCCCTTAAAAACACACCTGTAGCAAAAAGCCTAAAATAAATGTAAATCTATGCAATGTGTTTATAAACACACATAGATCAAAGGCTATGGAAACTTCAATCCCAAAAGCAATGGAACATAAATGCTATATCAAAACAATTGCTGGCCTCATTTGTATTATGGATTGTGCACATCTATTAAAGGTGAATAAACCCTCTTTAAACAACTTATCCATTTGTGAGACACCGTCATTCCCTGTGTTGTTGCTCATTTAGTATATACTATGGTGTGTATTCCCTTTCCCATATCCAAAGTGTCACAATGTTGAGTCAGTTAGTCATCCTTTAGCCTAGCCAGTTTATTTTAGCCTTCACCCTTCACTAGCAAATTGATCACAACTATGAAGTGAGTATGGTCTTGAAAGTCTAGTCTGAGTCATAATAATAATTAATGACATTATATATTTGTTGGTAGATCACCAGTAATAATTACTTTTTGCTATAATTGCTATTTGAATGAGTTGTAGAGCATGCATTAACCTTTGACACTTTGCAGCAACTTCTGATGATAGTCTGAGTTATATTTGGTCAATATTGACCTGGTCATACTTAGTTTGACCAAGGTCAATCACAGGACATGATATGATTGGACCTTGTGATGATACAGATAAATGATATGTGGTCTATGTACATGTACATGATGGTTCTATGCATCAGATACAGGTTTATGATGATGATTTATGGTTTTCAGTGTTTATTGATCATTTACAGATTATTATTATTTCACCTGTTTGGGTATATTGGATATATTATATGATCATGCAGAGATCCATAGGGTGTATGAGTACACATCTTGGATGGATTTGGACCTTCTGAATCCAATGAGATAGTCCATTTTCAGTTCCAGGCAGTTACAGTGATGATTGAGCCTCAGTAGGCTATCCCAGTGCAGTTTTGGTCTGTCAGAGACCTTGTCAGAGTAGAGATGGATTTTATCTGGTTGACCTAAGGCGTTGTACATGGAAGGGGTGGTCCAGCCACTTGTTTTTACCATATTAACCCCCTCCCGGACACACTGGTGCCCTCACCTTAACAGCGCAGCCACTCCAGGAGGCATTTTGGGGCAGTTTCACGCTTCCCGAGGTAGTTCAGGATTGGTAGAAATGGCTACAGAGGAATTCAATTTGGGCTACTGAGGCAAATTTTTGGCATGGGATGATTAGTGATGATGTGTGGGATGTCTTCCACACCTTCTCCAGCAATTTCAGCTTCATCAGGACCCATATCCATCACTTATGGCACTTTTTGATGATTTCTGAGGCCTCCTAAGGCCCACGATTTGTCCACAGAGGCATGATTTGGTACTTTGATGACTATTTTATTATTATTGTGCTATGGGGATTGACCAAGGGTGTCTAAAATTAACCCTTGGACCCACCATGAGCTAGTTGTTATATTTTGTCATCATGATTTGGTGGGATCCCCTCTCCTAGGGCGATTTTGTCCACTTATTGTTATATTTTATTAGTGATCCATGTATTTTATTGTTGAGCTGATCTCAACCATTGATTAGATCTCTAGATCTTTTAATCTTATCCACTCATTCAAAAAGTGGTTAGATTATGGGCTCTCTCCCTCCTATTTAAAGGAGAGAGCCTCTCATTGTAAAGGGGACTTTTGGCTCTGGATTATTGGAATAGAAAATTATTATTGCATCTATCTCCAATGTTGTGGTGAATGTCTTTGGTGTTCGCTCGTTGATTCTTCCTTTACACTGAGTTATTGGAGATCTTGTCTTGCCATAATTTCTGTACCATTTTTGCATCTACAGGTGGAGGCCGAATTCATCTAAGGAGGATGTATTCGTAGGGGAGGACCCTCCCTACTTCTTCTTTGGGTTTCTTCATTAGTAATAGGGAGTATTACTGTCCCAGGACCTTCTATTTCATGTTACTTTTGCACTTCGCTTGTATTTCCTCCATACTTGACCTTTCTGATTGAAATCGCTTTCCTTGGATTGATAGGTAGAGGAGGTCGCACTTGTGGGCTTGGGCATCATTTCGGCAAGCAAAATCAACAATCTCTCATTTGATCTCTACGGGAGTCTTCCTCAACAACAAGGCATCTCATTCACATCACTCAGGTATGATCTCAAGGTAATTTATTTCCATGATCTATCCATTTGTCTAAGCTACTCCAAACCTTAATTAATCAAAACCCCCATTTTACATTTTCTTAGATCTACTAAGATCTAGTGGCTTCTTGGGTATGATATTTAAAACCCACCTCTATAGTATCCACAACATCCCGGATCTATAGTTTGGTGAGGATTGGCCTCCATTTGACCCCCTTCCCAAGCTAACTTAGCTTCTCCAAGTGAGGTCGCACTTCTTGGGGAAGGTGAGTTGACCTAGATCTAGTACATGGGTAGTTGAGATTTCAATTGATTCTTAATCTACACATCCTAAAACCTACCCCTAGACTGTCACTTTTCTGATTTCTACCTTGTGGACCCTATTCCACATTTTAAGGGATTTAATCCCCATTTTGGACCACTTGGTATCTTAAAACTCAGATCTAGTAAGATCTAACCCTTGGATTTCCTTGATTTTCTAGAGCCACATTGTCACTTGATTAAACTACTTGGATCTAAAGTTTGGATGCCATTGGACTTGTCTTGATCCCATTTATCCCACTTTTTACCCTCCTTGGGAAAGGTCGCACTTCTTGAAGGGATTGAATTGGTCCACTTATAGGCCATGGGTAGTTGAGATTTTGATGGATTTGGAACAAGCATACCTTAAAACCTAGGTCTAGTAGGTCACTTTGTGAAATCTTGCCTTGGGGATAGCATTCCTTGTTTTAAGGGATTGTGGTCCACTTAGGTCAAATCATGAACTATTAGATCTAGACACATCCATCCATCAAACCTTTAATACCCCACTTGTCTTATGCCATAGGGTTCATCAACCATAAGCTAATCTCTTCTTGACTCCATTCATCCCAATTCCCAAGGCACTAATCTCTCTCCAAGTCAATTCGACTTTCCTAGATTGTTGGATTAACTTGTGGTTTGATCCTTGTTTGATGAACCAAAGATATACTCATTGAACCCCTTACTTATCTTGTGACTTCATCCTTAGGTCTAGGATACACCATACACCTTGCAAATAATTCACTTATACTTAACTTGATTTGGTGTCTTGGTTTGATCTCTCCAGTCGAGAGTAGATCTGGGACTCCCCCTTTGTTGTCTGGGCTAGATAGCATAAAGTGAAGGTTGCCTCGACTGGTGTGACAACCATCTATTGGAAGTTGAGGTGATCGTGGTTGAACCTTTTGAGTTTCCCTTCCCTACTGCCATCCATTAATGGATACATCCATAGGGGTAACTACAGTTTAGGTGATAACATGACCGTTGCAACAACCGCTTCAGCATTTAAGGGGAAGCTATCCATTCTGGACAGACTGACGAAGGAAAGGACTGGAAAATCCGATGGATTTGGCCACCAGAGGACACATTTAATGCATATTTAGTTGTTGAAGGGCACGAGAGAAGGTCAGCTACGCCTATAAATAACACCACTTGAGGATTCATGGGCGTTACTGAGCACTTAGAATTTTCTTGCGACCTCCCCTTGCAATAATATCCATCTGTCGTCTGACTACCATAGTCGCTATCTAATCAGTGAATGTCCAAACCTTTCTATAGAGAAGAAGAGCTTACCATTGAAGAAGCACTTAGAGTCTTTCAACACGGAGGGATTCAAGAGTTAATGAGAATCCCTTCTAAGAAGGTTGTAACAGAACAAGGCCAAGGATCCCATAGATCACCGAGAACCAATCCAACCATGCAAGACAAGGGGAAGGAGACAGTCAGTGCACCTCGAACCAATAAGCCAAAGCCGAGTTCGACAGTGCCAAGGCATCCCATTTTCACGAAAGAAATCCCTCTGAATATGACCCCTGAGTACATATCACCTCGGGCACTAAATGCCCCCATCTATAAGCTAGCCAAGAATGCAAAATACGACATCCCCTTGTCGCCAATTTCGAAGCATGTCAAAATTACAACCAATTTGTTGTGCAAGATACCGGAATGTAAATGGGAGGACTATGACCTCTTGGGAATACAGAGAGACGAGCCACATGATCCCAAGTACCTATAATTTCAGCCATACCAGTACATGTGCAGGAAGAAAGATGCCAAAGGAAACCTCAATCTGGTTGCTGAAAGCTAGTTGACACCGGTAGTGCAGTCAGGACTGCTGAACCTGCTGCGACTACCCCACTTTGAACGGTCGACTGAGCTGAATGTAGTGGTTCGTACCTTGATGGAACGAATCCACCAAGGATATCTATGGATGGATTGGCTAGTTGATATGGGCATCGACTTAATCCATCTCATTACGAGATTAAGTAAGCAGGGAAAAGACCCAAAGCTGTTCTTCCAGGGGAAGAGCACAGAAAAGGATGCAGTGACAAAGATGAAGAAAACTCACGTGCTGGTCAAAGGAAAACAAGGTTTTCCTACTGACGAAATTGAAGACAAAACAACCAAGTTCGTCACCCAGTTACTCGCAGCAAAGGTATTACAGACGGCAAGACCTCTGGAGGTGCTTGCGGGTGCAGTATTGCTCGGTGCCGCGGCTTGTGAAGGCACCGAGTTCAACTGGTGCCAATATCTATTGAATGAGTTCATGGAAGAACTCAATGACATTCAGTTGACTGGAGGAAACTTCCATTTCACATGGTTGATTTTTCTCATCACATTTATTGGATGGAAGGAGCCGAAGGACTATGTCAACGTCAGCTTTGATAAATCAGACCCCAGAGGAGTCAGGTACATGAACCTCTGGGCAAATCTCGATCCGCAGTGCCAACATGCAACTCAAGAAGTTTTCTACAAGTATTACACGCAGTTGTGTATCGTGATCGCCTCTACGCCAAGGATAACAAAGTAGGTAACAAGCAAATACATACGCATTGTTAATTTTACTGCTGACATGCGTTGTGTGTTTATTTCCCCAAAGGTGAAGATGAAGAAGCCACAGTTTTGCCCTGGAAACTACCACATGACAGAGGAGGACATCGAGCTCATTATGAAAGAATGGCCGGCGGACTACTGTGTGGAAGTTCTAGACGTCCCCACAGATTCAGAAGATGATGAAATAATTCCACCACCACGTCCAATTCTGGAAGAGACGGGAAAGAGGAAGGAACCAAAGAATCTAATGCAGCCAAAGGCAAGGAAGAAATAGAAAGCGACGAAAGCAACCTCTAACACAGTACTGAAGGAGGATGAATTTGATATGATAGCAGACAAAGTCAACGAGCAGTTGGAGGAGTTCATGGCCGATAAAGAGAAGAAAGATAAGGCCATCCAAGATGACCTGCAGAGGAACTGGCTCGCGATGCAAGGGCTAATGAAAAAAGTTGAAGATGTGCACAAGAGCCTGGCATTGCCGCACGACCCAGAAGCAGAAGGAAGGTCCGGAGGATCCTCGCAGTCGAGACCAGCGCAACTTGTTGTTGTGCTACCAATAAAAATGAGACTTGTTTATCTCGATCCAATGGCGATCACAATGCCCATGTCAGAGGACGTGGCCCTGGACACAACAAATGTCAAACGGGTGGAGATCGACTTGGCAAAAATCTCGATACCAGGTCTACATTTTTTGAACACGCAAATTAGGGATGAGCTGCGTGACAGAGCTGTGGACTCAAGGAAAGCAGAGTCGGAACTACAAACAGAAAATAGATAGCTCGAGGAGTCAATCTCGCGCAGCAGAATGTTGCTTGAAGACAAACAAGCACGAAGGCAGAGATTGGAGGCTACCATTAACTCTGTTTCAACAAATATTGAAGAAGTGCAGATTCAAGACGATCCTGCAGATACTGTCTTAAAGATAAGGGACACGGTGCACTCCCTTAAGTCAGAGATGGAGGACAAGATAATCCTCTATGAAGCCGATATCAACCTACTGAAAGTAAAGATCAAACCGGAGGTTGTAATCACCGATCGGAAGCTGAGAGATCAAGCAATAAAGATCGCAGCAGAGGTTGCGAAGTGACAGAATTTACTTCACGAATCCATGAAGGCATTCACAGCCCTTGAAGAGAATCTAGGGCTGCAGTAGATCAAGACCATGGTAAAGGAGAAGTAGACCATGTTGGAAGCACTGGATGCAGAGGCAAAGACTCTACCAGCAAGTGATCGGCTACAGAAATTCAGGGAGATATCTAGCCTAAAGAAAGAAGTCCAAGTATTCAAGGAAAAGGAGACTACGTTAGACAATCAGCCACAGCCACTCCTAGAAGATGTCATCGTGGTGTCGTAGCAGAAAGAAGATAAACTGAAAGAGCTGCGCGACAACCAAGAATAGGTAGAAGCCCAAATCGGAGAAGAGATAACACCGCAGGTGCTTGATACAGTCAAGCAGGTTGAGCGGGAAACAAAAGAAACAATGGAGAAATTGATGAACACTTACAGTGAGTTCGCAGCAAAGTTGACCACACAGATCGGAGAGCAAATTCCATTGGTGGACATTGAAAGTGGCTCGGGGACGAGCCACATGTAAGTGTTAGGGGCATGTTAGGCCTGGCCCAACTGGTCCATTTTTGGTAACATTTTTGAAGGTAGAAGAACCTGAGCTGAGCGTAGCTCCGAAAAAGATGGAATTTTGGTTAAGTAATGGGGATGCTACGAAGATGCACACAGTAACCATGTTTTGATCAATGCTGCGAAGATCAGTATTGCACAAAAGCAGTGCTGCGAAGATAGGAGGCCGTGTGGAGCCAGCAAAGAGGAATGCTGGATGAAGGACAGGTACAGGTACCAGTCATACCGGCAGCAACCTATTTTTGGGAAAGATGCTCCGGGAGTGCCAAGTGGCGGGCATGAGTAAATCAGGAAGGCGGCCAATGCACGAGCTTGTTAAGGAAAGGATAGCTCGAGGAAAGCGATGGATTGGCACGCCTGGTGGGAAAGACCGTTAGAGATGAACAGTTCAGCGGAAGTGACCTATTGGCACACGTGCGACAGGAAGGCTGATAGCAATATAATGAAGACGTGGAGAACCACCACGATGAATCAGACGCTACCAAGACCCAGCAAGTCTGTTTAGGGAAACCGACACAATTTTGTAAACCCTAAGGGTTTGGTTTTAGGTCTTCGGCATTGTAAAGACATGACCTTCGAGCATGATCTATTTAAGAAGACAATTTTGTATGGGATGGGGTTACTTTTTTTATGACTTTTTGTTGTATTGTAAAAGCTTTCTGAGTTGAGAAGATTGTAAAGGCTCTGCTACTGTGTATGCAAAGACCTATCTGAGAGGAAGGAAATTCTATAGTTGTGTGCACAGACTAAGAACGGTTGTCCCCATCCCTTTCCAAGAAATATATTACCAACTGTTCTTGTGGAAGTAGCTTTCCATCTGGGGAAGTGAACCACGTTAACCACTGTGTTGTGCGATTGTGTTTATGAATGAATGATTACTTGTGTTTTCTGTCAATGAATGTCTATATGTTTCCTTACATACTGTTATGAGAGAGATTTTATATGCATTTGCCATTAGAAAAGTATGGAGATGATGTGGTAAGTTCTGTATGAATAGATGGATGGTGAACATTTAGTTTTGTGTATGAAGACAGTGAATCAGTCATTTGGTTAAGTACTTTCTTATACACAGTAAAGGAATGCATAATAGTTGGATTATATCAGTCGTCTATGTTCAAATCGTAACATCCTAAATTAACGAATGAATGTTAGAAGAATAGTCAGTTAAGTGCCTGAACGAATGGATGAGTGATATTCATTTCAGTGCCTTAAGTGTTTTCAAGATAATCCAAGTATAGAATAAAGCTGTATTGTTCGCAGTTTCTATAGAAGTCCTGCGGTAGAAAGGATCTTAAGGAGGGTCCATTGTGTAGCCATCACCGCGTGGTATTTGGCCACGGCACATATCTCATCCCGCGCCACGCAGTCTTGTCTCGCAACGCACCTTCCCTATCCCGCGCTGTGCAGTACATTCAGCTAATCAAATCATCACTTACTGTGGAAACCTGATTCCGCAATACCCCATAGATACACCTTGGGTGAGACCTCAACCTGCTCACAGGTTGTTGCCGAAAGGGCCGGTGCGAAGGGGTTTTGTTGGTCAAAGGGGAAACTGCAAAGAACCTAGGTCTTATAGAAAACCTCTGGGTCAGTTATAGCCAACAAACTCAGAAGAAATAAATTGTGTTACACATGCTTCCAACCATGGGTACCAGGGCATGAATGTGCTAAGGGGAAAGCACAATACATTGAAGTGTTTTCTAATAATGATGAGTATGAAGGGGTTATGGATGAAGAAGGAAATATATCAGACCAAGATGAGGGATATGATACAACATAATAATGGAAACAAGAAGAAAATCATCCTTCACCTGACAAAGGAAGGTTAGCAGTACTTTCAATAGTGCCTCATTACCACACTATTCAGTGCAAAGGAGTGTTACAAGGACAAAGGGTTTCAGTTTTGGTAGATGGAGGAGCCACACATAAATTCATTGATGCAGACATGGTGGAGAGGAGGAAGCTACCTACTGAACCATTTGATGGCTTCACAGTCATCATTCCAGGTCACCACACTATGGAGTGCAAAACATGGATTCCAAAGCTAGAAATCACCATAGGTAATTACACTTTTTTTTATAGTTTTTATGTGGTTGATGTTGCTGATACCGATGTGGTCTTGGGAATGCAATGGTTTTATTATTTATGGGGGCATATAGTGAACTATCAAATTCCTAAAATGAAATTCAAAGATTCAGAAGGAAAACAAAGGGTTGTGAGAGGGCAACACAGCTATCTAAATCAAGTATTGACTTCCCATAGTATGAGGTCTATATTGAGGCATGGAGATATTGAATGGGTTTTTGAATGTTGCATTACTTCACCCAAACCAAAAATAAATATTTCATAACATCCAAAGGAGATAAGGCAGCTCCTACACAAATATGCAAAGGTTTTTAGAGACCTTCCCCCTGGAAGGCCACCGGATAGAGGGGTTGATCACAACATTGTTTTGGAGGAGGGCACTTCTCCTATGCAAATTACACCATATAGGCATCCCAAAAAATTTAGAGAGGATATTGAAAAGGCTATCCAAGAGATCTTGGAGTTGGGACTCATTAGACCAAGCTCTACCCCCTATGCTTCTTCGGTTGTTTTGGTGAAGAAGAAAGATGGGACCTTGAGAATGTGCATTGATTTTAGAGCCCTCAACAAGAAGACAATAAAAAATAGATACCCCATCCCAAGAATAGATGAGCTCATGGATGAGCTACATGGAGCAAAATTATTCTCAAAAATTGATCTTAGATCCAATTACCACCAAATTCAAATGAAGGAGGAGGATGTTGGAAAAAATAGCTTTTCGATGTCACTATGGCCACTTTGAGTTTCTTGTCATGCCTTTTGGATTGACCAATGCTCCAGCCACATTTCAATCATGCATGAATCAAATATTCAACAAACATCTTCGTAGGTTTGTGCTGGTTTTATTTGATAACATTCTTATTTATAGCAAAACATGGGAGGAACACTTGTATCATCTAGAAGTTGTCTTGAAAATTTTGCATGATCAATCTTTGTTTGCCAAGTTGTCTAAGTGTGAATTTGGGCTGAAAGAAGTTTTATATCTTGGACACATCACTGGGAAATATGGAGTGAAGGTACCCTTGTTAAAAATCAGAGCTATTCTTGAATGGCCAACACCCAAAAACATCACAACTTTGAGAGGCTTCATTGGAATATGCACTTACTACAGAAAATTTGTTAAAGGGTTCTCTAAATTGACTGCTCCACTCACTGATTTGAAAACTAAGTATGCATTCAAGTGGGATGAAGAGGTTGAAAAGGATTTTCAAAAAATGAAAGAGGTAATGAGTAGCTGTCCAATACTTGCATTACCTGATTTTACTAAACCATTTGTCTTGGAATGTGATGCACTAGGAGAAGGGATAGGGGGTGTTCTAAAACAAAATCAACACCCTATAGCATTTGGGAGCAAAAAGTTGCAGCCACATTAGAAGATATATTCCATTTATGACAAAGAAATGTTAGCCATCATGCGTGCCTTGGCTAGGTTTAGACAATACTGGGTGGGAAACAAGTTTGTGGTAAAAACTGACCATAATAGTTTGAAGCATTTTCTCACACAAAACGACCTCAATGAAAGGAAACAGAAGTGGGTAAGAAAAGTCCAAGCTTTTGATTTTGACATTGAATATTTTAAGGGAAAGAGTAATGTTGTAGCAGATGCATTATCTAGAAGGCCATCATTCTCTCTTATGAACATTTCAAAAGATTGAAAAAATATGCTAATAGTTGAATATGCCAAAGATAGTTTTGCTTGTGGTGTGTTAGATGGGGTCAAAGGTGATGATAGGTAAAATTTTTGTGATGGCATAATCTACTATAAGGATATAATATATTTGGTTCATGGTTCAAATATCAAGTACGGTATTTTGAAGGAAGCCCATGACTCTCTTTTAGCAGGCCACCCTGGTTTTTTCAAAACATATAGGAAACTAAGGGAAAGATTCTTTTGGAAAGGGCTGAAAGAGGATGCTTTAAAATATGTGAATGAATGCAAGTCATGTCAGCAAAAAAAATCTAAACATACACATCCTGCTGGTCTACTACAACCATTGCCCATTCCACAACAAAAATGGGAAAGTGTCTCCATGGATTTTATTACAGGTCTTCCCAAGGATTTGGGTAAGGATTGCATTTATGTTGTGGTGGATAGACTCACTAAATTTTCTCATTTATTTGTTTTTACATCATCTTTTACTACTGCATAAGTGGCTGATCTATTCTTTAGAGAAATTTTCAAATTGCATGGACTCCCCAAGAACATTGTGAGTGATAGAGATAGCAGGTTTATGGGTGTCTTGGCAATAACTTTTCAGATTGGTTGGCACTGAATTGACTCAAGCACAAGCTATCATCCTCAAACTGATGACCAAACAGAGAGATTGAATCAATGGTTGGAAGGGTACTTGAGGAATTATGTTGGTGAGCAACATAAAACATGGGTGAAAAGGTTATATGTGGGTGATTTTTGCTACAACACTACTTTCCATATGTCCATTGGTATGTCTCCTTTTAAAGAACTATATGGTTATGAAGCACTTACATTTGTTGAGCAAATATTTGGTGATAGTAGAGCCCCAAAGGCTAAAGATTGGGTAGAAGAAAGTCAAGAGATTTTGAAACTCCTAAAAGACAATTTACAGGTTGCCCAAAATCAGCAGAAACGATATGTAGATCAACATAGAGTGGAAAGAACTTTTCAAGTAAATGATTTGGTCTATTTGAGGCTACATCCATATAAACAAACATCCTTGAATATGAAAGGGTTAGCAAAAGCTCAAACCAATATACTATGTTCCTTACAAGATAGTTCGAAAAGTTGGGGAGGTTGCTTATGAGTTGGAGCTTCTGGAAGGGAGCAAAATTCACAATGTATTCCATGTTTCATGCCTTAAGAAGGACATTGGTCAGAAAATATCTTTTTCAAAAACCCTCCCTCCATTGGATGATGAAGGACAACTTACACGTATTCTAGAAAAAATTATGAAGACGAGAGAAAGAAAATTGAGGAGTAGAACCATAAGGGAGTACTTGGTGCAATGGAAAGATTTGCCAAGTGAGGATGCCACATGGGAGGAAGAAAATTTTTTGCAGCATCCTAATTTAGAATTGCTTGAGGGAAAGAAATATTGGGTGGGGAGGATTTTAATGTCCCCACTCAAATAAATTCCAAAAGGAGAAAATTCCACCAATCTACTAGTTTCCTAGGTTGGGTGGAGACATTAAATTCGGAATAAGGAGAGTAATAAAACCAAATGGACTTTAGCATTGACATAAATATATTTATGTGGGGATAAAAAAATATTTATGATGAGAAAATAATATGGAACTTGGTCATGGAGACACATTGGTGGTATGGGACCCCCAAAAAGCTAGATTCCCCATGCCACATGGCATTCCACTCTCACCCATTCAAATCCAAGGTGGAGTCCACTATTATTGGGGTAGTTGGAAGGTCAAATTACTTGGGATGACTTAATGAGGTCGAATTTTTGCAGAAGCATAATTCTCATGCGAGAGGAAGAGACATTTTGGAGCTAGTGGGACACTTGGGCTAGATTCCCTAGCTTCTATGACACCAATGATGAAGATACCTATGACACTTATGAAAAAATCAGACCTGATGGTTGACATCTGACATATATGACATGTCAGGGCTAAAAATATCCTCCAATATGGCGCTCAATGGATTTAGGGAAGCCAAAGAGACACCTATTCGAATTTGGTGGAGGAGGAGGCTAGAATTGGAGGGACAAGTGGCACACATTGGAATCTCTTCCCAACTTAAGTTGGCATGAAGCTATTGGAAGGAATTCGACCCATGGAGGACCTTATAAGTTTATAAAAGACAATAACAAAGAAGGATGGTGGCTTTTTATCATTTTACATTTTGCATTTGGAGAGAAGATCTAGTAGAGAGCTAGTCTACTTGCCTTAGCACCAATTTTGAGGTTGAAAGATTCCCATCCTAATTGGGAATTGGAGAGGCCACTCAGAAATTTAATTTGGAGCTGCACTGGATTCTTTAGTTACAGTTTGAAGCTACAGGAGAGCTCGTGGTTGATTTAGCTATAACTCATTCTTGCATCTCTTTCACATTTTATTGCATATTTGGGCTCCTAGAGGAATTGCACCCTTGGTGAGATGTCGATCTCTTTGTGAGAGTCCAAGAATATCCATTTATTTTTATTATGATATATATAATTTGTATTTACTACTCATAAGACTCTCAGGTCGAAATACCAAGTGAAGTTATGTAAAAATACCAAACAATGCATAAATGATGCCATTTCCCCTAGATATTGTTATTGGAGCTTAAAGAGACATTTCGAGTTGTAATAGTTATTCTCTATGATTGTTTTGATGTATGGAGTGTTATTAAAGTTCTGAAGAATTTTCATTATCAGTGCACAAGTCCTTGGCACCTAAAATTCGAATTTCACAACACATGGTGAAAATTACTAGCTTTTCCCCTGTGTGAAATCTTGCATATAAACATATGATTTAATTGAGTTTCAAAAGGCCATAAGTAATCATTAAGGATACATTTGGGAGATCATTAAATCAAATTATCACTACCATACCTCTGTTCAGAAATTTGGAAGGGTTTAAGAGCATTTGGGAATTCATCTTTGTCCACTTCCCTTGGGGGTTTTGAAGCTCGAAATTGCTAGTAACTTTCCCTACTTTGTCTAGATTGTAAATGAATGTTTCAGAAGTGTTTTGAGGGTTGTTAAGAATCCATCAACCTCAGTTATATGTCTTAATACCTTTCAAATAATTTCAGAACCAATTTGGAAGCAGTACTGTCAATACTAGTCTAAGGGTCGAATTGGTTAAAAATTGCAATTTTTCCTGGTTTGTGCAATTTTTCTAAAAGGGGCACTACATTGAGCCAGGTATAATAGTGGAATCCATATCCAATTTAAAGTTTTATGAATTTTTGGGTTTTATTTGGAATAACTTAGTTGGATTCAATTATGCCCCAGGCTCTCTCACTCGAAGTTGATGTGATTAATGCTTTAGGGGTTTCTTTGCCCTAAAAATAACCATGGTTAATATTATTCTTTATGTGTCCATTTATTGGCTCTAGAACAAGCTAAAAGATACATGATTTTGAAACAAGAAATGTATTCAAATGTAATGTTGTTATGTGATCTATACATTTTTTCTTATCATACATTGAAATTTATATGCCACTAGATTATCTTCAAGAAAAAAAACTAGTATGGAGTCATTCCTCAGGGTTGCCTTTATCATAAAATTCACTTTGACCACAAACCCATGTCGAAATATGAACAAGTTTCACCTTAACCATACGTCTAAGTCTATTGCATGATGATCCATGATTGTTCATCTCTGGACAATGTGAGGAGGCAATTTTACCATAAGAAACTTTAGTATTTAGATGTTATTGTCAAGAATGGGCTTGTACTTTGCTAGAAAGAAATCCAAGGGTTTCTACTTTTCATTTTAGTAGAATCACAAGGATGTAATCAATGCTACAGAGGTGAATTTATCTTAAAATACCATAGTTAGTGCTATACCTTTGTGTGTTTTGTCTTATTGGATTTGGGGAAAAACTAATAAGATCCATGATGGTGCAAGAATAATTGCATTTAACTTTATTATTGGTGTTGAATTTGTACTTATTCTTGTATTGAAAGGAAATATCATAGCCATTATATTATCTTCAAGAAGAAGCACAAGTATGAAACTATTGCTACGGTTTCCTTTGTCCTCACATCCACTTTTAACACAAGTGCATGTATAAATTTGAATTTGCCTCACCCTAAACCGAATTCTAATTATCCTACTTGATGATACACTATCATTGGTCACAATAGATCTCATAGAGCTCAGTTGTACTGTATTGTCCAAGTGATGCACCGTTGTCATTGTGTCTTTTGAATTGCTTCTTACACTTGTCTTTTTGGAGCCACCAAGTGCAAAACTACTTGAAATACATATATGTGGACTTAGATGTAACATTCAATATTTGGGATTAAAATTTTCAAATGTAAGTGGAATACTTTTCAAAATGATTGCTACCAATTGTTCCTTGATCTAACTCCATTTTATTATTAAAAAGAGAATGAACATTGGAAAAGTCAATGAGAAGAAAATGTGATGATTGGAAAAGTTTATTTCTTAGAATAGGTTATTGCACTTTTTCATATATGAGCACATATCTATGCATATTATGCGTATGTTCCAATATATAGACTCTTGACCAATCATCCAAAAGAAAACGTGTCTAGATGCTGCATGTCCATTATTACATAGTTGTAATTGTTGGACAAAATTTGATGTAATGTTGTAATATCATATATGAAGGAACGACGCCAATAAGTTAGAGCTGACCAAAACATACTCAACACAATTTTCCCACAACATCTATTGTGGTGGGGTCTAAGGCTCTTTCTTACACACACTCAAGTTAAAAGATAGCGTTGGTGAAATAAACATCCTCAAGCTATCATAACACTTCATTATCCACACTATGCCAAATTCTCCAAAATTTTGACAACACTTTGTTTCAATACTCAATTATAAAATCATTAACTACATTTCTCTTTAGTGATGTTTCAACATCATGATAAGTATGAACCCACCAGTATTCCATGTTCATACATATAAAAATTGAATTGGATTGAGAACAAAATGAAAAAATATGCAATATTGAAAAAAGAACACAAATACAATATTGGCTACATACCTAATTACAACATCTTTAACATGTACTATCTTTATAATAAGGTCTTATATGTGTACAAAGTCCATATTTATATAATAAAAGGATACACATGTGGCCTAAACTTAGGGTTATTTTTTTGTTTCTTAATTTATAAATAGGCATTTCCCCCAATTTTTATGCATTTTGTTACACTTTAGCATTGCCACAATCAATTTGAAGTTGTTATTCCACCGAGATGTATTCCTTCATTATTATAGTATAGAAGGTCCTAGATAACCATAGTGAGTGGAGGATTCTAGACTCTTATGTTTATGCCTTGATATTTCCATTTATTTAAAAGTGTGGTTTCATTTCGTATTTAGGAATGCAAAAAGTGGTATTGAAGCTTGATTCAAGATTCATTTGTGTTGTGCACTATTTTTTCTTTTTCAAGAAAAAATTTGGGAAAAGAAAATGAAAAAAAATTATAGCCATGCTTAATTAGGACAAGGTTTATGAGTTCTTCAATTTCTTCACAAAATAAATTAGAGGGTTGTTGCAACAATAATTGGAGGGAAAAAGAACATGGATCATGTAAACCCACAATATCACTTCCATACTTAAGAGTGTTTACCAGTATATTTCAATGCATGGAGTAGGCTAAATTTGTAGCAATCTTCCATAACTATACTCCTTACTACTGCTTTAAACCAACACATACTATTGTCTTTAGTAGGATAAACATGTAGTAGTCTCCCCTCCCTTGTCAAAATATGATAACCCAACAAGTAAAATTCTCAATCTATTCAACGAGGATGAGAAACATAGAATCTTAGGTCACCTTTGTGATTTCAATCTATCAAAACCAATCTTTGGAAACAACCAATAGCATGTGCAAAATAAACCATATAACTTGCTCAAATCAACCTTCAAGAGAGAAAGATCATCCAAAGAGAAGTGCACATTGCATCAAGATCTCCAATAAACCAATAGAAATAGAAAATATGACATAGTGAAACCTTGTCTTGTTGTGTTTTTACAATGACAAGGATGGGCTAATTACATGACACTAGCCTCACGTAATTTTAAGTTATGAGCCTACAGGATAATGGAATAACAAAACAAACTTTAGTAGAACACTAACAAGCTCGGGTATAAGCCACTAAAATGTCATAAATAACCATATAAAAGTGCAATTAGACATTCAGACATTTACAACCTATTCTATCCCTAGAAACCAAATTTAGAAACCCTAGAAACACTAATATATCCCTAGAAACCTATTATATCCCTAAAAACCCTAGAAACCTAATCTAGCCCTAAAATCCCTAGAAACACTAATCTAGCCCTAAAATCCCTAGAAACACTAATCTAATTCTAGAAACACCAATCTAACACTAGAAACAAAATCTAGCCCTAGAAACCGTAGAAGGCTAATCTATATTAATTTTTCTTCTTAAGACTCGATCGAAATTAATTACAAGTTTTTAAAAACATCTCTAGATATAAATTGCTACGTAAGACTAGATCAAAATTGTGTAGGTGGATAAAGTTGCAAGCCCTAATGTTCTACTTTAACACCATAATATGCTTCTTATCCTCTTGAGGGGGGTGGCATTGCTCATTGTTGTAAGTATAAATTACTTTTGCAATACCTTGCACTATTGCACAGTTTCTCACATTTTGCATTTTCATAGATTTTCCTCATTTATCTATTGAACTTTACCATTCAAAATTGTTAACACATAAATATTGCACACATTCAACATTTTTGCAATTCACATAGTAAGGAGTCATCAACAAATTGAATACATCCCACCGAAGACATCCTCATCAGATCCAAGAAGAAATATGAGTCTAGAAATGTCAAAGAATAGTCAAAGGACAGGACCACCGAGCCTTATCTATGTTTAGGGGTGCAACTACGCACATTACCAGTTTTGTGCCAACTCGAGTCATGCCTGGATTTCCCTTCGATATCCATGTGACTGTCAAAACAATAGGATCTCAACCACCAGCTACGCATTAAAGGCTCATAAAGGCCCATCACCAACACAAATTCGAACTTGTCTTCTCAATATGATGGATTGGCATTCAATATCCCCCATTTGGTACCTTGAACCTAGTTCATGAGGTGATGGGGTACACACTTGGATCTAGTTGTTTATTGGCCACCTCTTGGCCTATAAAATGAAACCATGGGTATGCATCTTAGAGGAGAAACCAAGAGAAAGGTTATGCTACAAAAATTATATTGGAGCTTCCTCATAGCCCATCTCTTTCGTATTTTTTAGCATTCTCCAAGCTCCTTTGCCTCCTTCCTTCAAGGGACAAGTGCTTCTCTCCATTGGTTCTTTGAGCTATCTTGAATTTAGTGTGGACAAAATAGGCCCCCCTAAGGGAAATTGTTGGATTCCCTTTGAATCCTTCAACTCCTAGGTGACACTACATATATTTTCTTGAACATTGGGAAATCTAAATTGGTTCATGGATTGGTTCTTTGTTGTGGTTTGCACCCTCTTGTTCCCTTTTATCATTTCAAGTTATTTTTGTTTTTCTTTTGTTTTATTTCACTAACAAATCCTTATAGTATCTACTTTGGGGTTATCACATTTTATTTTTGTTTCTTAATACTGGACCTAGTCAACAACCTCAAGGGATTTCAGCTAAAGTGGGAGGGGCTACACACCTTTGTGCATAATTTCCCAAAACAATATTTATGGAGACTGCACTTCATTTTTGTCCATTTTCTCTTAACTAGGTTGTTAATTGTTAGGTAGCTAATTTTTGGTATATTTTCCTTTACAGGTGAATAGTTCCATACCCTTCATTCGAGAAATTCGGCCTCCTCTTGACCGTAATAGCTATTTCAACAGTCGCGCAGATCTCAGTGTCGTGGACATGTTGTTTGTGCACCAAATCATTTGACAGTTGCGTTGTCTGTGTAGTTTAACATACTTCTGTCCATGCAGTTTTTTCTTTAATTGGTCGTGCGAGCTCTTCATATTGTTACCATGTTATTGTGCACCACTGATTATTTTCTCTGCGCTACTACGCAACTATTTCTGCTTTTTGTGCTCTTCTACTCATTTGATTTGTTTTTATCAATTTTTCACAATCTTGCAGCCCCAATGGCCACTCACTAATTAACTAGAACTAATTAACTTGCAATAGTTACATGTTTCTATAGTAATTAGCTCACTTAGACTAATATTAAGGAGTAAAGAGTCCTTCTCTCTTGAAATCTACTTAGGTAACTGACATAGAGGCTTTCAATGGACCTCATTGTTATCACTGGTATTTGAGACATCTTATGTTCTTTGTTTACTTGGTATGTTTTTAGGCTAAAGTAGTGTAGAATCCACTTTTTGCACACAAGCAAGGACCTAAAGACTCTCCTATCCCCAAGTATTGTCTTCACCTCGCACTTCTTGTGAGCTTGCCTTGGTGAATCATAAATGGGTGAGAAGTGTGAAATACCTCCATTGCACACTTTTAATTCATTAGCACTTTATTTTTGCAAAGTACCATTAGCATATTTTAGAGGTAAAAGTTAAATATGCTTTTTCATTTACTTTATACTCTTCTAGTTAATTTGCAACAATCAATTTTCTTACCTCACATGTGTTTGCATCAATAGCACACACTAAGGGAACTAAAAGCTCTTTCATTCCAAGTATGCTCTTCACCTCGCACTCTTGTGAGCTTAGTGAATCAGAAAGGAAGGGAATTGTGAAATACCTCACTTACACTCATTAAGTGAATTTAAACCTTTAAAATCAACATGTGTAAATTGCTAAACAATTAAAATCATCCATGGGAGGTAAAAAAAAACATTTTATTTAGGTAGGATTGATTGGGATAGGCATCCATTAATGCCCACCAATCTAGTTTCATTAGGTGTCTGAAACATAGCATTGTTGACTCATAGGGTACTATCAAAATCCTACTATAAGAAAGAGTTAAAAGAAAACCCATATAAAAAGTGCATCGTGCCCAAGGAGGTCAAATCTTAGGTATAGTTTCTCTACCCTCTCCAAAGAGCCACTTAGATTTTTGTAGAGGAGACATTATACCGCATAGGCAGATCTACTTATCCACACTTGATGCAATGTATCTTAGTGGCCAAACTTAAGACATCTCTAAGGTGAGTGCAATTGAATCCTGAAGTTAGATATTTCCATTCGGAAGTGTTGTCAATTCTTTCAGAACATAGCCCCATTGCCAGTATAACTGACTCTTTGTTACCTTCACAGGTCAATTGGTGTGTGGACCCCATTATCACCATCAATTGTGCTTTTGGAAGTCCCAATTACATTTGAGAGGAAGAACGTTAGGTATTTTAAGGAATTTATACTTATTTTCTTTTTAGATACAATCTCATTAACTTGTAATTAAAAATGAACCTGCATGTGGGGACTCTTGCACTAAACTGGTGTTGCACATATCACTCACTTTTTGCACCATATTACATCTGTTGCGGTTGGAATATTTTTCCATTTGTTCAATTGTGTTTATTCTCATCATGACTCTCACTTGACACTAAGCTTTCACCATTGACGAACAAAACAAGCACCTAAGGTAGTCTCGAAGACTGCAAGGCCTATCCCCTCTCTCGAGGGGTGTATTTCCACTTTCTCCCTGTGGTTCATGAGGGAGATACTCTAGATGGGGCCACTCCCAGGACACATTGATAGGATCATTTGGGTGAGGCCAATCCTTACTTAGTTCAATCTCCCCCCTTGGGGAGAATTTGGATACTTTCACCTCATCCTCTGCAATAAGAGGTTCTCCTTCATTTTCTCCCCTCGGAGAGAGTTTAGATCCCTTTGCCTCCCATCCTCTCAGAAGAGGCCCTCCTTTGTTTTCTCCCCTCAGATATCCTTTGGATCATTTTGATCCCTTGTCTCTCGTAGGAGGTCACTCTTTATTTTCAACACCACATGGGTCTCTAGCTCGCAGAAATCCCACACAACACACAATGGCAGGACCAACTCCCAACCTACCTTTCATCAGTAGCATAAACCTCCCATATTTGGAAAAATTGATCAATGACCCTATTGCACATGATCAAACATGGCCATCTATGTCGAATAGGCTCCCCTCGGATATTCCTAAAGTTGAGGGGAAACAAGGAGACAAGCCTGTCAACCATGTCATGTCATTCCACTAATGGTGTTCCTCCAATAGCATAGTGGAAGACTCAATAAGGACTCACCTCTTTCAACAAACCCTCACTGGGACGACAACCAAATGGTATGTGAATTTACCAAGATCGACCCATGCTACCTTTGCAACATTGGCCACCGCATTTTTGATGTACTTCCAGCTTCATATTCTCTATGAACTTAGTCTCGAAATTCTCAGAGAGTTTTGACAAAACACCTCAAACACATCGCATACCATATCCATGAGTGACATAGACGCCGAACATTGTGTAAAATCAACATAAAACCTCCATTCCTATTGCATTGGTTCATCAAGTCACTCCAACCAGACATTGCAAAATATGTAGCCACATCCATGCCGTAGAATGAGGAAGAGGCCATCCTCAAGGCCCAACATTTTGACCGTATTTATGCACAATCTTGATACTTATAAACCATCCTTCCTGATGCTCCTTGGTATCGGTCACTGGATCCTCCACCGACAGGTTTGTCAGATTCAATGCATGGGATTATTGGGTCCATTTGCCATCAAGGAAAGTTCATCCCCCTCCTTTTGCACCATTTAATATCGCATTGCAGTACCCACCCATCCCTTCCATGTCGATAACAGAGTTTCACTAGTCCCCCTGGCTACGTCTCCGTGCTCATTCAAATGTCGAACCACTTCATTATATTCCTTGAAAGATGATGGGAGCTTCCAACAAGTGATTACATACAAATGCACCTTCTCCTTAACAAAGGGTTCAGGAAGGCACTTCACACAAGTGACCTTACTATAGACATCGGAAGGATGACTTCCTTAAAAATGCAACCTCTCACATATCTCTCTCAAATCTCCTACAAGCTTTGATCCTTGAGATAAGTTTACATTCTCCAAGCATCATTTCAAAGCATGATGTCCTCAAATGGAGTTCTCACAACAATCCTCCAAGAACGAAGACTCCAACAAGAGTCATGGAGCTAAATCTCCAAAAGCACTCCAAAGAGTCTCTCCCAAGTGTAATGTTGCCTTGGTTTTTCTTTGTGCATGTCATTTTCTGCTCTTATGCTCATGATGCTTAGTATGCGATGATGAATAAAGTGAATGTCATGTTATAAAGTTTAAGATCACATGTGGGTTTAAGCTTTTTGAATGCAATCAAGTTCAATAAAATGATCCTTCTGTATTGATCCCTTTTGTTTAAGTGAGTTTCAAATTGCTTTCAAGATCATCCCTGGGATCAAATCAATTTCCCACCAAGGAAAGGTTCCTCCCCCTCTTTCTACACCATTTAATATGGCACTGCAGTACCCACCCATCCCTCCCATGTTGACACTCCTTGATCCCTTATTGATTCCTCCACTTGGCGGAGTTACAGTATGGACCTTATAGTCCTACTTATCCCACGGTTATCCAAGCAACAGTGGTACCTCCACCGCAAATGGCACAAACCGCTCCTATGTCCACATCCTATGGAGTACAAACCACGTTTATCCCACTGCCAGGGTACAAACCTTATTACATGTTTCCATGTCCTATAGGCCCATCCCCCACACCTCACATGGGGGTAAATCTAGTTCAATCTTCTTTTGCACAACAAACTCAAAATTTTGAGCAATTGAACGCAACAAGTCCCCAGAACCCTCAAAATCAGGGGAAGAAGAAGGGAAAGAAAAAACAGAACTAGCAGCAAAGACAAGGGGGCAACCCCCATCCCCAACAGAACCAGAACCCAAGAAACCAGAATACAGAGGAAAATAACCCCCCAGACCGGGGAAAAACACAAACCTGAGGATCAATTACTCTTGCTCCATTTGCAGAGAATATGGTGACTATACTCACCATTTCTTATTTTTTATTCCTAAAAAGTAAAAATAAATAATGAAAAAACTTTTATGCTTTATCCCTTCCTATCCCATTAATAAAGGTGAACTAAAATAACCATCTGTCCCTTTTTAAACCCCTTGCATAAAATTCCCTTTCCCTTTATTTTCCAAAAGGGAAAAATAATTAAAGCAAAATCGCATACCCTCCCCCTTTCATTAGCCACATTAATGAATATATTAAAAAAGAGATCCCCTTCTCCAATATCCCTTCTCGTTTCTCCACTTAAAAAAATTAATTAAGAAAATCTCCCATCTCTTGAACATTTGATGACCTCATCCCCTTCATCTCACATTTTAAAACATCAAATAATCCGAAGTGTCCCTTCTTCCAAGTTCATGGACTAAGCCATACCGTGGAGATTTTACATTTTTTTTTCCCGCGAAAAAAAGCATACTACTGCTATTCAATTAATCTGAATCAAGTAGTACAAGATGTTCATCCAACAGATATTACAATGCATTTTCAGAAAGACCCTGTAGGAAAGTTCTTTCTATCCCAAACCAAACTACACAAAATTATACAAAAATGGACAGATATCCATTGATCTTCAACTATCAAACATAGTTCCTCGAAAAAAACTAGAAGAGAAAATAAAGAGAACCAGAATCCACCACCACTTCTTCACAGACATCCTCCCAGAATAAGATGCCTTCATCCCCATCAATCACCAGCTTAGATAACATGTCAGCCTATAAGTTAAACTCACGATAAATATGTTCCAGCGAGTAAGAAGTGAAAGAACTAAGATCGCGTTGAATGCGATTGCACCAATATACAAGATTAAGTACCTTTAGATCAAACTCCCCACGATCCCACTTAATAGTGACTCTAGAATCACCAAATATTTTTACCTTTTTCAATCCAAAACAAATTGCAGCCTTGACAACACACTAGAGAGCTAATATCTTAGCTTTCATATTAGTTCCAAATCCACCATGCATACGGAGAGTGTAAAAATGATCATAGTTCAAATAAATAACTCCGCCAATACCACATTTTCCAGAAGTTGCAGCCCCATCGAAGAATAGAACAGGTTCATCAACAGTGTATTGAAATCTTCCAATGGTCCTTTCCACAGGTTTGTCATCCACCTTCTGAAATTTAAGAAAAAGACTAAACGCCTCACAAAAAACAGAATCAACATTTGTAGCGGAATTATCATAGATGGCTCTATTCCTTGCACGCCATATCACCCAACAGATAAATATTGGCAAAGTAATATGTGTTTTACCAACCTTCACCCAATCAAACAAACATTTCTCCACGTTATTCCCAGCCCACTTCAGAGGTAAAGTCAGGTTCTTAGAAAACTTATCCCAAACTGTCGAAGTAAAAACACAGTCCATAAAAATATGTTTCGCAGTTTCAGACTCCCTCCTGCAGAAAACACATTGACTTGGCCCATTCCATCCCATTAAAGTCAAATTGTCCCACATTTTCAGTCTATCCATTAAAACAAACCAAATGAAACACTGTAGTTTCAACGGAAGATACCACTGCCAAATCAGTTTATACCACCAGTGTGATGGAAATAAACATCTACGTTTAATAATGTAATCATATGCAGTGGAAGCCGTGATGATACCTGTGGACACATTACCAACCCATCTAACTTCATCCTCCTCATCCATACATCAAATACCTGCAGCGTTATGAGATCGAATATATAGATCCCATTCCAGAGCAAACTGCCGAGGTAATTGCAAATTCGCCGCTCCCAGCGAATATCCCTGCACATCATTTTTCACAACAGTATTAAGGGTGACAAATCCTTTCCTCCTCGTTAATTGTAGCAGCTCCTGTGAAAAAGACATTTGATCCTTTAAGCCAGCGCTCGGATCTACCCCCATTGCCACTTTTGCCCCATTTCCAACCTTCCAACAGAGACCATCCGCCATCTAGCAGTAGACCTTCATGAACCCATTCCATATGGGAGAAACTCCCCTTAAAAATTTCTTCAGCTTCCTCAACCAGTGGGAGACATTAGTTTTAATATACTTCTGATGTATCACCTGTGTCCAAAGTGACTTTCCAAATAAATCCCTCCATAGGCTCTTCAACCTAAGTGCAACACTAAATACAGAGAGATCTTTTATCCCCCAACCACCTGCAACAACCGGAATTGAAATCTTATCCCATCCTACCATAGACAGATAGGATTTTTTCAAACCTCCCGACCATAAAAAATGAAATATTAATTTCCTCAATGTATTGATAACAGAACATGGCACAGGGAGTAACGAAAACCAATAGACCGGAGTCCCAGTCAAGACCGACCTTACCCGGGTAAGTTTGCCACCGATAGAAAGGAGACGGAATGTCCAGTGATTGATCCTTGATTCAAATTTTTTAATAAGCCATTGCCAGTGACAATCCTTAACCAGATAACCATTTGGCTTCAACTAATAGCCAAGATATGTAAAACCATCTACAATCTTCAAGCAGTTATATGGCAGAAAATGTTTCAAAATTCTCAGTCTATCTAAACAAACCAAGTTCTCATAAATACAAGATTTTTTAAGACTAACTTTCATACTAGAGGCAGCACAGAAAATATCAATGATCTTTTGGAAAGCCCTCCATTCTTCCACATAATCATTTCCAACCAATAATACATCATCCACGAATAATGCATGAGACACAGTTAAATTCTTTGAAATTTTCAAACCCCTAATATCTCCCACCTCAACAGCTTCCTTTATCAACCGGCTAAGTCCATCCATCACCAACAAAAATAAGAAAGGAGACAATGAACATCCTTGTCGCAGCCCCCTAGAGTAACTGAAAAAGGAGGATGGAGCACCATTTACAAGTACTGCAAAATTCATAGTACTGACACACGCCATAATCCATCTTATAGCAAGAGCTGGTACCCCAATATGTATCAAAACTAGTCTCAGAAAATCCCAGCTAACACGGTCATAGGCCTTTTCCAAGTCCATTTTAAGGATGATAGCCTTTAACTTTTTGCAGTTGATACTATGTAAGATATCCTAAGTGATACCAACAGCATCATGAATCTGTCTATCTTGCAAAAAGCCAAATTGCTCATGTGTAATATATCTAGAAAAGATAGGCTTCAGTCTACCTGTAATAATTTTCGAAACCACCTTATAGATAAGATTGCATAAGGCTATAGGCCTAAATTCCCCAAAGACTTTTGGGTCATTTACCTTCGGAATAAGAGTAATAAAAGTAGCATTTAAATCCCCAAAGACATATCCCTATGTCCTGGTAAACTCCACCATTTGCAAAATTTCCTCTTCCATAATATCAAAAAACTGTAAGAAGAGCTCCACCGTCCAGCGATCTGGCCCTGGACTCTTCTCCTTAGCAAAATATTTCAGAGTATATTCCACCTCTTCCAAAGTGACTTCTTTACAAAGATCAGCAGCTGCCTCATCATCAAAGAATTTCGGATATAGCCTCGCAACCCTCAACTGGGCCATAAGATCACACCCATTATCAGCCGCATAGATATTGCTAAAATATTTATTTCCAAACCCTGTAGATCCTATGCAGAAGTCACCTCATTACCAACTTCATTCGCCATTCTCCAAATAGTATTGCTATTCCTCCTAGCCAACGCATAAGAATGAAAAAACCGAGTATTCTTATCCCCAGATTTTATCCAAATGGCTCGACTTTTCAGTCTCCACTCTTTTTCCTCCATTAAGTAAAAGCTTTCTCTTTCCTTATCCAAATTTTTCAAAATGGAAAAATTAGTGGCATCTAATGGGTCTACCAAAGACAGAGAAAATAAAACCTGCAACTGTGATTCAATCTCCAATAGTTTCTGCTTAACCACTTTTTTCTTATCATGTATCCAAGCCGAAGCTTTTCCTTTAAGCACCCTTAGTTTATAACATAACCGGTCCACAAGATTCATATCCTCTTCCAGAACAATGTGTTGCCACACATAGGAAACAAAACTAACAAACTCAGAATTCTCATTCCATGAGCATTCGAATTTAAAAGGATAACATTGATGATGAAAACAATCGTCCAACTGCAAAAAAATAGGCCAGTGGTCAAAAATCTTATTCCGTCCAACCCAAGAACGATACCTGCCACAAGACTCCAGAAGAGATCTCTTAACAAGAAATTTATCCAGTCTTTTCATTATTGAGTCATGTCCCCCTCGGCCATTAGACCGGGTAGGAGAGAAGACGCCTATGCACACATCAATCATATCATTAATAATAAAATAATCAGAAAAGTAGTCAGCCAAAACATCCAAATTGGACGATGTTCCCCAAATCTCCTGCGAAAACCTTGTAAAATTTAAGTCCCCTGCCACAATGATATTATTTCTATCCAACAAACCAGACGCTTGTAACCCATTCCAGAATAAATCCCAATTTTTATATGGAGCATACACGTTCAGAATCGATAATGAAGAGTCATCAGCACGATGAAACCCATCCAACAATATTCCCCAAGATGTTTTATAAACCCAAAATGAGTATGCCCGAGGGTCCCAAGCAACAAGCATGCCACCAGATAAGCCATTAGAGCTACAAGTCGAAACCTCCCAGCCCCCTTGAAGACCAACAAACTTTGAAATGGCACCCACATTAGAACACATAGTTTCTTGAAGCAATAAAATATTAGGCCGAGCAGTAGAAAGAAGATCAGAGAGAGCCCTGACTCGAACAACCCCCCCCAATCCACGAATATTTAAGGAGCATATAGACATTAAGAACCCCTCATGACCGGGGATTTTTCTCTAAGACCCCACAATTGTAAAGAAGAATCCTCAATATTATCCAGTAAGTCAATTCTCTTTGAAACAGACAAATGTCCCTGGCTGGAATCACATTCCCTAATTCCACAAGTCCCCCCTTTTCTTCTAGATTTACGAATGGTTAAGTTCTGAAATCTCTCAGAATGTATCGACTAGACATGTGGGTTCTAACTAGGTTTTCTATAATAGATAGATAGAGGGATGAAAGTGCAATCCCCTCTAGACTCACCCGACCTAGCATCCCCCAAACCCCTATCACGTGAGGAAGACAAATTCTCAAGGGTATCCGACTCAGGTCTTAACAATTCCCCTCCGTCATCCACATTCTCCAGACAATTTTTTCCCCGAGCCATATCAGATGACAGAAAGACACCTGAAGTATCCCCAACCAAATCCGGACTATCCACTCTCAAACCAAGCATATCCCCAAACAATTCCTGACAAGCTGGTGTTTTGGCTAAAAGGGTTTCCTCCCCAGAATCCAAGTTCATAACTTCCAAATTTATCGGAGCAATCACTTTATGTGAGATATTTGAATGAAAAATTTCATTTATCTCAGCATCCGAAATTTCAGGGATAGAGGGTTTGGGCATAGTTACAGACTTACCAAGACCAGCATGCACATCCACAGGTCCAACAGAAAGTGGCCACAAAGTAGAAGCCTGAACAAATGAACGTCCACGAGGCCGTAGCCCAGGAGTGTTGGCGGCATCCAGACAATGAGCCCTAATGTGTCCAGTCTTTTGACAGTAATAGCAGCGAAAAGGAACCTTATAGTAATCAAGGCACTGAAGCCAAGTCTTCGAACCCCAAACAAGTTCGATTTCTTCTGGTAGACCCCTAGCCATCTCAAAAGAGACCATCACCTTCGTCGACCGCCTATCAAAACCGCACAAGGAACGATTGTCCAGGCCAACAAACTTCCCCACCGCATTTGCAATCCCCATCAAGATGTTTTCCATCCAGAGTTCGATAGGTAGACCAGGGATAAGCGACCAAAGGTGACGGATGCTCTGGACCTCCTTCAACGGATCAAATGCAAGATACCATTTCTTCAAATTGAAAGATCCATCCTTGAAACACCAAAACCACTCCAAAATTTTACCAACATGCTCCTGTTTAGTAAAAACAAACATAATCCACCCATTCATCATCTGCAAAACCCTAGGCATATCACCAGTCATCGACATCCAGTGCTGTCTAACCCAATCTACCAGTTCCTTATGTATCCTAGTGGTAAATTCAAGGCATCCCACAATAGCCCTAGTAAACAACATCTCAATTCGTTCTAGGTTTGATTCTTCTGGGATAATGAAATGGTCAAGTCCCCCATGGACCTTAATAACCTTAAACTATCGTTTCTTTCATGCCTTCACCCCCTTAAAACGATGGTTCCATCCCTTACCAGCATCATAACCATCAACCCCAGAGGATGTCTGAAAACCCCCAATACCATTACCATTTTCTCTCCACAGAACAGACCCTCCACGCATCTCGGTGCCAGGAGAAAAAAAGCTGCTGCCTCCAGCCCATGGTGTGTTTATCCCGCACCCAACCGGTCCCGTGCCTTCTCCAACCCTCAGAGAATGGCACCTGTCGGTACCGCCCATCATCAATACTAAATGCCCAAACCCGAAAAACACAAAGGTGGCTATCAGCTGGCATCCATTGCCAAATATCCAAACTGTCACATCAACCAAAATCCCACCAAACTAGAGGGGCCTCCAAAAATAGCTAATCCAGACTTAAAAAGAAAATTGAAAAATCGGAGCATTGACCCAAAAAACCAGTAGAGCTAGACCGTCCAAGAATAACCATCGCAAACCTAACTTCCCACTTTTTTTAACCTTGGCTGGTACTGGGATGGTTCAAACCGAACCATCTTGACTCCAAGATGACGGTTATTCAAGAAGAAATCATGTCTACCAGAGTTTGTGGCCTTTGCCGACAATTGCCCGAGATCTCTGCCTACCAAACCCTAACCAGAGCCATTAAACCATGGAGATTTTACATATAAAAAAGGTCTTCACATTCTTTCAACTTCGTGATTTAGTTTTACGATGTCGCATTTAATGCAAATGGATCCACTCGTTTTTTGAAAGGAGCACGAGGATCCTGCGTAGGATAAACAAGTACCAAAACGATCCACTTTTTCGACATTTTTTATATCAAATCTAGTGAAAATCATCCCTGGAAATTGCAATTTCTGCAATTGTTGTAATTTCAACAATTACACTGATCTGTCCTAGACCAAATGCGGGATTTTAAAACTACCCAAATTGTAATACCCTTGGATGAGACCTTTGAATTGATCATATGTATGATGTAAATATTGATATGCAAATGCCTATATGGAAGAACAAATGTATATTTTGTAATTATTAATAATGAAAATTACAACTGGTTGGGGCTGAGGCAGAACACTGAAATGATCGGGGACTTGTGTATTCACCTGAGTTAGTACTTAGGGGTTTAAAAGGCCTTAGGTGGGGGGGATTTTCTATTACCCTTTTATAATCCTAAGTTCCTTAAAATACCCAAATTTTTGGCCAAGTCATAAATTCCATGACTTAAGACTTAGGTTTAAATCTTAATTATGATTTAAGTGGGATTAGGGGAAGAGCTTATATGTTTTTATTTTTAAATAAAAATAAAAATAATAAGTGTGAAATGCAGGTCTCTTGGAGAGCCCATGTGGTTTAAACTTGTCATGTATTTAACTTATGTATGCAAGTGGGAAAAGGATTGGAGGGATTCATTCCAGAAAAAGGAATATGTAGGCAAGAAATTATCCGTGTCTGGGAAGAAGTATGAAAAAAAAAGAGAGATAAGTTTTACAGAGAGCTTGCAGAGCTGCGAGTGCACAAGTATATGAAGAAATTGAGTCATGAGAAAAGGAGACTCTAGTGATTGAACCTACCTAAATTATATCTGAACCTTTGATCTTTTAAGGTTGTTTTTATTGTTGTTCTGTGGTCAAGGAAATGGTGAATTGTACATATATTGTTCTGGTGTATTTACTGTGGACTGGTTAAGCAATGATGGTTTTCATTGTGGTGTGATTGGAATGAAATTAGGATGGGAAGTGTGAACCTTTGATTGTTTAAGGTTGTTTTTTTTACTGTTGTTTTGTGGTCAAGGAAATGGTGAATTGTACATAAACTGTTCTAGTGGATTTCCTATGCACTGGTTAAGCAGTGATGGTTTTCACAGTGGTGTGATTGGAATGAAACTAGGATAAGAAGTGTATGGTTAGGCATGGAATTGGCTTAAGCCTATATTTCCTGGATGCCTTAAAGTTTTTGTGAACCTATAAAAACTATGAGTAATTACCCAGGATAATCCTATGATGGAATGATAGTGGGTGGAAGGAATGATTTTTTGGTGAATTCACAAGTCCTAGCTCAGGGGTGGTGTTCTACTAAGGGATTAATGAGAAGAACTACCTACGATTGAGCATGGCTACCACGAAGCCAATTTTATATGTTAATCGTATAAATTTCTGAAAGGATAATTAGTTATTTATAGGTTAAAGATTTGCATGATCTTGTTAAATTTCCTGAGTTTGGTTTTAATATAGGAATGTACAATTTATTTGGATTATTCATGGGAGGGAAATAAGTACAAGTTCAATTATGCGTTATTGATTTTATGCAAGCCAGTTTGTTTTTATTTAAGTCAAAGTCGAAATTTATTTCCTGTACAAAATGTTAATTTCCCATTTTGAAAATAAAATGTTTAATGAAACTATGCTGAAGAGCAAAAGGCTTGGAAAAATTAGAGGAATGGATAAATAAGCTTGAATTTTATTCATTTCTATTATTTTCCATTTCTTTAAAGCTTTATGGCAAAAATATAAATTTTATTGCCAAGTTTTACCATGTAGCTCCTAAGTTCTAGGAAATGAATATGCAATTCATTAAGGATTATAGTCGGGGAGAAATTAGTTCATTAAAAATAAATGAAGTGGTCAGTAAAATTTCCCGACTAAGATTGAAAATATAAGTTGAAGTTAATTGGTAAAAGAAATATAAATTGCTTGACATAAATATTTAATAAAGTTTTGGTGATTGAGTTGGGTTCGACCAATTTATCTAATAGAAATAGAAATTGTTTGATACAATTATTTAATAAAGTTTTGGTGATTGATATTTCCTTCACTTAGTGAAATGAAAATATGCATATACTTGGAAAATAAGATTTTTCCTTGTAATAAGGAAATATTTAGAGTAACTGACAAGTATTTGTTTTAGTCAAAGTAGACTATGTATTTATAATTAAAAGCTCACTAATTTCATATTTGTCGGGTTAAGTCAGCAACCGACAAATATTTTTTTAAGTCAAAGTAGACTATATATTTATATTTAAAAGCTCACTATTTTAATAATTGTCAGGTTAGTCGGCATCTGACAAATATTTATTTAAGTCAAAGAAGACTATATATTTATATTTAAAAGATCACTATTTTCATAATTGTGGGGTTAGTCGACAACCGACAATTATTTGTTTCAATGGAAGTAGACAAGTATTTGTTTAGGTCAAAGTTAGACATGTTTTTGTTTGGTCGGTTAACCAACCGATTGCACTAACTCGACCATAGTTTATGAATATTGGTCGAAATATTTATTAAACACATGTCTCATAGATTAGTCTATGCTTCCGATATTATGAATTTTAATGTTTGTAATATTTAATGGGTATTTGAAAAAAACTTCATGCTTCTGCTATCTTACTTTATAGTTAATATGCACTATAACATGCATTTGTCGAAGGGCTGTGTTATAGCTTGGTATCAAAGTTGAGGCTACAAATCTTGAACCTTTAGGATCATTGTTTGCTTTCAGAATGAAAGCTTAATGTATAAATGCATCTGGTATTTGATTAATGTTGTTAATCACGAGTAATTGAGTTTACAGTTCGTGATGTTTTGAAGTTTTCTTTTCTTGTTTTCAAAACTAGCATGATTAAAAGCATGGGAAGAATATGCATTATTTTAATTTTATGGGACATGGCGGTAGTATTAAGTCTCTCATGGACCCTGGTTTTGGATTGTTCACAGTGAGAGAAATTCGTCGTTTCATTCTTTCGTTAATTATCTTTGTGATCTCTAATTATTGTGTAGATTCACTGTCATTGTAATTGTCTTGATCATTCTTGTAAATAAACTCTGGAATCAGATATTTGTAAATTGTTTTTTGGTCGAATGTTTGGGTGTTTCCGATACCATAGCTATTTACCAATGTTATGGTGAATGTTGTATTTACTGACCCAAATGGAATTCTTGAACACGGGAAATCAATTTTGTGTCTCCCTGATTGTGCTGTTAGAAGGAAACCAGGGTAGAAGGTAATACATTGTTTAGCAGAAATCTGGTTGTAGAAAATATTTGGTCAAGTAGAGTAGCATGTGTTTTTGAATCTACCGGTTCTTACATCTGAAGAGGGTAGATCAATGTGGTATGCATAGGTTACCTAACATGCAGGATTAAATTAAATACTCAACAATTGCATTTTGGTTGATGATTTGTTTGATGTGGGCATGTTAACCTGTCCTTAGTTTTATGTGCATTCATTTTGTATTTCTTGTACCATATGTTTCCTCAAGTTTCCAGACTAGTAGTATGGATGAGGACATGTCATGTGATGGTCAATATTTTATGAATGCTTGAATGCATGATAATGATTGGTGTGAAGTGTCTAATATCTTGTTTTGAGTATGATAATGGTCGAATATGTAATGCCATGTTTTGCTTACCTGAATTTGTGAGATGAATGCTGAGAAGTGAGTTGTTGAGTTTTGGAATGTGTGTGAGTTATGTCATAATACTGATGAGCCTGGTTAGCTAATTGTGTTGAAAGTTGTCAAAATATGTAAGTTGGTGCCGCAAATTGAAAAAGAGAAGTGAAGAGAGCAAAATCGAAAGAAGAAAAAGATTATGCAAGCCAAGGACGATTATCCTTTGGTAGTTTGTATTGAGGACATGTATCCTCTGATAAAATATTATGCAAGCCAAGGACAAGTATCCTTTGGCAATTTGCATTGAGGACGTGTATCCTTTGATGAAATATTATGCAAGCCAAGGATGAGTATCCTTTGGTAGTTTGCATTAAGGACATGTATCCTCTGATGAAATTTTATGCAAGCTGAGGACGAGTATCCTCTGATTAAAGGTATGTTTTTCTAATTAAATTATGCAAGCCAAGGAAGGGTATCCTTTGGATGATTGCATTGAAGGAATGTTTTTCTAATTAAATTATGCAAGCCAAGGAAGGGTATCCTTTGGCAGATTGCATTGAAGGAATGTTTTTCAAATTAAATTATGCTAGCCAAGAACGGGTATCCTTCAGCAGATTGCATTGAAGGAATGTTTTTCTAATTAAAGTATGCAAGCCAAGGATGGGTATCCTTCGACAGGTTGCATTGAAGGTATTTTTCTCTAATTGAAGTAGGAAATCCAAGGAAGGGATGTGCCTCCCCATAAAATATGCAAAACGAGCATTTGCATTTCAAAGAGGAAGAGACTAAGGAGCAGGAAAACCACAATGGTGGAGCTCCAGATTGGGCGAAGACTAAGAGGGGGGAACTCTTACTCTTCCTTATCTATTTTATTTTCTTTCTAGGAAAAGAAAAGTTATTGAAATGCATGCTACAGTTGAAAATATGTTGTGTTTATTTTTGTTGAAATAAACAATGAATGCTGAAATAGTTAAATTTCTGAAAAAGAAATGAAGATGAATGGATTCATTTATATGCATATGTTGAGTTAACCATGAAATGCATGAAAGCATTCTGAGGAAAAACAAAAATTAAAAATAAATAAATAAATATAGTCGATCTTTCATAAATAGGATGGCCTGATTGTATTATTATATTGGCTTAATGAAATTATGGTAATTGATTGCAGAGGAAAGTATTCATCTGAAATTTATTGCTGCTATTATAAAGCTAAAGGAGACTGGATAAAATCACACAAATTGAAGATAGTAGCTCATCATATTTTTCTCTTTTTTTTTCAAGATATGTTTTGAATCAACTACAGATTCCAATAGTGCTCAAGCAAAGGTAGCAAGAATGATGGTAGCTAAAAGAAAGAATTGTTGAGGTGATTAGTCCATATGTTGAGCTGGAAGGTCCAAGCCAGTAGGAACAACATGAAGAGGTCTGATCGACCTAATCCAAGTTTCAAAGGTCATATTGAAAGACATAGTGCAGGAGGAGCACTTGCAGCATTTTGAAAATTTTGTTCATGTGTTTTGGACAAAGGAACACCAAGGATGGTATTGAATTTAAGGGGGAGGAAAATGTAATACCCCTAAATGAGACCCCTAAACTAATCATATGTATGATGTAAATATTGATATGCAAATTCCTGTATGGTAGAAGAAATGTATATTTTGTAATTATTAATAATAAAAATTATAACCGGCTATGGCTGAGGCAAAACACTGAAAAGATCGGGGACTTGTGTATTCACCAAAGTCAGCAAGGGGGTTAAAAGGCCTTAGGTGGGGGAAACCTTTTCTATGACCCTTTTATAATCCTAAGTTCCTTAAAATACCCAAATTTTTGGCTAAGTCATAAATTCCATGACTTAAGACTTAGGTTTAAATCTTAATTATGATTTAAGTGGGACTAGGGGAAGAGATTATATGTTTCTATTTTTTAATAAAAATAAAAATAATAAGTGTGAAACGTGGGTCTCTTGGAGAGCCCATGTGGTTTAAACTTGTCATGCATTTAACTTATGCATATAAGTGGGAAAAGGATTCGAGGGATTAATTCCGGAAAAAGGAATGTGTAGGTAGGAAATTATCTGTGTCTAGGAAGAAGTCTGAAGAAAAAAAAGGAGAGAAGTTTTGCAGAGAGATTGCAGAGCTGCGAGTGCACAAGCACATGAAGAAACTGAGTCACGAGCAAAGGAGACTCTGGTGATTGAACCTACCTAAATTATACCTTAACCTTTGATTGTTTAAGGTTGTTTCCATCTCGAAGATTCCTCCGTTGAGGGTTTAGTGAAGTGCTCGGGGATAACGCAGTACCCATTATGAAAAGTCGACGTTTCGAACCTTAATCACGGTTCATCATCAGGACAATGAGTCAAGGTGAGGATAGCGAAAACATAGCATAAATATTCATTGATGTTTGTTTGTTTGAGAGAGCTGAGACCCAAGAAGTGTCGGCCAAAAACCCTAACCTAGACGTAGTTTGTTTAATTATTTATTAAATTAAAATAATTATTATAATATAATTGATAACTTTAGTTTATTCATAATGATTCAAAAAATTTTGTAAAATCAAATATTATTATATTAAGATTAATAATATAATAATTTATTTTTTTATTAAATATAATATTTTTTTAATTTGAACATTGTAAATTTAAAAAAAAATTATTTTAATATTATTAGTTGAATATAATTTATAAATTTAGACAATTAATTAGTAAAATTTTTAATTTCTTACTTAGTTTGAATATTTTATTATAATTAATTAATTTATAAATTTAGACAATTAATTAATAAATTTTAATTATTTACTTAGTTGAAAAAAAAAATATTAGAAGCAAAAGATTAATATAATTAATTATTAGTTAATTATTTAAAGTTATCAATGGTTGATTTTAATTAAACTAAGTTGAATCAATTGATAATAACTTCTAAGTGTCAATTTGTTATAAGCTTATAAATTAATATAAGCTTAATTTTAATTTTAAGAGATTATGAGTCTTACTGAAATATTATACGACCTAATTCTTCTTGATGAGGGGATCCAAGTATTGCTAATTTCAAGGCCGCCGTCTCTATTTAGGTTATTAGGATGCGTGGCTATCTCTATGGCTTCTCTAATTTTGCCTTTAAAGTAATGGTTTTCTCTTGTGAGAATTTCTGTGTTTTCAAGACAAATGTGGTGTTTAGTGTTGATGGAGTGTTCAGCTAATGCAGAGATGCGAGTTCTCTCATGACAGATGTTTGCTTCATGTTCTTTAATTCTAACTTGGAAGGAGCGTCCCGTCTCACCAATGTAGAAATATCCACAGGAACAAGGGGCCTTATAAACTCCTTGGTGTTGAAGTTGGTCTATGGGATCTTTGACAGACCTTAATTTTGCTTCTTATGGTCATGGTTGGTTTAACTGAGGTTGAAATATTCTTTTTCTTTAAGACTCTTTTAATTTTGTCCATAACTCCTTCGATGTAAGGGAGGTAGGCTTTCAAAGTGTCTCGTCAATTATGGGGTCTAGATGTGTTTTTTGCCTTGACTATAGCCCTCCTAATGTCTTTCTTCTTTCTGCCTTGACTATAGCCCTCCTACTGTTTTTATGTGGTCAAGAAAATGGTGAATTGTACATAAACTGTTCTGGTGAATTTCCTGTGCACTGGTTAAGCAATGATGGTTTTCACCATGGTGTGATTGGAATGAAATAAGGATGGGAAGTGTGAACCTTTGATTGTTTAAGGTTGTTTTTTTTACTACTGTTTTGTGGTCAAGGAAATGGTGAATTGTACATAAATTGTTCTGGTGGATTTCCTATGCACTGATTAAGCAGTGATGGTTTTCACGGTGGTGTGATTGGAATAAAACAAGGATGGGAATTGTATGGTTAGGCATGGAATTGGCTTAAACCTGTATTTCCTAGATGCCTACATTTTTTTGTGATCCTCTGAAAACTGTGAGGAATTATCCATGATAATCCTGTGATGGAATGATAGTGGGTTGAAGGAATCATTTTCTGGTGAATTCACAAGTCCCAGCTGTCATGTCCCAAATTTGGAATTGGGTCACAATGGCCTAATCACATTGGCCATATTCATTAGAGTTTGTAAAATTGATGTTAAAGGTCAAATAATTGCCAAGGAGGAAAATTACTAGTTTCCTAGGTTTGGGGTGGAAGCTTTGGGATTTGGAATAATGGGGATAATAAATGATGTTTGAACATTAGAGTGGAATAAATATTTAATAAAGGAGCTAAATAAATATATACAAGTGAAAATCAAAGTGGCATTTGATCATGAAGACACATGGAGGAAGTGGGACCCACATATGGCTAGATTTCCCCACTACACTTGGCATCATTCTCTCACCAATTCAAATTCAAGGTGAATGGTAACATACTTGGGGGATTCCAAAAGGTATTATTCATGGCATGACTCATCCAAGGTCAAAATATAGAGGAAGAGTAACTCCCATGGAAGAGGAAGAGGCAATTTGGAGCTAGTGAGACACTTAGGCTAGATTCCCTGGCTCTATGACAACAATGATGAAGATGCTATGACACCTATGACACAAATCAGACTTGAAGACTGACATATGACATATATGACATGTCAGGGATAAAAATAGACTCTAAGAGGGCGCTCAAGGGTGTTATGGCAGCTAAGATGCTTCCACATGTGATTTGGTGGAAGTGGGAGACTAGGAATTGTTGTACAAGTGGCGTTCTTTGGAATCTCTTCCCAACTTGAGTTGGCATGAGTCTCTTGAAAGGAATTCAACCCATGGAGGAAATTAGAACTTTATAAATTTCAATAAAAAAGAATTAAACTAGCTTTTGATCATTTGTAGAATTTTCAATTGCATTTGTGAAGAGGGAGAGCTAGTGGATGACTAGTTTCTTACCTTAGCTAGTTTTGAGGGTGAAAGATTCCCATCCAAGTTGGTAATTGGAAATGCCATTCAGACCTTTCATTTGGAGATTTAATGGAGTCTTTATTTTTAAGCGTAAGCTACAGGGCAGCTCATGGTTTCTTCTATTGCAACTCACTCCTTCAACCATTTCCAGTTTTGATGGCATATTCTTGATCCTTGAGGGAGGGTGTTTTTGATGAGCTATTGTACTCTTTGGGGGAGCTTCTAATGCCCCATTTGTTTTGTAATATGAAGTAAATACTCTGTTCTTCATCTCCAGAAAGTTTTAGGTCGAAATTCCAAGTAGAAATGTATAAATCTCATTTTTAATGGAAGAACAATGCCATTTCCCCACTACCTTGTTGTGAACTAATGTATTGATGATGATTTTGAATGAATAGATGATTCTCTGATGCATTTGTGATTAATTGAATACCATCGATGTATTTTACAAGTTTCATGTACTGTACTTGAGCATTTGAAGTATTTTTACTCGGTTTAATTGCATTGGGAGAAGAAATAGTGCCATTTCCCCAAGGGTCGAATTGGTGAGTTTTGCAGTTGAATGGGAGAGGGTTGGAACAGATATAATAATCAATTAATGGTGCACATGAGACCTTAATAATGTACTTAACACATTACATACATCTATTCATAAATTTGAGTGGGTTTGGAGGCAATTGGGAAGCCATTTTCAGTACTTACCCCAGGGGGATTTGAACCCAAATTACTAGTAAAATTGCATACTTGGTCCAGAATATTAAGAGAGTTTGCAGAGGTCTTTTGGTGGCCATATGTCATCCTTGAACATCATATTCAATTCCTAATATCATTCATACACCTTCCTTGAATATTTGAAGGCATTTGGAGTCAATTTGAGACCTAGAGACCAATACTAGTCAAAGGGAAATCACTAGTAAAGTTACCTACATTGACCAGAATTGAAAGAGTATTTGCAGAAGTATTTTAAAGGTCCAAAGGCATCCCTAAAACACATATTTATGTTCTAATATCATTCATATACCTTCTCAGAAGATTTGGGATCATTTGGGGCAAATTTGGGACCTAGAGATTAAAACTAGTCAAAGGTCGAACTAGGGAAAAAAAGTGGAAAGTTGTCATTTTAATAAAATTCCTAACAAGGGACATTACACCAGCTCGAGGGTGGTGTTATGCTGAGAGATTAACGAGCATAACTACGTATCTATGGTTGGGTGGAGCGTGGCTTCCACGAAGTCTGTTTTGTTTGCAGATAAGTTTATTTCTTAGAAATTCTGTTTAAATTTCTGAAAGGATAATTAATTATTTACTAGTTAAAGATTTGCATGATTTTACTTGTTAATTTTTTGAGTTTGGTTTTAAGATAGGAATGTACAATTTACTTGGATTAATTTGTGGGAAGGAAATAAGTACATGTTCAATTATGAGTTATTGATTTTATGCAAGCCGATTTTTTTATTTAAGTCGAAGTAGAAATTTATTTCCTGTACAAAATGTTAATTTCCGAGTTTGAAAATATAATGTTTAATGAAACTATGTCGAAGAGCAAAAGGATTGGAAAAAATAGAGGAATGGATAAATAATCTTGAATTTTATTCATTTCTATTATTTTCCATTACTTTAAATCTTTATGGCAAAAAGATAAATTTTATTGATAGGCGTGTGTGATAATGTCGGTTTTACTATTTTATGTGTAGCTCCTAAGTTCTAGGAAAGAATATGCAATTCATTAAGGATTATACTCGGGGAGAAAATAGTTCATTAAAATTAAATAAAGTGGTCGGTAGAATTTCCCGACTAAGCTTGAAAATATAAGTTGAAGTTAATTGGTAAAAGAAATAGAAATTGCTTGACATAAATATTAATTAATAAAGTTTTGATGATTGAGTTGGTTCAACCAATTTGTCTAAAGAGTTGGGTTCAACCATTTTTGTCTAATAGGTAAATTGTAAACCATAGATTGAATTGATTCTTTAAAACCAAAGTTGTTTTGGTTTAATAAAAGCCATGGGCTGATTTGTTTAGTTGGAGAGATTAGATGTTTAAGTCTTAATTGTATTTATTAATTAAATAATAAACACTACCTTGAGTTAAGGCATGTTTTTAGGAGCCTTGTAATGAGTGGTATTGTTGATTTAAATTTTATTTTAGTTTTATAAGAGAATTGTTGAAATAATATTTCCTTCACTTAGTGAAATGGAAATATGCATATTACTTGGAAAATAATGAGTTTTCCTTGTCTTAAGGAAATATTTGGAATAACCGATAAGTATTTGTTTTAGTTGAAGTAGACTATGTATTTATAATTAAAAGCTCACTAATTTCATATTTGTCGAGTTAATTCGATAACCTATAAACATTTGTTTAAGTCGAAGTAGACTATATATTTATATTTTAAAGCTCATTATTTTCATATTTATTGGGTTAGTCGGAAATGGACAAATATTTATTTAAGTAGAAGTAGACTATATATTTATATTTAAAAGCTCCTTATTTTCATAATTGTCTGGTTAGTCGGTAAGTGACAAATATTTATTGAATTCAAAGAAGTCTATATATTTAAATTTAAAAGTTCATTATTTTCATAATTCTTGGGTTAGTCGGCAACAGGCAATTATTTGTTTCAGTAGAAGTAGACAAGTATTTGTTTAGGTTGAAGTTAGACAAGTTTTTGTTTGGTCGGTTAATGGACCGATTGCACTAACTCGATCGTAGTCAGATCTTGATTGTAGATTATGAAAATTGGTCAGAATTTTTATTAAACAAATGTCTCATAGATTAGTCTATGCTTCCGATATTATAAGTTTTATGCATTTTTTAAAATATTAACAAGTCTTTTGAAAAACCTTTCATGCTTCGGCTATCTTTCTTTATAGTTAATATGCACTATAAAATGCATTTGTCGAAGGGGTGTGTTACACAAATTGTCGAAATCACGATTTGAGCAATGGAAATTGCAATTTCAACCATTTTTACTTTGTCGGAATTCGGTAGATATGGAGTGTTTTGGTTTTCCTGTATATTTCTCCCAAGGATCCGAGTATGATGAAGATGATTGAAGAGTATTTTCTATATGTAAGAAGTCTCGTTCTCATAATCCACCAAATCCAAGCGTTGTGATATGTCAGGGGCACTATTGATCATTTTTCAACCATGCACATCATCATCGACAGCAATGATAGAACACAAACAATCGTAGATTGTAGGAAAACGATTGGTGGTATACAAAATTATAGGATGGTTGAATGCAAAGAGAGGCCCGCGAAGGGTTTTCACCAGGTAATCCAAAAAGAGAGGAACCGTAATTATCAAGAATCATGTGGATACAAATAATTACATGCACAAGATCCACTTTCACGAATAAGTAATGCAGCCCACCAGCTCTTAGGTACAGGCGACTATTGTTTCAAAAGAGAATTATAAAACCATTTTTTTAATGCAGAGATTTGGTAGTGATTAGACTGACACAAAGATGAACATTTTAACATTTAATAATAATGCTTGCAAGAGTTGGCGTGCAGCTTGGAAAATGGAAACGACAAGCCTGCCAAAAAAAAAGAAAGAACAATGAGCACGCATCCATGAGTCTCTAGATTTGAGAGAGAGCGAGAATAGAAAATCAACAAAAGTGAAGACAAAAAACCACAAAACAAAATAAATCCGAGACAGTATGGTAACTCATTGGGCATGTGCGGATGAAGAAGCAAAGAACTCGCTTGAAGGTTCAAAATTTAGTTAGCAACATTTGTGTGTTGATGTGAGAGATGCTTGACTGAAGAATCATGATTACCTTACGACCAGTCTAGTGTATCTTTTGTCAGTCTTATTTTGTGCCCAATCAAATTGATGCTACAGAGTTCGACACCCCAGGTTTGATTACGCTTCCCAAGCAAAATAAATGAAGCGGTATTTAGTGGTATTTTAACTTGGAGTGAAGTGGATCCTACACACGACAGTTAGCAAAGAGGCCACAGCCAGGGTTTTCAACGATGCAGTTATGTATGGGGCAGAGGAGAGTCTAAGACTAGCACAAACAAAGATGTCTGAACCAAATCGAAATAGCTAAGAGATGAAACCATAATGCCGAATACAGAAAGAGAGGGACCTGTGTAGTTAGCTTGGTTTTCCATTCCCGAGAGGCCTTGTGGGGATCAATTGATCGAGTTCTGAGGATAGTAGCTCGACGACATAGGAACGATAATGAGTTTAGGGTTTATTTTACAAGCAGTGATGTGTTGGTTAACCCACAGCTCAGACACAGTATTGCAGTGATGACACTAGTCGACGGTAAAAGCGTGGTGTGAAACACTCATCCCTCATAATCCGAGTACTAATAAATGCATGGCGTATGTCTGAGCAGGGTCCTTTTAAACTTTGGAGCTCAATTGAGTATGCATCAATATTTGTAGGCAGTTGACACAAGTATCTTTACACACCTCTATGGCGAAGCCTAAAGCAAACATACCACTTCCAAACATACACTCAAATATTGGAAAAATAGAATTAACTTTGCATACTCAAAAAGGAAGATGATTCACTTGATAAGTCGCGGACAGTGGTGCAGCAGGGAATTTCAATGATTGCCTTCAAGTGCCCTTGAACCCATGAATTTTCCATAGATCTGGTGACTAACTAGGCACTTGCTCCCAAGTCTTGAATATTAGTAAACTTGCAATATGCGTCCTTATGCTACAAACCTCTTGAGCTTCCCAATGATGAATGAGCTTTCTATGGAGGTGAAACAAAACCAAATAGTTTGCATTTCCTGCTCACGTTTCAATCTGCATATGAGGGTGAGCGTCAGTTACTGCAGCTTACCATCATTTTAACACATGTGAAAGACCAAAGGATGCATGATTGTTCAGCTCTCGAAAATTTCCTAACCTCTTTGCATCCCCTCACGATGGTCGACACACTTCTCATTCCTTTCCACAGCCTTTAAAAGCTTAGCAAAGATGTGAAAACTATCATCTCACACTAGAGGTAAGAGGAAAGAGGTGGGTACTTCTAGCTTCTGCTCTGCATTCTTTTCCCTTCATACTCAGTCATCCATGATTCTAACATGTTGCGATTGCAGGTAAGGCTACAGTCAAGGTCCATCCATTAGGGTGAAGGCAGAGTGTCTTTATGGTGGAGGTACGTTACGTTTTCTTGCATGCATTTCATTTTCTTCTATATATTTTTCCTACTGATGTTTTCATACACGCAGGTTATGACATGACAATCTGAGCGGGAAGTCCTCCCGATGTCTCAGTTTCACCCAAATGAATATAAGTTTTTGAGAATTGCGTAGGGTCGTGGAAACCTCTTGTTCTTAGGGGTTAAACGAGCCACAACCTATTGTACTATATTACTGTCAAATTCCATCTTTTAATAAAATATGATTTTGGGTATATATGTGTCTTCCTCCATTATTCTACATTCAACTTCATTGTTATCTATGTTTTTTTATGTTGTGCAAAACTATAATATGTGTATATTTTAGACTACAAATAATATTATTTTTATTTATGTTTACTAACAGCTTGTACAAATTCTAATTTTATACCTCTAGTCACTAGGCTTTCAAATGTTGAGTTTTTTTAACTGAAGTATTTGTCTTATTCATTGTTGAGATATCTTTCATTTTATACAATTAGTTTAGTTTATCAAATCAAGTTTTAGTAAGCAACCAGTCTGCCAATTGAAATACATTTAATAAACATTATTGCATTAATAAATTGATACTTTTTACATCAACGAACTCTAAATTTTGATTGCATTAAAAATTGCAAATCTGAATCAAATAAAATATTTTCTTTTTGCACATTGACATATTATTTTCAAATCTACTTAGACATAAAGGAATACAAATTATTGCTGCAATTTTATATCAGCGACAAAAATTCTAAGTTTATGTTCTATTTAGCTTGACTATTTCATTTTACCGAACTTAGGCTTTGTTGTGCAATTCAAAATTCCAAGATTAATGAAACTGAATATTTCATTTTACACCATTAAATATGCTACTTTTATTTATACTTGCATTAGAATGGATTGAATTATTGATGCATTTACATGCTTGTGACTCACTGTTAATTTCACAGCATTTTCATTATTTTGTTAATATTTTACAGTTTATTTCTTTTATATTTTCATTAGTTAATCAATTTCTCTTTATAAATCAATGTATGCATGGTTAGATAGGTCTCATTTATATGCACTAATATACTAACATTCTTGTTTTGAAATCATACTTGCATTTTGTCAAGCTAATCCAACCTCGCTTTCATTTCATTCATGTACTTAATGTCATTGATCAACCCTTTGTATCCTATTTATCCAAGGGATCTAAATGCAACTCGGGCTTCCATCCCCTTCCTCCCCTTGATCAGCCCTCCAAGGGTGGTTAATGTGTTGTTTCCTTAACCATGTCGTTTTGAGCATCAACATGTTTGACGACCATACTGGGGAACTATGTCATTATCTTTCATTAATCTTCCTTGAATCTGATCCGTGATTTTATCTTGGTTGTGTCATTCTTTTCAAATTGTCATCTTCATTCAATCATGACTAATATTTGATGGCCTTGCATTAATCCTATCCACGTTTAAGGTATTTTGGATTTTCACCTGGAAGTCTGGAAAGCAAACATTAATTTTCCACAATTTCAGGGCCTACCTCATGAAAGCACCAATGATCATATCAAAAATTTTGTCAAATATTTCCTCGTGAATTACATATTTGATCATACTCTGATGATTTGTATTTTTCCGCTTACATTTAAAGGATAAGTTGACACATGGTTTAATTCCTTATCTTACCATGTTATCAAAGTTTAGTCCCAATTCTTTGATGTTTTCAAGAGTGTGTTCGATAAATTCAAGCCTCCTTGGTGTGACTCTTGCAGTGAGCCTCATAACCCTTATGCATGTGAGAAATTTTCAGAATCATCCAAGATTAAGCAAAGTAGGAAGCAATGCAAGGATATAATCAATAGTTTCTCTCCTAATGATTGTGATCAACTCCCCCTTGAAAATTGCTCTAATGATGATCATCAAAAGGAATAAATCCATTCTTGCAAGGATGAAACCCATCATGATCATGATAATTTTGTCCCCCCTCTTTTTTATCAGAGAACTCTAGACTCAAACAACATTGTGACTGATTCTTCTGATAAATTTTTCACCACTTCTTTCACTCATGATTTATATGATGAAGATGCTCAATCTTTTCCAATTTTTTATGACAACAATGATTTTGACCAGCCTATCCTTGAATTGAAATATTACACATTGAAAGAAAACCCTCACCCTATTCATCATGAGTATTATGATGCTCTTATTGACAGCATCTCTCCAACTAATTCCGAGAATGGTATTCATAGTTCTATTCATGAGGGAGATGTTGTCCTATCTTGTCTTGACATTCCATGTTTCTCCAATCCACATAATGAACTCTTAATTAAAGATAGGCATGTAATTTTTAATGTGATATCTTAGAAAATTTTGATAATTTGAAAAGGGAAATCAATCTGATTGAGGAGGTGAGCCATCGTGATATTTTCATTCATTTTTTTATAATTAATCTTTAAACTCGGATGATATTGCGATTGATGATTTTCTCATTTCTCTATTTTTCCATCAATTCATAATGAATTTGTTCAATATCTTATGGTTATGAGTGGCAATCTTTTATTCATTGAGCCTACCCTTGATTTTGAATGTCGTGTTTTTTATGGGAATCCTCATTCGATTCATGATGGTTATTCTGATGACTTAATTAATGATGTTGGTTCTCTTGATGAAAAATTTGAATCCATGCATATTTATGATCCAAATGAGTATATCTTTTATAAAAACAAAGTCTCATCTCAGGTTAAATTACATCCCTTTGATGGAGAGCCTTTGAAGGTATCTTATTTTGAAGAATAAATCAATCACATTATCCTTGATCAATTGAATCATGAAGGAACCAATGCATCAATTATCATTACTGGTCGTGAAGAAGATATTAAATTCCTTATTCTTGATTCAATGCACAATGAAACATTTTTCATCATGGATAACAATGATAATGAAGAAATCAATGAGGCTATAATCAATGTGAATTCAATTTATGTCAATGATCTAAAATGCCTTGTTTTGATCAACCTGACGTGGTCGACGAGGTGAACAAGGAAATTCCTAAGGTTTTGCTCAGAGACTACATTTGAGATTCATGGGTTGATAATTATTTCAATAATGCCAATACTAACTCTCTTTACCTACATTTCTTTTTATTTGATTCAAGTAGGACTAATTTTTCTCTTTTGAGTTTCATGATCAAATCTTTATTTGCTTTGGGCGCTCATGATAAAAATTTTGATAATAAGGGTGCAAATAATAATCATCATAGCATTTTATATGCATTCCTATATAATAAATGGCATCCTATATGTTCTTCTTCTTTCCTGGAAGTAGGACTACATGTTAGCCATAGGAAATTTTTCTTTCATACTTGCATTTAGCTTATCAAATAAGTTTTGTTTCGTTGCATTAGTTTAGAAGTTTTCATTTCATAGTTTGGCACCTTGATTTTCTTAGATTAGTTTCATTTCTATCATTTACTTTCACAGTATTCCCAAATGAGTTCTCATGGAATTTGACATCTTTAAGTGCAATTCACCACTACGCTCTTTCACTAGATTTTCTTGTTGATAAAATCTAGCATGATGATTATCATTTTTGTTATACATGAAAGAATGTGACATGGAGATGGTAGAACTATTGGGTGGTTCCTAGTGATCATCCTGGGTATGTTGAACTATTATTTGTTTTAATTTTTGGTTTCCCATCACTTCTTTCTTCCCTCTGCTTCACCCATAGTGGATGCTAGTGTTACTCTTTTCACTCCCTTCCCTTTTCGGGGATGAAAACGAGTACATGTACCTACTTAATGGTTACGTCTATGTCCCATTGGTCAGTGTTTTTGAGTTTGTCATATGCCGTTGTGTTTCATTCTTTTTTTTGGGGCTAAATGTTGATGCTCAACATCGACATGATTTCGAAGAGGTTAGATCATGATGCCAAAGGATAACCTACTGACAGATCTCTTTCTTCTCTTGAACTTGACTTGTTATGTATTTTTCAATTTTCTTGGCCTCTTCTATTCGACTTCTCAAAACAACAATCGTATTTTTAGATTCTTCAATACTATCTGCCATCTGTCCTTTTAAATTATGATCATCCTCATGAGATTTTTGCAGCTGAATTTTTAGTAATTGATTCTCCTTTCTGATCTCTTCAGTTTCCATGTTTTCCAATCTTAACTTCTTCAATTCTTTCTTTAAGGAGCCAATTTCAGCTTCTTGTTCTTGACAAGTATTTTCCTTTTCTTGACATGTTGTCTCCTTCTCTTTTAGTTGATTTGCTAATGTTTCTCCAGTATTCTTAGCCTCTTCAAATGGAAATGTATTCTTATCTTTATACCTCTAAATTTGTTCCATTAGCATCTTTTTATTCATTCTTTCTTTCCTCAATTCATCTAGAGATTCAATCATTTCTGCTTCAATATCTACTACCCTTTCAATTTTTGAATCTTCTTCATCTTCAAAATCATTTCTCTTCTTTTCAATAACTTCATCATCTTCTTTCAGATGTTCTTCACTTTCTTTATCTAACATTTCCTTTTGATTTCCTTCATGTTCCTGATGGAGAGATCCCTTTAGTAGATATCTTGTAGTGTGTCCCAAAGTTCTTTAACTGATGTACACTTTCAAACTTTGTCTTTCACATAATCATATAGTCCATGAAAGATGGTATCCATTTCCATTGCATTGTTCTTTCTTAACTCCTTCTTGGTTGCAGTTTTTGGTTGTCTTTTTGGAGCAATGTAACCTTTCAAAACAAATTCCCAAATGTCACAACCTTGTGCTTGTAAAAATAATCTCATCCTGAATTTCCAAACCTCATAATTTGAACCATCAAATAGTGGAGCAATATTTGGAGTATATATCCATGAGTGCTCAAGAGATATTCCTTCCAGCTATTACAATGTCCTGAAGAAACATGCTCTAATACCAATTGTTGGAATATTCACCAATACTAAGAGGGGGGTGAATCAATATTGAGCACATTTTACCATTTCAAATATTAATCACATCATATAACATTAACCATTGAAAGTGGCATTCATAATTTCATAAAACCATCACAAAAAATCATACACAATGGAAAAGATAGTTTTATATGGAATCCCAATTGGGAGAAAACCACATAATGCTTTTCTTATATAATAACAATATTACATTCATAGGAAGCACCAACTTCCAATATTCTCGAGCACCAACTTGAAGGAGGCACCAACCACCTGATTTACAGGCTCCAACCTCAAGGAATCTCCAACTCCCTAATTTACTAGCACCAACTAGAAGGAGGAACCAAGCCCCTGATTTATCTAGCACCAACTAGAAGGAGGCACCAACCCCTAATCCACAAGCTCCAACCTGTAGAGATGACACCAATCCTCAGTGAGCTCCAAATCACATTTTTCAGGATCTCAACTGAAGGAGACTTTGATCTCTTGCCCTTTCCCCATTATGCCACCCTAATATGAATAAGAATGTCAACCTATCTTTTTCACTGTCTCTACATCCCTATTCGTGTCACTCTCTATGTCAAATTTTATCACTATCTATATCAACCTGCACCTAGATCATTGTATTTGTTAACCTGAACCTACTGTTGTCTTCACACTGTCTGCTATATTCACATTGTTATTGTCTTCACAATGTCCCTATAACAATCATTATCACTATCACAATCACTATCAATGTCATTGTCTCTATCACTATCATTGCCACTGTCAATATCAATGTCACAGTCACCATCACTATCACAATCATTGTCACTATGTCAACATGTACATGCCTCAAAATATGCAAGGAACTTCTTCTAAGATAACCTTCAAATATACAACCAAACCCTCTTGTGCAAGACCAAAATATGTCTTCCAAATCTTTACAAACAAGGCTAAAATGTGTCCTTCAAAACTATCTTCAAATCAAAACCTTCTTGAATAAAACTAGAAAAATGCCTCCAAAGAGTGTAATCAAATCCCAGAAACAATCACCCATATACTTCATTTGTTTACTTCTTCAAAGAGAGGAACCCTATATCATGCCAATAACATCACACTAATCCATGCCAATATCACCATAAACTATGCAAAGATAATCACCATGATCTATACCAAGATCATCACCATAATATATTCCAATAACATCATCATGATCTATTCCATCACCATGATCTATAACAAGAAAATCACCAAAATATATGCCAATAATATCATCATGATCTATGCCATCACCATGATCTATGCCATCACCATGATCTATACCAAGATCATCACCATAATCTATGCAAGTATCATCATAATCTATGAGAGTTCACAATACTCTATGCAAGATATTCAACAAGGTTTCACCAAGAGAGAGGCTCTAGTACATGTACAAGATTCATACCATTGTCAAGCTAACAAGATGGACCCTAGTACATGAGAGACATGTATCATCACAAGAGAATACTATAAGCAAGAACCATACCTTTTCCAAGATGAAAAAACAAGAAACAAAACCTTCACCAATAAACCCTAGATCATGTCATCACACAACCCTTACAATAGTCTTTCCAATGAGCCAAGAAGTTTGTAATTCCAATATTGTTTGAGAAAGTTATGCAAACTTTATTAATCTTCACCAAAGAACAAAATATGATCCCCAAGACTTTCACACTAGCTCCTCCACAAAATTTCACACTTTCTCCTTAGAGTTGCACAAAAGAGAGTGAGAGATGAATTGATTATAAAGTGAGAGGCATCTCCTCCTATTTATACCCTCCAAGATGCATTTAACTTGATTTAGGTCCAACGTTTCACTTATCCTTAAATTTAGGATCTCCATATTTTAAGGAGTACTTGAATGGATCATGGACCACTTCGAGATTTCGTTATGGGTCTTTAACTTTCATTCTTGATCACTTCATATCCTCATCAAAGGGGGATTTGGGACTTCTCCTTATAAGCATACTTAAGTGGACACATCATTATTCCTTTTGGGGTTTCTTTCCTCTTTATGTGGACCCATCATTACTTTCGGGATCATGTGAACCCATCATCATTACTTTGAGGTATTTTTCACAATTCACACCAATATTGACTTTAGAGGCTTCTTCAACATGGGTTAAGGGACGCATCATTATGGTCATGTGGACCCAATGCCACTATTTTAGGGGTTTCTTCACATTTCACACCAACATTGCTTAGGAACACCTTTAGGGGATTCTTTAGAGGCTTCTTCATCATGGGTCAAGAGACCCACCATCATGGTCATGTGGACCCAATACCACTATTGTTGGAAGAAGTTGGCATTGATGTCAAACAGGATGTCATTGATGTCAAAAGGGTGAATATATTTGTGGTTTCTCCATTGGTTTTAAGGTGATAATAATGATGTGGTTGTAGTAGAGATAGATTTCTTGGGAATGTTTGATGAAGCCTTGAATCCCCTAGAGAAGACCCTAATGATCCTAAGGAAGCCCTTGAAGAAGGATCATTGTCACAAGTATACATAACTCCAAAGCAGTCCCCTTATGGCGTAACGGTTGCACATGGCCCTCAAGATTATAAGATTTCTCAAAGCCATATAAATATTGAGTAAACGATGATCGAAATAAACATGACATAATATATATGAAAATAAATCAAAATGTTTAATATTATCAACATATAGAAAATTATGATCAACTCATGATATCACATAGAAAAAATTATGAAATGGCAAGTCACTAAAGGTCTTAATCATGGGTTCATTTTTTGTTAACACTATGTAAATATGCAAGAAATGAGATGCCCTGGAAATGTCAATGCTTCCATATAGGAACGCTAGAGACAAATAACACAAGAACTAGATACAATCTCTACAATACATGAGAAATAAACTATATCCCAATTAAAAAACTTATGACAAGCCAAAAAATTATAATATCAAATAGATTCAAACAATTGACTTTACTCAAGAAATTAATTAGCAAGAGCATAGATTGTTCATAAAGATATTATTTATAAAACAATGATGCTTTTACACAAAGGTCAACAAGTGACATATAAATAAAGCAAATAATGATCACAAGATAACACATATGAGATTGTTCTTATAAAATTGCTTTTATAAACATGACATGATTAGAAATCAACATAATTAGACAAAGAAAAGAACAAATTAGTTATTAAGTATCTTGTTAAAATATATTAAGCATTAGATGGTTTATAACTATCATCATGACAAAATACTAGAGATCCATGCCCTTAAAAGATGTTAATGTTTCCATATAGAAATGTGAGACAAATATATATCAAGAATAAGAAATAATCTATTAATAAACATAATTAGAAGCAAAACCTAAATGCAAAAAAATTAATAACAGAAAACTTAAATACTTTACCATACTGATCTGAATCTACAAAAAACACAACAAGAAAATAGTAAAGGAAAGAGAAACCTTTACTTAAAACCCTTTTGATTGAGTGCCCAGACTTGACCAGAATTTTGTTTTGTCTGCGTAGGGTGGATCTAGAATAGCTTTTCTAGTTCCAAAAACAGGCTATAATAAAAATTTCGATAAAAACTGACCGAGTTATGAGGCCAAAAATAGTGTCGAATCTACCGAAGACGGAAACCTACACAAAGTCTACCAAACTTGGACGAAAGTTTCCATTTTGGCAACCGGAAGCCCTAGAATTCTATTATGTCCATATTGGTGTATCCAGAACATCTTTCTAGTTCCAAAAACAGGTTATAATAAAAATTATGATAAACATTGACCGAGTTATGAGGCCGAAAATAGTGTCGAATATGCCAAAAACGGAAACTTGCACAAAGTCTACCAAACTTGGACAAAAAATTGCCATTTTGACAACCAGAAGATAGATCTCCTTGAGGAGAATCAAAAAATCATATAGATCTACAAAAACAACATCAAGAAACCCTTGAAATTTTTTTGCAAAATTCTACACAACAAGGTTAGGGTTAGAAATAAAAAAACTGTAGAAATATGCCAGATCTGAAGAGATTCCTAATGGCTACTAGATAGAAAGCAAATCTACAAGAGATAATCAATGCCCAAATGATAAAATATTGTTTGAAAGCAATAGAAGGTGCTAGATCATAGCAACAAGCTTTGATACCATGTCAAAGATATAGATCTAACTAAACTGGCTTACCTATCTATACAAATAATAACATATCAACAATAATTACAAAAAGAGACAAGAGAAAAGAGTACACCAGATATACGTGGTTCATCCAATTGGGCTATGTCCATGGGAAGGTAGTCTTCTATTATCTCCAGAATATCTCCCTCAAGCTTACAAGAGGGCAATGCCAATAACCCCAATACCATATAGAAATATTATGATGAGTGATCCACAAAGGATGAATGGATGATTCATGAATGAATTAATATGGTCCACACAAGGATGAATGTGAAAGACTCCCTTGACTCTATTATATACTAAGAGATTAGGAGGAATTACTCTCAGATATTACATGTGGGATAACATAATTCTCTATAATAACATCTCTTTGTATAATAATGAATATCAAGAGTATATTTTACCATAATGAATATGGGATATAATGTATTACTTTTTTACATAAGATTGTGGATATCTTCTGACATAATACAAAGATATTATTACCTTCCAAGGAATATAAAATATTCCAACACTCCCCCTTAATAATGGTTGGGAGAAAAGTCTACTAACAAAGGAAGGAAGGAGTCATTACTGCTCCCCCTTGATAACAACTTCTAGAAGAACAAAAGCTGCAAATAAGAAAACTTCGGTGAATGGAATTTGATGAAGAACAACCGCTTCTCACTGAATCATGAAATTGCACACGAATCAAGTTGTATGATGAAATACCAACAACAAGATGCCCAGATCTAAAGAGAAGCCTTTATGGCTACTAGATCCAACAGATGTCGAGAACATGTGATGCAATCCAATAGCAAGGTGCTCAGATCTAAAGAGAAGCCATCATGGCTACTAGATCCACAAGATGCCTAGATCACCACAAGAATCATCACAACCATAATTGATAGTTGAAGAACTCTGAGATATCATCCACACCAGTGTACAAATACATTTTACTGATACAACAGAACATGTGGCTAAGAACACCACAACAGTGTACAAAATACCCATATGGCCAATACACATGTAGATAACAAACATTCTTCCAATCAAGGTGCAATAGAAATATTTGTAGAAGACCTCAAACATCGAAGGAACAAGACCCCAATGGTCTATACATCGAAAATGATATCATACAGATTAACATCATGACTTTAACAGTAGAAGATGGTGCTTCAATATTTTTGTAATAAGATGAAAGCCTAAACATAAAACTGATCTGCACAAGAACTTCCAAGATTAAACCATATAAAGATCATAAAATAAGATTGCTCATACATAAATGAAAATGCTCATACACCAAAGGTTAGCAAACATCGTATAAAAACAAATGCAACATAATATGATCAAATAAAAGATTAACTTGCTCATTTAAGGAAAATGAAATTAGTTTTACACATTAAGTGTCAGCCACAACACATAAATAGTGAGCCCAAGATTTCACTTAAATATATGAAAATTTAGTCATCAAGCAACTAATCTGAAGTATAGGTGCATTCCTTATTAGCATTATGTTAATATGAAAGAGATGATTGCCCTGAAAATGTCAATACTTCCATATATGAACGTTAGAGACATGAAACACATGTCAATGCTTCCATATAGGAACGTTAGAGACAAGTAGGAACAAGATAACGTCTGCACTCATAAGAATAGAAATCCTATTGCAACAAGAACAATGTGTTCATGACAAATATTTCAAGATTGTAAGATTGTTCAAAGCGATATAAATATTGAGTAAAAGATGATCGAAATAAACATGACATGATATATATGAAAATAAATCAAAATATTTAATATGATCAACATATAGAAAATTATGATCAACTCATGATATCACATACAAAAAATTATGAAATGCAAGTCACTAAAGGTCTTAACCATGGGTTCATTTCTTTGTTAACACTATGTAAATATGCAAGAAATGAGATTCCCTGGAAATGTCAATGCTTCCATATAGGAATGTTAGAGACAAATAACACAAGAACTAGATACAATATTTGCAATACATGAGAAAGAAACTATATCCCAATTAAAAAACTTATGACAAGCCAAAAAATTATGATATCAAATATATTCAAAAAATTGACTTTATTCAAGAAATTAATTAGCAAGAGCATAGAATGATCATAAAGATATTACTTATAAAACAATGAATTTGATTTTACTCAAAGGTCAGCAATAGCATATAAATAAAGCAAATAATAATCACAAGATAACACATATGAGATTGTTCTTATAAAATTGCTTCTATAAGCATGACATGATTAGAAATCAACATGATTAAACAAAGAAAAGAACAAATTAGTTATTAAGTATCTTGTTAAAATATATTAAGCATTAGATGGTTTATAGCTATCATCATGAAAAAATACTAGAGATCCATGCCCTTAAAAGATGCCAATGTTTCCATATAGAAATGCGAGACAAACATATATCAAGAACAAGAAATAATCTATTAATAAACATAATTAGAAGAAAAATGTAAATGCAAAAAAATGAATAACAGAAAACTTAAATACTTTACCGTACTAATCTGAATCTGCAAAAAACATAGTTAGAAAACAGTAAAGGAAAGATAAACTTTTACTTACAATCCTTTTGATTAAGTGCCTAGACTTGCCCAGAATTCTGTTCCGTCAACTTGAGTGGATCTAGAACATATTTTCTAGTTTTACAAACAGTTTATAATAAAAATTCCGATAAAAAATGACCGAGTTATGAGGCCGAAAACAGTGCCAAAGACAGAAACCTACACAAAGTCTACAAAACTTGGACGAAGGTTTCCGTTTTGGCAACCGGAAGGCCCAAAATTCTGTTCTATCCATATTTGTGGATCCAAAATAGCTTTTCTAGTTCCAAAAATAGGTTATTATAAAACTTCCGATAACAATTGACTGAGTTATGAGGCCGAAAACAGTATCGAATCTGCCGAAGATGGAAGCTTGCATAAAGTCTACCAAACTTGGACAAAAAATTGTAGTTTTGACAACCGGAAGATAGATCTCCTTGAGGAGAATCATAAAATCATAGAGATATACAAAACAACATCAAGAAACCCTTGAAAAGATTCTGCAAAAATCTACACAACAAGGTTAGGGTTAGAAATAAAAAACTGTAGAAATATGCCCAAATCTGAAGAGAAGCTTAATGTCTACTAGATAGAAAGTAAGTCTACAAGAAATAATCAATGCCCAAATGATAAAATATTGTTTGAAAGAAATAGAAGGTGCTAGATCATAGCAACAAGCTCTGATACCATGTCAGAGATATGGATCTAACTAAACTAGCTTACCTATCTATACAAAACAATAACATATCAACAATAAGTACAAAAAGAGAACAAGAGAAAAGGGTACACCACATATACGTGTTTCACCCAATTGGGCTACGTCCACGGGAAGGTAGTCTTCTATTATCTCCAGAATATCTCCCTCAAGCTTACAAGAGAGCAATGCCAATAGCCCCAATACAATATAGAAAGATCATGATGATTGATCCACAAAGGATGAATGGATGATTCACGAATGAATGAATATGATCCACACAGGGATGAATGTGAAAGACTCCCTTGACTCTATTATATACTAAGAGATGAGGAGGAACTACTCTCACATATTACATGTGGGATAATATAATTCTTCATAATAACATCTCTTTATATAATAATGGATATCAAGAATATATTTTACCATAATGAATATGGGATATAATGTATTACTCTTTTACATAAGATTGTGGATATCTTACGACATAATAAAAATACATTATTACCTTCCAAGGAATATAAAATATCCCAACAGATGTGGAGTGTAAAGGAATCCCTAAAGTGTCCCGAAGAAGTGTGAAGAATTTCTTAGAATGATGTTGGGTCACATGACTACGATAATGAGTCAGATGACCATTATGGTGGGTCACATGACCATGATGATAAGAAGTGTAAGGAATTCCCTAAATATGTCCTTAGGCAATTTCGGTAAGAAATGTGAAGAAATCCATAAAATAGTGGCATTGGGTCCACATGACCATGTGGTTAAGGTCACATAACCTATGTTGGAGAAGGCCCTAGAGAGCCCCTAAGGTTAGTGTAAAGAATATTGGGATGAAATGTGAAATATCTTCCAAAATCACGATGATGACTCCAAATAACCCTAAAAGTTGTGGTGATTGTGTCCACGTGACTAGAAGGATTGGTCCATATGACCATGAGAAGTATCCCCCAAAGTAATAAGGATTGGTACACAAGACAATGTTGAAATAAAAGGTGAAGAAACCCTAAAACAATGTTGTTTGGTCTACTTGCCCATGAATTTGGGGTTACATGAACCATGGTGGATAAGGCTCTAAAGAGTTCCCAAATTTGGTCTGAATCAAGTTGGTGTGAAGCATGAAATATCCCTCAAAAGTTGTAGTATGTTGGCCCATTGGACTACATGAAGTGGCAATGAACCCCACACAAAATAATGATGTATTCACCAAGTATGATGATGTGGAAAATCCCTAAGGCCCCTTTCAGAAGATATGGAGTAACCTTGAATTTTTGGCATGAAGTGTCATGATGGATCCTTGAAGTGGGGTACTAACCCTTTGTTACGAAGAAAAACTTCCTATGGCTTAGGGCAGACCACAACAGACAATTCACTGCAAGAAATCTACTCAATTCTCAAAGCAATGCTATATAAATGAAAATGCTAAGATATGGAGAATAAGACCAACCTTCAACCGGATGTTTGAAGTAGATCCCCGTTGAGCTTTCAATCTTTACACTTGACCCTGCAGATTAGTCTCAACAACAAATACAAGCAAGTGCATATAATATGTGAAAGACATTAGCATAATCAATAGCATGGTCCATGATGTAATAAGCAAATGTAACCCAATGTAATTTAAACAACATTTACAAGATCAATTGGATGAGAAAATGAGTATTTTCATTAATGATAACAAGAAGTCCACAATACAACCTCTTGCCGGAAACCAATCTGAACCAAGAACTAGGTCCCTCCACTTGTGCCTCCGCCACTTCAATCCCCCATGCAATGAAAAACTCAAACTATGAAGGAGTTTGGTAGGTGAACATAAGAAGTTCACAACACCAAGGATCAGTGGATGTAGACTCAAGTCATGGAAAAAATCCAATAGAGTTATGATGCTTTCTCTTTCTCCTCCTTCCATGCACCATAAGAGCTCAATATATAGCCTTCTAAAGGTAGGTGAAAGGTTGAATCGAGTCATTTCTGGGGTACATGGAGGGCCAAAGGTCACCCTAAGATCACTTTTTGGAGTGAAAAGTAAATTTTCTATGGCTTTTACCATTTAACTCGAAGTACAATGGCTACATTGGTTCAACCTGCGTATTCGCTGGCTATAGTGGAACAGCTAGCGTACAGGAACAAAAATAGGGAACAATGGGTTCCTGGAGAAAAAATAATGGATCTGAGTCAAGAAAATGAATATTAAAGGCCAATGAGTGTTGATGCTCACAAGGTGGAAAAATACGCTGTAACATATGCCCCTAATGTTTGAGGTCAGAGAAGGTACTACGATGGCCGAAATACATTATAATCTCATAGGTGGAGTGATGGAGACACAAATGGAAGGAGTATCCCACTCGCCATTATACAATAATATCTCTGGATACATGTGAGTACAATACAACAATCTGATACAATGGTCATGATAGGTAGTACATAGTGAATACATGTCATAGGTAGTCATAGCCATGACCCATCTACAGTAAGATATGGTCTCCTGCTGAAAAGCAAACAACTGGTGCAAATTGGAGGTACAAACTGCTGATGTATGAGAAATTATGTCTCATAAGTATAATCATGATCATGAGTAGCATACTGAATGCCACTAACGTATGGGGTATTCTACACAAATCATCTACGGTGCAAGTCCCATCAAGTGAATAAAGGTGTTGAAGTTGAACCTGATGTGACATCGTCTGATTACCGGTCAATAATGTATACCATTAACAGATGTGAGTTAACCCACCAATAATGAAAATGGGAATCAAGGCACAGAGTACAATCATCAAAGTGTGAATAGATGTGTTGAGGTTGAACACTAAGATGAATCCATCGATCAGGGGACATTGATGTATTCCCAAAACTGTCGATGGTGAGAGAACCTACCATTAATGACTACAACCCTCAAGGTACTCGATGGACTCTAAGTCTCAATTCCAGAATAAATGAGTTGAAGTCGACGAAACGAAACTCGCTGGAAGGAGGGCATTAAGGCATCCCCCATCAACCAACATGAGGTAACAGCGACGCTGAGAGATTTGGAAGAACTCGGATGAACAAACTGACTCAATGAGGATGTCCGACATGCAATAGTTAAGAGATATGAGGAGTGGCCAACTCTAGTTTTGGGACTTCCTTTGAACAAGAGCATGAGAAGATGAATAGACTCAGGAAACACAGACTCAAGTACTAGATGAAAATAACATTGTGCAATGCAGGAGGCATCAACAAAGGGCTCCATAATGACTGGAAGCTTAACCAGCCGGTGGAGTAAAATCTGAGAAACGAGTACAGCTCCTAAGGTCCTACTATAATCCTGACTGATAATGAATGGACTGGAGTGAATGCTCTGTTCAAAGGCGACATGACAGATTCCAACAAGAAGAAGTAAATATTTTCCCGTTCGGCTTTTTCGTTTTTTATATTTTTTTGGTCTTTTTCATATTGTGAAAGCTTGAAAAGGAATAAAATTGCTTATAGTACAACAGGTGAGGGAACGAGTGTCAAATGGAAAGCAAACTAGTCCCAAGCAGTGGAACATACCTATGAACAATGCAAGGAAGCATGTGCAAGATGTGGACACTCCGGGGGGTGTTCCCTCACGGTAAAGGGTCATCAAATTGCGAAAGGAAAATGAAAGCTCTGCTTAGCTCGAAAGGGAAAGTGCACAAGTACATGGCTAATAATTGAGTAAGCGGGAGCCGGCACAAGGCTCAAGCGGCAAGCAGGATGATGCAATGCAATCACAACTCGACAAAAAATGGAGGGATTCCTTATGAGAGATGGCCAGCATAAGACAAAGTAGAGTATGAGTCTTTATCGCAAAGTCATGGCGTATTTACAAAGGAATCCCAAACCTAAGGAGGAACAATGGCACGGTCGCCAAAAGACATAAAAATGATCTAACTAGGGCACCCATGGTAGGACAAGCTTTACCGCCAAATAACGACACTTCTATAACAGCATGAAAGGTTTTGTGTCGGTTAAAAAGCGGGGTCACACCTAGGGTTAATGATTAATGGTCAAAGGTCAAATGCATAATGCAGGCGAAAATGACATCTAACCTATATGATGGGTGTAAAATATACCTACCGTAGGCACGAAACTGTCAAAAAATCACTCTCGTCGGAAAAATATGTTCAAAATGGTACTCCAAGACGACATATTAGTCCAATAATAGCTCAAAATGGTAAAAAATATAGGAAAGTGGGTTTTAAAAAACTATAAATAGTAATAAAAAATTACAATTACTATTCCATTTTCACATTTTACCCAGATAGTAGTTTTTTGTTAGTTTTCACTTCAATCTTCAGTTGCTGATTCTGGGAGCTACGGGCGTCGAATCATCGAGCTGTCTGGCGCAGGTTAGTAGTCTCATCCCCCTCTTCCATTTCAATGCTTTTATTTCATTTTTTAGTGGTCAAATTTTTATATTTTCCAAGCCCTACATCTTCTCAGCGTTGTACGCGGGCTGCAACTTTGCGGGTCACAGGTAGGGCATCCTAGACACGGTCAACGCATGCATTGACCGCATACGGACATGACTAGAAGAATTTTTGACTGTGTACAGGGTCGTGAGGATGGCTTTTTAATGGATAAGTGCTAAAAAATGGGTTGGTTTTTCCTACAGGATGGTCCTAGAGTGGAGAGAAAGGGAACATGATATCATGGATGAGCAAGTGCAGCAAGATTTGCCTACCCAACAAGCGTTACAAGCGTGCAGTCTATATAAGTTTTGGAGCATTGGGGGGTTTAAGGGCCCAAAACCAATTGCTCTGCCGGTTGATCGATTACTGAGACACAGATGCACAACACTTCGACCTAGATGGTCAACCACTTCCGTTGTAGGTGGAGGATATTTATTTCATCACAGGGTTGTCCCATCGAGGGGATGTACCAAGCCTTAGGTCCCGCAATGTTGGAGGTGGGATCACGATTAGTGATTATATAGACAGGTACTGCCTACCTGGTACCCAGAAGGTGGGCAGCCAGATTCCTATCAATGTTATTCCGAGACTGAGTATGAAGATAACAGTGCTCACACTTAGGAGAATATCAGGTTCAGCTGCACGAGGTCAAGCTTCGAGGCCGATGATATTCTATGCAACAGAATGTATGAGATTGAATGTGTATGACTGGTGCACAACGTTGCTCATTACTATGAATAGCCAACTAAAGGAGTGCAAGCAGGGTAGGGCAAGGAACTTCGGCTTTGGCAGCATGCTCTGCAATTTTTTCTTTGAGAGGGTTCCGTGCTTGAGTCCGAGGGTTGAAGTCCCTCTACACAGTCTCTAAGATCCCGCCCAGACCCAGTGGGCAGAGGTGCTGATGCGACATGGTGGTGGCCGACAGGCATCACCATATTCAGATGAGTTCTTTCACTGGTGGTCCCGACAGGTCATCGCCATTGATGACTATCCTTACGAGGGCATAGACTTCAGCGGAGATAGGGACATGCCACTCCCGCCAGGGGCCGCGTTCGGAGACATAGGTATGGCTACTCTTTTTATGTTTTGTGTATTTTAATTTTTTTGGATTTTTTATTATAAGTGAAATTAAATTTTTTTTTGGTGTGGTATCATATATTGACATTTGACTGTTTTCTCGCAGATCAGGTTCCACGAAGACCTCAAGGATTCCCACAGCCTGTCGCAGAGGCAGGGGAGGAGAGATCATAGGTGTGGTAGTAGAGAACACATTGGAGATGGTACGGGTTAACCTCTCCTGCATGACAGCTTGGGTACCACTGATAGAGGTAGAGAATATCCCAGAGGATGCAGCGACATGTGATTGGGGGTACCAGGTGTATGGGTGTGGCTACTGCGGCATATATCTAACGCCGTGCACTATTATGGTCAGACTCATCCCACCGAGGTGGCGAGACCTCCCCGCGAGGCTTAGATTCCAGGGTCTCATTATTTTTGTATTGGCTATGTATATTTTTGAGAGCTACGGGCTCTAGTTTTGTATTGTGACACCACTTTTTGGACATATTATTTATAAAAAACTATGATTCTCCGGTTCTACTATATGTGTATGTACAAATGTGTGAATGAAAGTTTATTTGTGTGCTTCTTTTATTGATGTGACAAATGCCAATCTAGGACATAATTAGCATATGCATCAAGTACATGATTAAAACATCTCGGAACATGAATGTATGTAATGAAAACAAATTGACGCTCCAAGAGTCTTACCCTTAAGAACCTCCCTACTAATGTATATCCCTCACAAGGTACCGACCATTCAATTGAGACACAACCAGTTGAGAATCCAAGCGGACTTCTAAATACTAGATACCATGCGAAATGGCATCACGAAGTAGCTCAACAACGACACTGTACTTAGCCACATTTTTGGATGTAGGACCAAGACAAGCACCTCCTAAAGACACAATCTGATGGTCAGGTGAATAAATAACCCATGCAGTAGAAGCGAGTCTCTGCGTATGATGGCTAGCACCATCCGTGAATCCCAAGAACACAGGAGATTTCGCTGACATATATCAACCAAAAGGAAGTGAATCAGCAGATGCAGACAACCAAAAGAAATCTAAACTATGTACAAAAGCAACTATACAATAGTATACAAAAGTATCAGCTCGAGCTGGAAGCTCAAGCATAACACCGCTTGAGGTAGATCCCATTTCTAGGCTCCTTCAAGGCATTCCCCTCATAGTATTCCAATTCGTAGGCTCCTTTCTCAAGGACACACCTCACTATGTAAGGACTATGCCACATGGGGTTAAACTTGCCTGCCCCCAGGGGTTCCTTAGCTTGATCATACAAGAGGACCAAGTCACCTTCAGCATATTGTCTGGGATAGACAGACCTATAATACTTAACCTTTACACGATGTTTGTTTGCATCTATATCCATGATGGCATATCGATGCTGCTCGTCAAGCTGCTCAAGGTGGATCAGACATTTCTCAACATCTGAGGTGTCAGGCAGGAGCTCTATGGCTAGTTTCAATGAATGGATTTCGCATTCAATCAACAAGATAGACTCCACACCATGTACTAGCTGAAATGGTGAGAAACCGATGGCAGTCTTAACTACGGTTCAATATGCCCACAAAGAAGGATATAACTTGATATTCCAATTGCTCTTGCTTTGTTGGATGGTTCATTGGAGAATGGTCTTTAAGGACTTATGGAATTCCTTGACCTGACCATTCACTTGGGGGTAGTAAGAAGATGAATGATCTTGACGAAACCCAAGCTTAAGTGATAAATCCTCCATCATTTGGTTTTGGAAGTGACTGCCATGGTCAGTGACAATCTCTTTCGGGATACCGAATCGAGCGATAATTTGATTGAATACGAAGTGGGTTGCAGTAGCACCATCGTCTTTTACGGTCAGCATGGCCTCGGCCCATTTGGAAAAGTTTTCCACGGCCACAATAATATGGGGATTCCCCCCAGCCGAAACTGGTTTGCAATCCATGAAATCCACCCCCCACTTGGTAAAGGAACCGACGATGACGACCGGTTGAAGGGGCGCAGGATGCGAGTGTATATTTCAAGAAAACACCTGGAAATGTTGACATCTCTTCACGACGTTCATAAAATATTTGAAGATCAAAGGCTAGAAGTAACCAAATTAACATTAGTATATGTCTTAATCTCATGTTCGACAATGCTAGGGTCTATTCCTGGAATCTTCTCATATGACCAGGCAAAAACATCTCGAAATTCCTTGAACAACTCAGTGTATATGCGGATCTCATCAGGAGAACAATCAACACCGATATTAACGTTCTCAATATTTTTAGGCGTGTGAGAGATGTTGATCGATATGGTTGGGGAGATATTAGCCATATTCCCCTCCGCGTAAATCCCATGTGAATCCAAAGGAGCCACAGGGTGACCAACCTTCTCGACAAGAGTCGTCCTAAACTCTTCTTGCTCAATAAGATCAAGGTTGGGAAGAAAATAAGAGTGATGATGCAAATCTTCCCAAGGCCTCTCACTACCACATATGGCCTCAATGATAGCTTCATCTGAAGGAAAAGCACCATCAAGACAATCATGCGAGCAAGATGAGTCGGCTACCCACGCGGGCAGCGTAATGAGATCTTCCTCTTCTGTCCGTGAAGAGGAGGGATCTGGCTCTACAGTGGCTTGTTGAATATCATGGCATGCAAGCTCGGTTGTAGATAGTGGCATAGCCATTCCAATGTGAGAAATTTATCCAGATGGGGAACTCGTGGATGGTAAAGTCCATGAATCATTAAAGTATGAGGTCCAGAAAGGTACATTGTTTAATGAGGATGGCACACTATCGGAAATGGTTCCAATGAAAGAGATCAGTGAAACAAAGTCAAATGATCCCATAAAGGATGGATACAATCCTACACCAATATTCCCAGTTGTCGGCTGAGAATTTTTGATCTAGGGAACAACAGTTCCCGACGATGCTACGGAATTGGAACTAGAGAATTCTATCTAATAAAGCGTCACAATTTTTCCTTCGTGAGGAAAGCAAATAACTCTAAACACAGAGGACACGATCTCTCTCATTGCGTAGATCCAATTCCTACACAGTAGAAGGTTGTAGTCGATGGGCGCATCAACCACCTCGACTTCAATAGGCACGGATTTCCCACCCAAGTTGACCTCAAGGTAAGGGAGAATACCATGCGGTCTAAATGACAAACCATTGAACACAGTAAGCATGGTAATAGATTTTGACAAGGGAGGAGAGCCAATATCTTTCCAACAATCCAACGACATTACTGAGGTGGAAGCACCTTCGTCAACCAGCATACGTTTAACGATTTTCTGTAATCACCTAACATGGACTTGAAAAGCCACATGATAAGGCAAGCGAGGCTAGACATCAGTAGTATCGAATTTAATCATGTTAGGGATACCCTGATCTTGAACTCCCAAAGCACACAAAAGGGCATTCCTTTGCGAAGGACATGCCTGTAATACCTCAAGAGTTGACATGGCACATGGAGTTTGGCGCAAATATTCTACAATGGAGTATTTTTGGGCGGCTTGGGCATTGGAATTATGCGTTGAGCGCTTAAGAACACCTTTTGTTATCCGCGGCATAGTAGTGGGCTTCTCGATATGCAACCAAGAGTTTGGAGGAGGGGGCTCATTACCCATATTCGGTTGTGGTACACCATAATCGCGTTGGCGAGTAGCAATACTAACCTCAAATTTAATCATGTTCACGCATCCGTAGCCACTGGCATGAGAAGAGGACATTGAAGTCTCATTAGTCCCATAACCAGGGATGGAAGCACTTGAAGCCATATTATGATGATGCGGAAGGGGATCTTTCAACACAGCTGGGCTCTGTGCAAGATGCTTCGAAGCTTCTTCAATTCGAGGACACAAGTGGGTAAGGTGATATTGCGAACAAGTTTTGCAAAGGAATTTCACCTTATGTCTAGGCTTACGATCCCCACCAGCATTTTCGTCGTCCCGAGGAGGGTTGGCGTTCTCTATTCTAGGAGTATTTCTACTACTTCCATTGTTTCCACCCTTACAATTATTTCTCCCCTTCTTTTTTCCACCAGGTTTCTGGTTACCTGATGGGTTCACCGATTGTATAGAATGAACATCGGACGATTGTGTGGAAGTGGACGAGGTGTGATCCTATCCAAGGGTAGATTAGCTAATAGAAAATTTTTGCATTTGATTTGTAACCAAATCTACGGGTCGAGTACTCATGGATCCAATGATGCCATCAACATGGGGTCCAGGAACAGGCTTTGGCTCATGACGTGAGCACGGTGCGTTAGGAATAATATTGTATAGGATACCAGACAAAGTGTAGACTAGGTTTGTTTGCTAGGATTTGAATATAGCTTGCTCCTCAATCGTAATGTCGGACACTGAAATGTCCTTCGAAAAGTAAGGAAGTAAAGACTTAAGGAACCATTCCAACAGAAACTCTAGAGGATTGTTGGCTTTCACTAGCCTCTTCTATTGACGCCACTCCTGAATGTGATCAAATATGTGTGTGGCTTTGTCTTAGCGGAAGGTAGATAAGATTTCGGTGCCAGTATCGTAGCGAACCGAAAACTGAAAGTGATCTAGGAAAACCAAGGCTATCTCATTAAAACCCCTGTGAGTGCCCCCAGGAAACTTGACATACCATTTCGCGGCTGCCCCCGTGAGGGTCCGTTGAAATAGTCTCAAATGAATAGAGTCATGATTTAACGAATTCGAGGAGCACCATAAGTGAAAAGTCGTAACATGATCACCTGGATCCTCACCATTCTTTCCTTCGAACTTTGGAATGTCAGAAGGGAGCTTAGTAGGGACTGAAGGCCAAGTAGGATCGTGACACACTGAATCATTGTTGAGCTTCGAAAGATCTGGTAGATTCAAACGAGCAAGAAACAGGAGCCGCGGTTGCGAAGCTTGATTGTAAGCTCCCAAAAGAGGCTGACCTTGTGGACCCAAAGGATGATATAAACCTTGACTATGACCATAGGGATGATAACCGCCCCCAACTTGACTTGTGTAAGGGTACAAAGGTATATTTGTGTTGTAAGCACCATAGTGAGGAGGGTTGTAATAAGGGCTAGAACCGGCTGCGTTGTAATAAGGGTTACCACCATAATTATGGGGCGTATAAGTGCTATTCATAACAGTAGCAGTCGAGTGATGACCATAATTAAAGGGTATGTTACCACCTCCCATATTAGGAGGGACATTTAGGTTAGAAAATGTGGTCATAGTAATGGGTATATGCATAGAAGCATGTGGGTTAAATTATGGAATGTGAGCCATATTATGAGAAGTGTTCCCACATAAATTAGGGGTAGTCCTCGAAGGTGGTCTTCCTCCAACATGTGGAATAGATGAAGGAATATGACCAGACCCAAATTGAAATGGAGAAAAAGAGGGTGCAGTGCCCCCAGCACCAAGGCTAAAGTTAGCATGACTACCAAACGGAGTGGATGTAGCATTCGTATTAATACTGGGCATGCCAAATGAGAAAGGAGTTGTGGTCGAAGGGATTGTTGTATCATTAAGATCTGGCATCCCATATCGGAAACCATGTGAGTGTGTACCATCAAATGGGTTTGACTCTGGGGGTGGGTTCATCCCAAACACAATAGTATCAGCATGTGGTGGTGAACCTGACCACCAACCATCCCTAGGAATGGAAGGAGCGGTGTGTCCATCGACATCACCTGACGGAGTCATGGGAATTCCCACAATGCTAGATGCAGAAGTCATAATGTGAGCTTCTTGAAGCTCGTGAGGAGTATCAAAAGGATTAGAGGAAATCCTTTGGCGTCTCTTATAAAAAGGATGTGCTACCTCGTCGGCTGGTAGACCATCCAAATGACGAGATCGACAAAGATGTGGATCTCGCTCCATGATAACTCCAAAACGCCAATAAATCAAAATGCCTCCTAACGGCCAACTAACGATCAAAGAGTACACACCTAAAGAAACTACAATGAAAATGCACACAAACAGAACTAGCTCAAGGGACCTCCCGTCACTACATCCGGTATGTCTCACCTAGGAGAGGCTTGAGACTCCCAAAATATAACCGAAGGTAACAAAATCAGTTATAAGGTCTCCCAAACTTCACTACGTGCACAAGGTCAAATCCCTATACAACAGCAATTGTGATGTCCAACCCCTATTTGACTTAGGACAATCGCAGAATAACCGCAATGAATGCCCTATGTGATACCTAGGTAAAGCAACTAAGGCCACCACGTATAACCAATGCTCAGGCGGATAGTCGTAAGTGGGATCCATCGTATGGGAAGGGTAGCTAATCCTGAAACTTTAGAGGGTCAAATCCCCCAAGAGACTTTGTACACGAACAAATACTAGAAATATCTCCCATGTTCAGCTATTATTGGAGGGCTATCTTCGCAACCAACCTCCTGTGACCTTATGCTTAACTCTGGTTTGCGTAGAGCTTCCTGAGAACACTGATGTATATCATGGGTTTCACCACACCCTGGTCAGACACATAATGTTTCGTTTAATAGTCTTGGATTGTTAAATCACAATGATATATTCCAAGACTCTAAACCTATACTAGTCGGTGCACCCTATCAAAGATAAAATCGTTTCTAATCAATTTTAAGATTAAGTGTTAATTTTAATGGCTATAATTACTCAAAGGATATGGTCATGAAACTAATGATGTAAAAGACTCAATGGTATGCACAATCGAAAAACACTAGACTCATCTATTCAATAAAAAGCATGCCACTAATATGACAATCAATCCAACGGTTCTTTCGGAAATAAATATGTAATCTCTTTATAGTTTCAATGCACAAGCAAGTCCTAGATGAAAACACAAGCACTCTTATGCAAAATGAAGGAACATAAAGCAAATATTTTTGTATTTTTGCTTATAAATGAAAAGAAAATGCAAAACAATGTTTTTGTACTTTTTCAATATAAATGGAATGAAAAAATGCAAGCAAAATCAAACTATTTAGTAAAAAATGCAAATCCTATCAAGCAGACAACCTAGCAAATCCCAAATAGTAAGACTTAGCCAAGCTAATGAGCTATAGAAAAAAAATGGTGGGAAACCAAAAAGCTCAATAACTAAAGAAAGAGGAGTTTTTGGTCAATAACAGAGCATGGAACAATCAGAAAACATGCCTACTAAGACTCGGGAATACTCAGAACCAACCCAACAACAACCCAAGGTCATAAACAAGACAATCCCACAGTTGTATGCGACTACTCATAGAAAAGTAGCGTTTGTATGTTGGCTACTGTATTGACAGTAGCGGGTAGACACAGGAAAAACAAGGCTAACCCGCGTATAGGGAAAGGTAAATGAGCCAAAAATGAATCAAACAACCCAGAAAAATCAAGTTTTCTAATGCAGAACCCAACGACTAGTCAATGACACAGAAGATCAACAAATAACAACTCAAAATAAGGAAAAATGCCTAAATATCCCCAAAATGGAGGTTCTTCCCCAACGGAGTCGCCTTTTCTGTTGCGGAGAAAAAATTCCTATGGCCCGGGGCAGACCACAACAGACAGATGACTGCAAGAAATCTACTCAATTCTCAAAGCAATGCTATATAAATGAAAATGCTAAGATATATAGAATAAGACCAACCTTCAACCAAATGTTCGAATTAAATCCATGTTGAGCTTTCAGTCTTTACACTTGACCCTGCAGATTAGTCTCAACAACAAATACAAGCAAGTGCATATAATATGTGAAATACATTAGCATAATCAATAGCATGGTCCATGTTGGCCCGGTTTTGCAACCAGGCTTAGTGCTATGGGCACCTGCTAACTGGTAGCAGCAGTTTCAATAGAAATAAAAACAATAAACTAAATAAACAATAATATTCATGGATCTAAGCAAGAATCTAAGCAAATAATTTAAATATTTCAAAATCAAGAACAAGAAACATAAGAAATAATTTTTTGTATTGAAAAATGGGGGGCAAGCAAATGCTTGCGATATTACCTTCAATGGTGAAGGTTGATGTTGAGCAACTCCCAAGATGAGTAGCTCCAAACTCCAAGAGGTCTCCTTCTCCAAGGTTGCTTCAATGGCTAAAAGTGCTCAGGGGAGATTTCAGCAGCATAAGGATGAGATAATGGAAGGATGTGAAATGAGGAGCCCCTACCACCTTTTTATAGGTTTTGGTGGTGGGAAATACCATTTGTGGTTTTGTGGAAACCAAATGGTATTGACCAACATGGTTTAGGTACTTTTCCCTCCTTTTTCCTTTTTTGAATAAAAATAATATTTTTGGGAATTTGGACCCTTTTTGAGGGTTTTTTATGATTTTCTTGGAAAAATAATCTTTTTTAATGGAAAAATGGGTGTACTAAGGTCTTTTGGTGACCTTTTGTTGGTTTCAGAGGCTCAGATGGTGGAAAAGTGGACAAATGGGTCATGTGGATAAGGGAATGAGCTAGTGAGCACTTTTTAGGTGTTAACAGATTGCCCCCTGATGTGTGAGGGCAGGAGCTCATCGTATGACCGATAGACATCATAGTTCTTTTGTCCTTTTTCTGGGGTTTTAGGGGAGAGAAGAGACCGGTTGGAGACTGGAGCCACGGCCCTTGGAAGCTGCAAAAACAAAAAATATTACATGGCCTCAATATGAATGAGGTATAATCTCTGATAAAGGACGAGGCGGGCATTCCCATGCTCGTATCAAGACATATACAAAACAATTAGTCCCAAGAAGGGGGATCTAATACGTAAAGAAATATACTGGTACATCATAATGGTCCAGAGGGGACATTATTGTGGGATATACTCATGATCATGGCTGATCTCAATAACTGATACACTGGAATAACTGTTGAACTGCTGAAACTGAAGGTGTCCAACATCTGTAGGGACTCAAAGCCTGTGAGTCATCTCTAGGGAGTATTTGTATCTGTATACTCGAGGGAGTATAAAACTGGGGTATATCTGAATACTGTCGCCATACGCAACCCGGATATCTATAGAAAAAATGTAACTGGTTGTATCCATAGGTAGACTCTCAACTGTGGAGGAGTCAGGAGGGTATCCGGGGTCTTCGACTAATAACTGAACAGACCAATACCCTGTGCGAGTCTCAACGATGCGATCAAGGTGTTGAAGTCGAGCATGTGAGAAAACAACCATTCGGTGAGGCACTGAGGATTCCTCTCGAAATGATTCGTAGGCACTCATCATAAATGGTAATGAGTCCAAGACACAGGGACCTCTAGGTCTATCCTCTGGAATCAATGTGGTTGTCGTCGACAGAAGGAGACCAGCAACTAACAAGGCAATGATGTTTCCTTGATAGGAGCACGAGGTGTAGAACTGACGTGAAGTAGTACTGATGGTAGGACTGACATACTTGTGGGGATGGGAAATAACTGGGTCAAAAAAAATGGGTAGACTCAAACTTCCTTTGTTTAGAGGCATGATGACATGGTTGACCTGGCAGCGTAGGGAACTGACTTGTAGGTGTGGGGATCATTGCTTTGACTGAATGGTATATATTAACTCTGGGGGGGGGGGAGGACGAGCTGATAGGTGTCGTCGAGGAGTTATCAAGGTGACATACTGCAGAATACTCTGAACAAAGGCGACCAAAATGGGGAAGCTGCTATGTGAGTAGACGTGATGTGTTGTAGCGCCAAGAGGCACCATTGATTCCTTCTTCGTAGTTTTGATGAGCTCCAAGAAGGGATAAAAGTGTGCTCTGAAATGGTACGGTCCTGTGGATTTTGTGAGCCCAGGACGGCGCATGCTCATGGTTGCTTTCATGTTTAGAGAGTCTGAAAACGGTAAGTGGACTCTGTTGGTGTTTCTTTTTCGTAAGTTTAGTCTCCAAGGCCCGAAAAAGCATAAAATGATGCGGATGAGAACTCTTCTAGCCGATGTGACTAGAGTATACCTTTTCGTAATTAGTCTACGAGGTCCGGAAAAGGGGTAAACTTATACCAGGTAGACGCCCTTTCAGATACGTTTAGCGAGCATGAAAGGAAGCAAGATTGCTCGACGATCTTTTCATTGTTTTAGGAGTCAGAAAAGAGCTTAACAGAAACTCCCTAAGTGCCTTTTTCGTAAAAAATGGATCGATGAGGGGAGAAAAGGTCTCAAGCATCGTCATCTGTGCGGAAAACTGGATCCGGTGACATAAGGATTGTCGAAAACGGAGAACGGCCGATGTGGCACGCAAACCGAGGTGACGAGGGGGCGTGGAAAAGATGCCCGAAAAATCTAAAGGTGAGAGCGAGAAATGATCTCAAGCATCATCACGAGCGCGAAAAACTGAATCCGGCGATATAAGACACATCGAAAACGGAGCACGGCCGATGGGGCACGCAAACCGAGGCGACAAGGGGGCGTGGAAAAAATGCCCGAAAAATCTAAAGGTGAGAGCGAGAAACGGTCTCAAGCATCATCACGAGCGCGAAAAACTGAATCCGGCGATATAAGACACATCGAAAATGGAGCACGGCCGATGGGGCACGCAAACCGAGGCGACGAGGGGGCGTGGAAAAAATGCCCGAAAAATCTAAAGGTGAGAGCGAGAAACGGTCTCAAGCATCATCACGAGCGCGGAAAACTGAATCCGGCGATATAAGACACATCGAAAACGGAGAACGGCCGATGTGGCACGCAAACCGAGGCGACGAGGGGGGCTAGAAAATGGTCAAAAAATGGACCCCGTGAAAACGGGAAACGGAAGGAACCTCTATGAAGTTCTCGCTGTGCTGATCCAACGGTACCAACGGTTTGAGAAATGGACTTCGTATGCTACCGCAATGGTTGTTTGAAATTTGTGGAATTTCTATAAATAGGACGTGGGGCCCAATATGAGTTGTCATTGTTACGTGCGAGTTTGATAGAGCTGTTAGAGCTATTTCTCGATTTCCGGGAGATTTCACCGTTGGTTTTCGATTTAGCGAGTTGCAGGTAACTCTATTCGCCTTAGCCTAGTCAATTATGTCTTTTTTGTTTGGCGGTGGGCCCCCGAAGCCCGCGAAACTCCACGTTGACTCTCCAACGTGGAACCGCGCGGGTTTCGGTGCTGAACCCGCGATGAACCGCGCGGGTTTTAGGCTTACAGTCGCAATGTTCATCGCGACTGTGAAGTCGGAACCCGCGATGTTCATCGCGAGTTCATGGGGGACAGTCGCGATGTTCATCGCAACTGTCCGGCCAAAACCCGCGATGTTCATCGCGGGTTTTTTCATGGATCCCGCGATGGCCATCGCGGCTTTTTGTGGAAAAGCCGCGATGGCCATCACGGCTTTTTGTGTAAAAGCCGCGATGGGATTTTTCTAAAATTTTTATGCTGGGGCTAAAAAATTTCTTCTATTTTTTGGCCAGGATGTTGCGGAGAGCTCAGTCTGTGTGGCGGGAGAGGGAGATCGATGCGGATCTCATGCTGAGGATTGAGACTAATGGAGGGGTTAGACAGACCCTGGCCATGAGCGGACTCCTAAAGTTCGCTCAGATTCCTCCTATACGTTCAGTGAGGCGGACACCTGAACAAGCTCGTGCAGTGGTGGGTGCCAGCAGAGGGCGCCTTTATTATTGGTGGTGAGAGGTTGGGGATCACTCTCACTGATGTGTATTTTTTGACTGGGTTGCCTCGCTTGGGTGAGGTTGGTGATATGTCACCGAGGTTGCCTCCGGGTGTAGATATGGAGGACCTCTTACATACTTTCTGTGTGGATGATGCTGTTTTGGTAAACAACTCTATTAGTCTGAAGTTCCTACGTGAGTGGGATATGCGGGCTGTTGGTGCCTGTGTTCTGAGGATATTGGGTGCTGCTGCACCGCATCGTATGTCTGGGGGGCAGACGGTGATGGTGGATTCCGTTCTACGGGTACTTATTACGCCTGGGCGCAGATGTTTCTGGCCGGTGTCCGGAGAGATCTGGACAAGGCCATTAGAGAGGGAGGCGAGTTTTGTTACGCCTCGTTTTTATGTTGTTTTTTCTTTGAGCGGGTGCCGACCTTGCGGCCACATGTACCCGTTCGTGCTGGTCTTCCGAGCGAGCCTCGTATGATGAGGTGGGGGCAGATGATGCCCCGTGCTGGCGGTGGTATCCGTGGCTACTTCACAGAGGACTTTTATCAGCAGTGGGAGCAGATGCCTCTGGTGATCGAGGACTATCCCTACGCCGGCATGGACTACCGGGGTGATCCAGAGATGCCACGTGCCCCAGGACAGGCCTGGAGCTTAGACGGTATGTTTTTGTGTTTTATGTGATGTTATATCATATGTTGTTTGGTTTTTCATGATGATATCTTTTGTATAGTATCTGATGGTTTTACTTGCTTTGTGCAGATGTGGGTCCAGTACCACCACCGGACCATGTGGCTCGGCAGAGGGGCGAGCGATGGTGGTCGTTCGTCCCCCTGTACCTGTACGTCCTCCTCGCGGTGGAGGATATGCAGCCCGTGGGCGAGGGGTTGGCCCTCACGACGATGCTATAGATGGTGTCCGACGGACTTTAGCCGGATCGTAGATGGGCTCCCCGAGGATGGCTGGAGGGACCTTGATCGGGACATTTTGCAGGGATGTCTAGGTGCGCCGCCTGAGTGGCAGTCACTTCTGTTGAGGGCAGCGGTGTTCGTTGCGAGACACGGGGGTGGTAGAGGAGATGCTCCGGCAGGGCCGGCTCAGGGGAGGATACGTCTGAGGGACGATCCAGCGGGGGCCAGCAGAGCGGCGAGTCCGGGGTCGTCCTGACCCGGCTGGGCCGGCGGAGGTGGAGTCGGAGGAGGAGCTGGAGGAGGAGCCCGAGGATCCTCAGGATCCAGATGAGTAGACGACATTGTACTTGCCCCCAAATGCTCATGAGCATATGGGGAAGCATTTTTTGTATGAGAGATGTATTTTTTGTATATTGAGTGCTGAGGGCACTTATGACATGTTGACTATTTGATTTGTATATATATGTGGATATATATTTTAGATATATTGTCGTGTATGCACGTGGATGCACATTTGTCTTTTGTATATGCCCGTGGAGGCACATGTTATGCACGTGGATGCAGTGTGTTTGTTGATTTATATATGCCCGTGGAGGCACATGTTATGCACATGGATGCATTATTTTGGTTGTTTTTATGCCCGTGGAGGCACATGTTATGCACGTGGATGCAATGTTGGTTTTTGTATATGCCCATGGAGGCACATGTTTTGCACATGGATGCATTTTTTGTTTATGGATATGACATGATGTGATTGGGTGTGCCAGTCGAGGACACTGTTGGCCATATTGTCTGCTACACTATTGAGGTGTCTTGGGACATGTGTGAATGTAATGGATTCAAACTGTCTAACCATTTGTTTAGTGCGCAGGAATTTTCTGAAAAGACAGGGATCGCGTACCTGGTAATCATTGTTGAGCTGGGAAACTAGGAGCTGTGAGTCCAAGAAAACGTTGAGGGTGACGTATGCTCATCTGGAGAGCAGCGGCCAGGAGACCGGTCACGGCATCGTATTCAGCTTGATTATTGGTAGCGGCACCTAAACATACTCCGTCAATGTGTATTAACTCGTGTGAGGGGGAGTATATTACCCAGGCTGCGGAGGCGAGATTGGGAGACCAACGGCTTGCACCATCAGCGAAACCGATATGGCAGAGTGGAAGAGGCTCCATCTGTGGTCATGCAGAGAAAAACAAATATTTAGGTTTTTTGAAATTTTTTGTGAATCAAAAAAGATGTATGCCTATACTAAAATGGACGATGGTGTTCATGAGATTTTCTATGGGTAAAATCTTTTAAGGTACAACCCGTTGCGTGGGTTGCGCAGGGTGTTGCCTTCTGAATCGGTCAGAATGTATGCCCCCTGCCCGAGGCAGGTGTGTATGATGTAGGGGCCTTGCCACATGGACACGAATTTTCCCTTTCCGGTTTTATCATGAGCTTGATCGTAAGCAAGGACGAGGTCTCCCTCAGAAAAGGTTCTTGGGTGGACGCATTTGTCGTAACTTAGTTTCGATCGTTGTTTAGCTGCTTCCATGTTTTGAATGGCTGTGCGCCGATCTTCATCGGCCTGCTCTAGGAGTAGTAAACGTTGCTCGATCGGGGAAGTGTCCGGTAGAAGTTCAACGGCGATGTGTAAAGCTGGGATCTGGCACTCAATAGGGAGGACAGATTCAACACCGTGGCCTAAATGAAAAGGGGTAAAACCGGTGGCGGTTTTGGTTGATGTGCGGTAGGCCCATAGTGCCGGGAAAAGCATGTGATGCCAATTGGACTTGTGCTTGTCGACAGTGCGTTGGAGAATGGTCTTCAGGATTTTATTGATCGCTTCGACTTGGCCGTTTCCTTGGGGATAGTAAGCGGAAGAGAAATGGTGTTCGAATTTCAACATGGTTGATAACTCCTTCCAGACGGCATCTTCGAAGTGAGAGCCGTGGTCAGAGACTAACTGCTGTGGTACTCCGAAACGAGCGATAACATGGTTGAAGAAAAACCGTGCCGCAGTGTCGGCTTTGCAATTATAGGTTGGCATGGCTTCTGCCCACTTGGTGAAATAATCTACAGCCACAATGATGTGTTTGTGACCGCCGGCTGACGGGGGGTTGCAGTCGAGGAAGTCTATGGCCCATTTGCAGAATGGTCCAACAGTGATGACTGGATGAAGGGGGGCAGGGGGGGTTCTTGCTTTGGGGGCAAATAGCTGGCAGTTCTGGCAATGCTTGACTGCGGTGATGCAATCAGTGAACAATGATGGCCAAAAATAACCTGCCCGAATGATTTTCTGGGCGGTAGCCATACCGGAGAAATGGCCTCCACAGGCACCGCTATGACAATCATTAAGGACTTGTTCTGCCTCACTATGGGAAAGGCAGCGGCGTAAGATAGTATCAATGCCGCGTCGGTAAAGTACATCCCCAATCAGTAGGTATCAGGGGGCATGGTGTCGTATGCGACGGCGGCCATCACGATCGATGTGTGGTCGGAATTTTTGCGTACGAAGGTAAGTCAATATGTCTCCATACCAAGGGTCGTCAGACGAAATAATGAAGATCTGCTCGTCGATCAGGTCCGTTTGGATCACGGGTGATGTTGAGGTGGATGGGAGGTCCGTGATGAGGTGAGCTAGCGCGAGGGATTTGGTGCTTTTGGGAGTTTTGAAAGTGAGGTCATACTCCTGGAGGATAATGACCCATTTAGCAACACGACCTTGTAGGAGCCGCCGGGTGAGGAGGTAGACCATGGGGTTGGAGTCGGCGACAACCGTGGTATGACTAAGCAAAATATAGTGTCGCAGTTTTTGTACGGAAAATACTACAGCTAGGGCTAATCTTTCCTCGTATGGGTAGCGTAGAGGTGGGCCAAACAAGGTCTGGCTGACGTAATAAATCACATGCTCTTTGTGGGAGGCATCTTCCTGGACCAAAACTCCAGAGATGGCATGTTCAGACGCCGAGACGTAAAGGGTGAAGTTTTGAGAGAAATCTGGTGGGGATATCAAGGGGGCTTGTGTGAGAGCTTTCTTGAGGGCTTCGAATGCCGTGTCTGCTTGCTCATCCCAAACAAAGGGTATGTGGGTACGAAGTAAGCATAAGAATCCATGGACTTTGGTGGCGTAATCAGGAACAAAGCGCCTAAGAAAATTGGACCGCCCTTGCAAGCTCTGAAGCTGCCGAAGCATGCGAGGGGGGGGAAGTTCTAAGATGGCTTTGACTTTCAGGGGATCGACAGTGATTCCGTCTTGGGAAACAATGAAACCCAACAACCGGCCCGCCGGGACGCAAAAGACCACACTTGTGTGGATTCAAGCGGATTTATATTTGCGACAACGCAGGAAAACTTGCCGGAGGTCGTTAAGGTGGTCTGATCGTTTTCGGGAACGAGCTGTGAGGTCGTCGAGATAGACTCGCAAGATATGGACCAAGTCGTGAAAGCAATAGGTCATGGCTCGCTGGAAAGTGGCACCAGCATTTTTAAGGCCAAATGGCATGACGCGATAGGCAAAGGTGCCCCATGGGGTGGTAAAGGCAGTCTTGTACTGATCCTCCTTGCGGATGTGAATCTAGTTATATCCGGAAAACCCATCCATGAAGGATAGGACCTCATGGCCCGCACACTCATCAATGAGTTGGTCAATGAATGGCGTGGGGAAATTGTCTTTTGGACAAGCGTGGTTTAGATCGCGGAAGTCAGTGCATACTCTAAGGGTGCCTTGCTTTTTGTTGACAGGAACGGGGTTCGACACCCAGGTGGTGTACGGAATAGGGTAGATGAACCCTGCTTTTCTAAGTTTCTCGACTTCAGCCTTAACAGCGGGGAGCTTGGCAGGGTGAATAGGTCGCTGTTTCTGACGAACAGGGGGTACTTCCGGCCATGTATCGATGTGGTGTTCAATAATGGCGGGGTCGAGACCAGGCATCTCTGTGTAGGACCAGGCAAAGACATCACGGAACTCTTGAAAGAGTTTTTTGTACGCCTGATTTTCTGCTTGAGTGCAAGATGCGCCCAGCGAGATGAGCTCAGGTTTCCCTGGTGTTGTGGAAATGTCTATCTGTATAAGTGGGGGAAATGTTTGACATGTTCCCTTCTTCAAAGGCATCCGGGTGCTGGGATGGGGTCCTTTAACCAATCGACTTTGGTGGGTATGAAGTCTTTCGACTCGATCGATAGCTGGTTGGATGCGGTGGAGGTAGATGCTTCCGGGAGGAAGTACGAGCGATGATGCATATCATCCCAAGGGTAGTCGGGTGCAGTGAGTGTCTCCAAAATTTGCTCGTCAGTATTGAAGTAGTCAGACCATAAATCAAGGGGTTCTGGTTTGAAGGTTGTTGAAATCATATATATCGTATTGACTTCTTCTGACGAGGATGATGGTGGGGGGGTGGATCTCCTCGATGAGGGGAGGAGATATCTCTAAGTCGGCATTGTTTAACTCGTACAACGCTGCTCTATAGTCAGGTAGATCAGGGCAATGGTGAGAGTAGTGGCCGTAAACACTGCATATAGCACAAGGATGGTTCGTGCGCAGTGATTTGTCGCGAGGCTGTAGAGGTGGCTCTAATCTGACTACTGGGATGCCGATGTCATCGTCCAACATATTCATATGCCTCTTGGAGTGCCGGTAAGTGTGGGCATTGATGAGTTGGATGGCCAATTTCATCGCATAATGAACATTTGGGGGGAGCTCGAAACACCGGTGGGGGTTTGACTGCCTTAGGAGGTGGTATAGCAGTGTATGGTTGTGGACCTCTGCCCCCAGTGGGCTTAGAAAGAAGAGGGGGATCCTTTGACGTCGAAGCAATCGTTGAGACCAGGAGGAGGTTTCATTGACGACGAAGGGATTGCGACACCAGGAGGAGGCTGATTTGTGGTAACAATAGGTTGTACCGGTTGGAGGATGACGTCTGGTGTCGGTGGTCGAACGGGAGGCGGAATATACCACACGGGTAATCCCAATGTTATCCGGGTAGGCTAAGGGTAGCCATAACCGGGGCGCTTACTACACCCGAAGGAGGAATAGGAATGGGATGGTGTGGATGGGTGTAACACCAATGTGACTGGGGATCAATGGTGGTTGACCACCGGACATTTGCGTATTCTGCGAAAGAGTACAGAGGTTTGCGACTTGGGTCTCCGGTGACGGTGGTGGAATGGCCTGGAATGTAGAGGTCATTGGTGTATCCGAATAAAGTCCGGGTGCCACAGAAGACACAAAGGAGATAACTGCACTAGAAGCGGGTTGTTCAATCATGGGAAGAACATTCTCTGGTGCTGCAGGGGCGTTGGGATCATAGTAGGTGAGTTGGTAAATTTTGACCACGCGTCCCTCGTGGGGGAACATCATGGTGCGGAAGACGGAGGAGGCGACCGCTTTCATGGCGTACATGTAACTGCGGCCAAGTAAAAGGTTATAGTCGAGGCTGGGCGTTAATGACCTCTATGTCGATGAGCACAGTTTTCCCACCTAATTGGACGGGTACCTTGGGTAATAAACCTTGAGGTTGAGCTGACCGGCCATCGTAGGCCCGCAATGCAGTGGTGGATTGCTGGAGAGCAGGGGGATCCCAACTTCTGCCAAACAAAAGTGGACATGACGCATGTGGAGGCACCCTCGTCGATGATACATCGATGGATGACAAGATTCCGAATAGAAACGGAAACTTGGACTGCTATGGTAGAAGGCAGCCGTGGTTCAGATTGGTCTAAATCAAAGGTCATCAATTTCGAATCATTTGGGTCAATCGCCCCAATGGCGGAAAGTAAAGTCTTGCGCTGAGTAGGACAGGTTTTTAAGACTTCTAACGCAGACATGGCTGCGGGAGATTGAGCTAGGTCATCTACGATGTTGTAATTGGACGCAGCCCGTGCATTGGGGTTGTTGTTGATTCGGCGAAGGGGGAAGCGAGGTGCTTTCGAAGCGCCATCGAGTGGAACCTGAGGTATACGCAATGTTTGATCAGTGGGATTAGCATTAGTATCCTTTTCGGCGGGGGGGTTTCAGCAGTCGGTCCGTATTGATTCCGACGGGTTTGGATATTGACGTCTGCGGTGGACATCATCAATAAGTGGTGGGTGCCTGAATCAAACATGGGTTGGTCAGGAGCTGTGTAAGTAATTTGTTGTGGTTGCACGTTGCCCTGTTGGGGGGCTAACGGTTGAGTGTTCACCACTCCTTGTGTTGGAAAAGGGTTTTGTAATACCAAAGGTTGTTGTGGAGGTGGTGGGGGGTTGGGTGGAGGCTGAGGAGCCGCCTGCCCTTGACGATGGGCGTCATTTGTCCATAGTTGTCGAGCTCGCTCCAGATGTGGGCAAGCGTGGGTATAGTGGCCATAGACACCGCAAATGGAACAAAGGATGGTTTGTTCGTAAATTAGCATTTTTGGGTTGCTTAGGTGGCCGATCGGGATTCTGATGAGCGGGCGCCGCGTTATTTTCTTGCGGAGGATGGGTAGGTTGTGGAGCTTGGTTACGGTTTTGATTGTTTCCACGGTTGCGTCCTCTTCCGCGGTTTGGTTGCCCACCCTGGTTGCGTTGGTTATTTTGGTATTGGGGCTGATGTTGTTGTGCGTACACATGCCCTTGAGCATTGGGGGGATTCTGAGGAGCCGCAGGTGCGGGAGCAGGTTGCGGTGGATAGTACACAGGTGGAGCTGGAGGTGGTCCAGTTGCCTGCTAGGGTTGTTGGTACCCCTGAGCTGGTGGAGTTGTGAGGTGAGCCGGTGCAATCGTTTGTGGGTAATGCATATGCTGTTGTGGGAACTGCATGGGGGTCTGTACCGTAGGTTGAGCATAATATGTAGGAGGTACATATGCTGATGGCGCTTGGCCATAACAATGTTGTGGACAAGAGGGTCCATGAATGTGATGGGTCTGGTTTGTTGGAGCATAAGAAGTTGTCGCTCCGGAACTGGATGTAGCCCTAGAGAGGTCTGGGGCGGGCATGGTGCTCACCATACTGAAAGGTTTTGCTTGCGGTGTAATTTGGCCAATAATGCCATCAGCGGCATGTGATGCCCCCGGTGTGTCACCGCGTGCAGAGTCACCTCGTGGGGCGTCAGGTATGATCGTGTATAGGTAACCTGACTGGGCATAGATAAGATCAAACTGTTGGGCCTTGAGGATGGCCTCCTCCTCAGACTGGGGTCTTTCAGATGCTACATCCTTCGCAATGAGAGGAAGGAGGGATTTAAGGAACCAGTCTAGGAAGATTCGGTCGTCTAATTGATCTTGCATAGTCTTCGGCGCCGGCGCCAATCATGAATATGGTCAGTGATATGCGTGGCTGTGTTCTGTCTGCAAGACAGTAGGATTTCGACGCCCGCATCATAGCGGACTGGTAGCTGAAAGAACTGCAGGAAGGTCGAGGCAAGGGAAGTAAATGTGGCATGCGTCCCATGGGGCTGCTCGATATACCATTTGGCTGCGGAGCCAGTGAAGGTGCGTTGTAAAAGCCGTAGGCGGATTGAGTCATCCACTATGGAGTTGGAGGAACACCATAAATGGAAGGACATGATGTGATTCTGGGGGTCTTCTCCTGCCTTTCCCTCAAACTTAGGGATGTCAGAGGGAAGCTTAGTGGGCATATGGGGCCAAGCAGGATCATGTCTGATGGGGTCATTTGTGAGCCTAGCTAAATCTGGCAGGTTGAGACTTGCCATGTATGGTAGACTAGCGGATGTGGTGACCGGAACCGGGACCTGCCTAGCCATTGTGGTATGGTGTAGGGGTCCAGTAGCGCCTATAGGTATGCTAGGTATGGAGGGTATGTGCCCTCCAAAAGGTGTGGCATGATATGGGTTAGCGCTCCCAAGTGCAACTTGGGTTACACTTGGGTTAGGAATCGCACCAGGGATTCCTGGTATAGAACTGACAAGTGCAACATGAGTTACACTTGGGTTAGGAATTGCACTGGGGATTCCTGGGATAGGGTTTGTGGAAACCGAAGGGGGTATGACCCCCATGTTGGGCATGCCCATGACAGGTGGTGGTCCTGTGCTAGGCATTCCTGAATGTGGAGTGTTTACCCATATTGGGCATACCCAAGGGGGTGGTTGTTGCCGTGGATGGTACTTGCCGCAGAAGGGTCTGCGGATGTCTGACCTATGGTTAATGTAAATTGTGGATCCACTGGTGTTTCAGACATATTTGTGGTTGGTGGTAACTTGGTGGGGTTTTCGGATTCTACCTCCAAATCAAAAGTGAAGTGGGGTATGTCAGAATCGGATGACCGTCTATTTGATTGACGATGTGTCGAATCAAGGGACAATGCTCTGCGGTCTGTGACGTGGAGAGCCAAGTGGACTAAACTCTGGGAGTTCGCCCTGTAGACGACGAGAACGTCTAGAATTCTCAATGGTGAGAATATGTTTTTTATGTAAAAAATGTGTTTTAAGTATCAGGTGGTGATATATATGTAAAAGACTCAAAACCCTAATGCAACCAAGGGTGCAAGAAGGGGAGTGAAAAAAGAAGGCTCACAGGCCAAAAAATCAATCCTCAAAAAATGCACTTATTCTAGCAGCTGTGCTACAATAAGTGGAGGAATGCAACAACTGGTCAGAATACCAACATGCAAGCGGCTCCTAGAAAAAATAGGTGTAACTAGACTCAAAAGGTGGTAAAGATCATGCAAACACCTAATCTAAAAGTATTGTGACTCAAACAGACGATATCCCTCTGCAAGGTGATGAAATCCAAGTCAGACAATATGAATGTTGAGACAACGGCTAGATATCCCCCTACCGGGAGGGACACCGGGTAATCAATCCTAAAAAGACAGGCTACTAGGATACTCCGTTCATGACGCGTCGAGAAAAGGTAAATCTGCCGTTTGGTCCTTTGATCGCAATATCCCAATACAGGGATATCCCGAGAACTGCGAATGGTAGCCCTTCGGTTACTGAATGGGTTTCGGTATCCCACTCAGGCTTCCGGAACCATCCTCGCGACTTCAACCCTCCTAGGGGAGAGGCCTTCCCACAAACCGGTTGTGACCGCGCCAAAAAGTACTAAGAGATTTTAGCTCCCTAATTGGACAACTTCTATGTCTCAGATGTATGAACTGAGGGGTGTTATTGGAACACCTATCCCCCCAATACTACCTAGCTACAAGAATTCTTTTAGCGTTCCCCAAGTGGGGTTAAAAGTGTGTTCAAATTAAGGTACGTTTTAAGGGCTTAGTTCAATTAAGTGATCGTGTGAGTGCACGTGAGGTGTTGTAAACTGAACTTTTGAAAAAATTAAATGCTTTAAGGGAAATTTTCAAAAAATAAAGGATTTTCAAAAATAAAAAGCAAATATTTAAGACTTTTTTCACTAAAAGGAATTAATATGCTTTTCAAAAGATAACTCAAAAAAATAAAGGATTTCTTGGATTTATGAAAGCAAATAATAAAACTCCTTTTTAAAAGAAATAAATGGATTTCTTCGTTTCAAGAAAAATTGCTAAGGGCAAGATTCTAAAGAAGTAAACAAGAAAAAATTTGAATCTAGATGAAAATGCAAAATGAGTCTTTCTTTCACTTTCTTGAAAATTTTGAAAAAGATTTCTAAATATGCACTTTTAAATAGTAAAAATTTTGTCAAAGCTGTAAAATATGCAGAATGCAAACACTGTAAAAAATGTGCTATGGGCAGAAAGTACAGTAAAAAATATTTTTCAAAATCGGGATGGCCGAATGAAAAAAATTCAGCCGCGCGGGTTTTGGACGAACAGCCGCGATGGGCCGCGCGGGTTTTGGGCCGCACAGTCGCGATGGACCCGCGCGGGTTTTTGGACGCACAATCACGATGGACAGCGCGGGTTTAGGCCGCACAGTCGCGATGAACCGCGCGGGTTTTGACCGCACAGTCGCGATGAGCCGCGCGGATAAATGCAGAAAGGTCGCGATGGACCCGCGACTGTCTGGCAAAAAGCCGCGAGGCGGAAGCCGTGCACGGAAACCGAGAAACGAACCCGAAAATTGAAAATTTCGGGCTGTTTATGGGGGCAAATCTCAAAACAACAATGGATCTGCTGTCTAAGATGGCAGATCTATGGATCTAAAGGTTAAAAAACTCATAAAAACTAAGATTTAAAGGCAAAACTAGAGATCTAAAGTTCAAACCAAAGCGGAGTCGCCAAAAACTGTTGGCCCGGTTTTGCAACCAGGCTTAGTGCTATGGGCACCTGCTAACTGGTAGCAGCAGTTTCAATAGAAATAAAAACAATAAACTAAATAAACAATACTATTCATGGATCTAAGCAAGAATCTAAGCAAATAATTTAAATATTTCAAAATCAAGAACAAGAAACATAAGAAATAATTTTTTGTATTGAAAAATGGGGGGCAAGCAAATGCTTGCGATATTACCTTCAATGGTGAAGGTTGATGTTGAGCAACTCCCAAGATGAGTAGCTCCAAACTCCAAGAGGTCTCCTTCTCCAAGGTTGCTTCAATGGCTAAAAGTGCTTAGGGGAGATTTCAGCAGCATAAGGATGAGATAATGGAAGGATGTGAAATGAGGGAGCCCCTACCACCTTTTTATAGGTTTTGGTGGTGGGAAATACCATTTGTGGTTTTGTGGAAACCAAATGGTATTGACCAACATGGTTTAGGTACTTTTCCCTCCTTTTTCCTTTTTTGAATAAAAATAATATTTTAATTCCCTTTTTAATATTTTTGGGAATTTGGACCATTTTTTAGGGTTTTTTATGATTTTCTTGGAAAAATAATCTTTTTTAATGGAAAAAGGGGTGTACTAAGGTCTTTTGGTGACCTTTTGTTGGTTTCAGAGGCTCAGATGGTGGAAAAGTGGACAAATGGGTCATGTGGATAAGGGAATGAGCTAGTGAGCACTTTTTAGGTGTTAACAGTCCATGATGTAATAAGCAAATGTAACCCAATGTAATTTAAACAACATTCACAAGATCAATTGGACGATAAAATGAGTATTTCCATTAATGATAACAAGAAGTGCACAATACAACCTCTTGCTGACAACCAATATGAACCAAGAACTAGGTCCCTCCACTTGTGCCTCCACCACTTCAATCCCCCATGCAATAGAAAACTCAAACTATGAAGGAGTTTGGTAGGTGAACATAAGAAATTCACAACAACAAGGATCAATAGATGTAGACTCAAGTCATGGAATCCAATAGAGTTACGGTGCTTTCTCTTTCTCCTCCTTCCATGCACCATAAGAGCTCAATATATAGCCTTCCAAAGCTAGGTGAAAGGTTGAATCAAGTCGTTTCTGGGGTACATGGATGGGCCAAAGGTCACCCTAAGACCGCTTTTTGGAGTGAATTGTAATTTTTCTATGGTTTTTACCATTTAACTAGATGTACGCTGGCTACATTGGTGCATGTAATGTCCCTTGTTAGGAATTTTATTAAAATGGCAATTTTCCACTTTTTTTCCCTAGTTCGACCTTTGACTAGTTTTGATCTCTAGGTCCCAAATTTGCCCCAAATGATCCCAAATATTCTGAGAAGGTATATGAATTATATTAAAACATAAATATGTGTTTCAGGGATGCCTTTGGACCTTTAAAATACTTCTACAAATCCTCTTTCAATTCTGGTCAATGTAGGTAACTTTACTAGTGATTTCCCTTTGACTAGTATTGGTCTCTAGGTCTCAAATTGACTCCAAATGCCTTCAAATATTCAAGGAAGGTGTATGAATGATATTAGGACTTGAATATAATGTTCAGGGATGAAATATGGCCACCGAAATACCTCTGCAAACTCTCTCAATATTCTGGACCAAGTATGCAATTTTACTAGTAATTTGGGGTTCAAATCCCCTTGGGGTAAGTATTGAAAATGGCTTCCCAAATGCCTCCAAACCCACTCAAATTTATGAACAGATATAGGGAATGTATTAAGTATTTTATTAAGGTCTCATGTGCACCATTAATTGATTATTATATTTGTTCCAACCCTCTCCCATTCAACTGCAAAAATCACCAATTCGACCCTTGGAGAAATGGCACTATTTCTTCTCCCAATGCAATTAAACTGAGTAAAAATAATTCAAATGCTCAAGTACAGTACATGAAACTTGTAAAATACATCCATGATAGTACATTAATCACAAATTCATCATATAATCATCCATTCATTCGAAATCATCATCAATACATTGGTTCACAACAAGGTAGTGGGGAAATGGCATTGTTCTTCCATTAAGAATGAGATTTATACATTTCTACTTGGAATTTCGACCTGAAACTTTCTGGAGATGAAGAACAGAGTATTTAATTCATATTAAAAAATAAATGGGGCATTATAAGATCCCCCAAAGAGTACAATAGCTCACCAAAAACGCCCTCCCTCAAGGATCAAGAATATGCCATGAAAACTGGAATAGTTGAGAGAATGTGCTGCAATAGAAGAAACCATGAGCTACCCTGCAGCTTACACCTGCAAATAAAGACTCCATTAAAGCTCCAAATGAAATTTCTAAATGGTCTTTCCAATTACCAACTTGGATGGGAATCTTTCACCCTCGAAATTGGCTAAGGCAAGAAACTAGTCATCCACTAGCTCTCCCTCTACACAAATGCAATTGCAAATTCTACAAATGATCAAAATCTGGTTTAATTCTTTTTTATTGACATTTATAAAGTTCTAATTTCCTCCATGGGTCTAATTCCTTCCAAGAGTCTCATGCCAACTCAAGTTGGGAAGAGATTCCAAAGAACGCCACTTGTACAACAATTCCTAGTCTCCCACTTCCACCAAATCACATGTGGAAGCATATTAGCTACCCTAACACCCTTTAGTGCCCTCTTGGAGTCTATTTTTAGCCCTAAAATGTCATATATGTCATATGTCAGCCTTCAGGTCTGATTTGTGTCATAGGTGTCATAGCATCTTCATCATTGTTGTCATAGAGCTAGGGAATCTAGCCCAAGTGTCTCACTAGCTCCAAATTGCCTCTTCCTCTTCCATGGGAGTTACTCTTCCTCTATATTTCGACCTTGGATGAGTCATGTCATGAATAATACCTTTTGGACTCCCCCAAGTATGTTACCATTCACCTTGAATTCGAATCGGTGAGAGAATGATGCCAAGTGTAGTGGGGAAAATCTAGCCATATGTGGGTCCCACTTCCTCCATGTGTCTTCATGATCAAATTCCACTTTGATTTTCACTTGTATATATTTATTTATCTCCTTTATTAAATATTTATGCCACTCTAATGTTCAAACATCATTTATTATCCCCATTATTCCAAATCCCAAAGATTCCACCCCAAACCTAGGAAACTAGTAATCTTCCTCCTTGGCAATTATTTGAACTTTTAGCATCAATTTGACAAACTCTACTGAATAGGGACAATGTGATTAGGGCCATTGTGACCCAATGCCAAATTTGGGACATTACAAATCCTCCCTTCCCAATATTGCTTGTCCTGAAGCAATTTTAAACATGGGTGTTGAAGAACCTGCTTTTTGTATAATTCTTTGAAGTTGCCATTGAATTGCCCAACCTTGAGTCTTTGAGTTTCCATGAAGATTTTAGAGAGGAACCACCATGCTTGCTACTGCACTACTCTGATTAAAATCACTTTATTAAGTGGGGAATCCATCTCCCATATTTCTTGCTTCCCCCAAAAAAATGAAACCAATGAGACAAAAATTATTCCAGGGTCCCATTGCTTGTATTGCACCCCAACAATTAAGAGTGTTCTCCAACCCACACCATTAGATAAGAGGATCCTGGATCCCATTTTCTTGTATGCATTCTTCCAAACATCATGAGTACCAAATATATATCATCAAAGTACATAACAACATAATGAAAATGTACATCAAGGATATGCTTCATCAAAGAGTCATGAAAGTGCTTATACCTCCAAGCAAGTAGACCACCATTTTCCAAGTGCATACAAGCTTCAAGTGACCAATCAAATCTGCTCCAATGACATAGGTGAGGATCCCATGTCCTATAATGCTGCTCCAAAAGGTGTGATATGCATCAAAATATTCGGCCATGTATTCTTTCATCCAAGAAGTGAATGAAGAATCTCCACTAAAATCTGAACAAATAATGAGCAAAAAAAACAAGGAGACTTCAAATGACTCAAAGAAGTCTCGCCAATACATCCATGAATGTGAGAATCATAAAAATATGACAAAGTATGTGGCTTCCAACAAAAATGTTCTCCAATCATAAATCTATTCTCCAAGTGTTGAATGAAGTTCCTCCAACATCAAATGAATCAAGTGTTGAGCAAGAAAAACCATGAGTCTTCAAGTGACTCAAATGCATATCATAGGTGCATCCATTAGGATTTGCATCATCATAAAGTGACAAATAATGTTGCTACAAATGTGAATAAGAATGTGCTCCAACCATGTCATCATAAAAGGTAAATCTAGGAGTTCCATACTCCTCATGTGGCACCATCAAAAAGAACCCTTTCACCCATACTTCATTGAGACTAATACTGCAAAACATGGAATTGTAGGATGTAGGAGAACGAACTAAACTAGCTCACCCAAATGATCAAAAAGTGCAGAAGTTTCATCATGGGAAGGATCCATGTGGGTAGTATCATGCAGCTCCTTCAAAAGTGGGGAAACCTTTGTCATAGATTGGTTCCAATGTAGAGGAATCATGCTCTTCTTTAAAAATTGCATAACCTTCATCAAGAGACAATTCAAGTTCCTCTTCCACCACATCAAGTGTTTGGATCTCTTCAAGTTCATCTTCAAACGCATTAAGCACATTCAAATTCCCACATTTCTCATGATCCACCATGTCATGAGAATCCTCCAAACAATCTACCATTTGACAATCTGAAACATAGGAGGAAAAACAAGTATCTTGCAACTTTTCAAGAAGTTGCTCATTTTGAATTGTAAGCTTATGAATATCCTCATTATTCTTTAAGTATGCATCATGTAACAATTCATTAAGCTCAAACAAATGGTTTCTATCAAAAAGCAAAGACATGAAATTACCTTTGATGTGGCACATTGCTCTTTGAATCTTCTCCATGTCTTCAAGGAAGGATGTTTCCTCCAATGAAGTAGCTCTCCAATAAGAATTTGACACCAATGCTTGAGTGTCATGGAGAATGATGAGGGACTCTTCAATCTTATTTTCATTCATCTTTAAGGACCCTTCAAGAAAATGAGGCTCTTGCAAATGAACCTCCTCATCTTCTTCAATTTTGCTTGGACCAACTTCATGAAGCTCAAGTGGTGATGGGGAAGTTGATATTGGTTCTTCTTCAACTACTACAAGGCCTTCATTATCATGCTTAATGGAACTTGGGCTTGCAACAACACTTTCAAAAGTGATCTCTATGTCACCAACATAGAGGTGTGAGCACCCATCAATAGGTACTCCTTCATAGTTTAAGCATCCATCAGTAGATGCTCTTTGGTTCATGTCTAAGCTAGAAGGTGTCTCGAAATGATCTTCCATATTTTCAATAGAATCTTCTTCATGCTCTTGTGATGTCTCTTAATTTTTATCCTTCAAGCAAGATGATGCATTTTTCCCCTTGTATTCATTATAATCAATATCTTTGGAATCTCTTTTTGAAGAATTCCTAAAAACTCTCCTCAAGTGGGACATAATTTCATACACACATGTATGATACTCACTCCAAGGTTCTTTACAAGAAGGGCATAAACCTTTCTTTACTAACTCCACATCTTCATGTTTGGGCCTATTTTCAAAAACATGTTTAGCAAAGTACTCAAAAGACATGGCATTTTGTGTATTTTTGCTAAAAGCAAGATATTCTTGATATTTTTGATATTGTTGGGGCAAGGTTTTATACTTTGCTCTCCATCTTTGAAACTCACTCATAGAATTATCCTTGGTTGGTGTGACACACTCATATTCATCAGATTTTAATTCATAAGAATAATCTTCATTTCTCTTGAAATTGTAAGAAGTGTTGCATGATGGCATCTCTTCCTCGTACCATTCACATTCTGCTTCATATTGCTCATAAGCATCTGCATATTCCTCATAAGAATTGTACTCATAAGATTCATCATAATAGTAAGACATGGCTGCCAATTATTCTTGAATGTATGTTCCTAATCCACAGGTGCAAGGATCATGCTCTGATACCACTATAATGTCTCTTGCTAGGAATTTTATTAAAATGGTAATTTTCCACTTTTTTTCCCTAGTTCGACCTTTGACTAGTTTTGATCTCTAGGTCCCAAATTTGCCCCAAATGATCCCAAATATTCTGAGAAGGTATATGAATGATATTAGAACATAAATATGTGTTTCAGGGATGCCTTTGGACCTTTAAAATACTTCTGCAAATCCTCTTTCAATTCTGGTCAATGTAGGTAACTTTACTAGTAATTTCCCTTTGACTAGTATTGGTCTCTAGGTCTCAAATTGACTCCAAATGCCTTAAAATATTCAAGGAAGGTGTATGAATGATATTAGGACTTGAATATGATGCTTATGGATGAAATATGGCCATCGAAATACCTCTGCAAACTCTCTTAATATTCTGGACCAAGTATGCAATTTTACTAGTAATTTGGGGTTCAAATCCCCCTGGGGTAAGTATTGAAAATGGCTTCCCAAATGCCTCCAAACCAACTCAAATTTATGAAAAGAGATAGGGAATGTATTAAGGATGTTATTAAGGTCTCATGTGCACCATTAATTGATTATTATATCTGTTCCAACCCTCTCCCATTCAACTGCAAAAATCACCAATTCGACCCTTGGGGAAATGGCACTATTTCTTCTCCCAATGCAATTAAACTGAGTAAAAATAATTCAAATGCTCAATTACAGTACATGAAACTTGTAAAATACATCCATGGTAGTCCATTAATCACAAATGCATCATAGAATCATCCATTCATTCGAAATCATCATCAATACATTGGTTCACAACAAGGTAGTGGGGAAATGGCATTGTTCTTCCATTAAGAATGAGATTTATACATTTATACTTGGAATTTCGACCTGAAACTTTCTGGAGACGAAGAAAAGAGTATTTACTTCATATTAAAAAATAAATGGGGCATTATAATCTCCCCCAAAGAGTACAATAGCTCACCAAAAACGCCCTCCCTCAAGGATCAAGAATATGCCATGAAAACTGGAAATAGTTGAGAGAATGTGCTGCAATAGAAGAAACCATGAGCTGCCCTGTAGCTTACACCTGCAGATAAAGACTCCATTAAAGCTCCAAACGAAAGGTCTGAATGGCTTTCCAATTACCAACTTGGATGGGAATCTTTCACCCTCGAAATTGGCTAAGGCAAGAAACTAGTCATCCACTAGCTCTCCCTCTACACAAATGCAATTGCAAATTCTACAAATGATCAAAAGCTGGTTTAATTATTTGTTATTGACATTTATAAAGTTCTAATGTCCTCCATGGGTCGAATTCCTTCCAAGAGACTCATGCCAACTCAAGTTGGGAAGAGATTCCAAAGAACGCCACTTGTACAACAATTCCTAGTCTCTCACTTCCACCAAATCACATGTGGAAGCATATTAACTGCCCTAACACCCTTGAGCGCCCTCTTGGAGTCTATTTTTAGCCTTAACATGTCATATATGTCATATGTCAGCCTTCAGGTCTGATTTGTGTCATAGGTGTCATAGCATCTTCATCATTGTTGTCATAGAGCTAGGGAATCTAGCCCAAGTGTCTCACTAGCTCCAAATTGCCTCTTCCTCTTCCATGGGAGTTACTCTTCCTCTATATTTCGACCTTGGATGAGTCATGACATGAATAATACCTTTTGGAATCCCCCAAGTATGTTACCATTCACCTTGAATTCGAATTGGTGAGAGAATGATGCCAAGTGTAGTGGGGAAATCTAGCCATGTGTGGGTCCCACTTCCTCCATGTGTCTTCATGATCAAATGCCACTTTGATTTTCACTTGTATATATTTATTTAGCTCCTTTATTAAATATTTATGCCACTCTAATGTTCAAACATCATCTATTATCCCCATTATTCCAAATCCCAAAGCTTCCACCCCAAACCTAGGAAACTAGTAATCTTCCTCCTTGGCAATTATTTGAACTTTAGCATCAATTTGACAAACTCTACTGAATAGGTACAATGTGATTAGGCCATTGTGACCCAATGCCAAATTTGGGACATTACAGTACAGCCTGCGTATACACTGGCTATAGTGGAACAACTAGCGTACAAGAACAAAAATAGGGAACAATGGGTTCCTGGAGGAAAAATAATGCATTTGAGTCAAGAAAATGAATACTGAAGGCCAATGAGTATCGATGCTCACAAGATGGAAACATATGTTGTAACACCCTTGAGACCCCCTTAAATTTTGAGATCCACAAATTAAGGATGAGTTTAAGGAAACCCTAAAAGAAGCTTCTAGGCATGATGAAGTGTATAAATAGAAGATCAAACTTTTCATTTTATCATCAATCCAAGTCTCTCTTTTCTAATGCACACCTCTTGCAAAAAAGTCTGAAACTTTGTAGAGGAGAAATTTTTGAGTTGAGGAGATTCACTAAAATTGACATAACTTTCTCATACGATATCGGAATTACGAAATTCTTGTCTCGTTGGAAATATTATTGCAAGACTATGTGATGAAATGATATAGAGTTCCTTTTGGTTTGTATATTGTTTTTACATATTGTGTTCTTGGCAAAGGTATGGTTCATGCTTTTAGTTTCTCCTGTGATGGCACATGTCTCTCATGGATAGAGTTCATCTTTGATATTGGTATGGTATGTGAAGTCATTGAAATTACATGTTATGGATTATATGGTGGTTATTATCTTGGCATATTATTGTCATAGATCTTGGTGATTTGTTGACATAGATCTTGGTGATTGGTTGCACCGAGAGGCGCTCTACAGCCCAGTATGGGAGAGATCTTGTAATGTGATGTAACGTTAGTAACATGTCGGCCAAAAATAATAGTGATACTGAATATTATGTGATAGTGAATAATATGGGAGTGATCTTGTAAGGTGATGTAACATTAGTAAGGTTTGTAACATTAAAGTAAAAAGAAGTAAAGTAATAGTGATAGTGAATATTATGGGAGAGATCTTGTAATGTGATGTAACATTAAAGTAAAAAGAAGTAAAGTAAGTATGGGGGAGATTTTGTAACGTTTGTGATGTAAACAAAATAATTAAAAAAATTCATGTCTGCTCATAAAATAAAAAATTATGGAAAGTATTTTTTAAAAATCCATGTTGGTTCATAAAATAAAATATTATGAAAAGTAATTAAAAAATAGATGTTCGTTTATAAAATAAAAACTTAAAACTTAAACCCGAATCTATCAATCAAGAGAGATCAAATTTCTTGAGTTTAAATTTTAAAAAAGAAATACACCTCAAGAAATTGGATCCCTCTCGGTGCTTGATAGATACGGGTTTAAGATGGATCTATGCTAGTTGGTATATATCTTGATGATATCTTGGCATATTGTATGATGATCTTGGCATAGATCTTGATGATTATTTGGGCACGTTGTATGATGATCTTGACATAGATATTGATGACTATCTGGGAATATTGTATGATGATCTTGGCATAAATCATAGTGGTTATCTTGGCATAGTCCATGGTTATGTTTTGGCATATGGTTCATTTCTTGGAATTTTTAATGTTTTGAAAATGTCTATGATGTAAAAGTTGAGGATGAAAATGAAATCAATGGATGGTTATTTTGGGGTATATATTTGAGGCATGTACAAGTTGATATAGTGTGACAGATATTGAGACAATGTGGCAGTGATTGTGGCATTGCGACATTAATAGTGGCATTATGTTAGAGATGGTAATTGTGGCATTGATATAGAGATACAGTGATTGTGAAAGGGACACTGATACATGTACAGAGACGGAGATACAAATACATGTTGATAGAGACAGATATACAAGCTGCAAATATAGTTATTAGGGCATTGTTACAGAGATAGTGATTGTGACAACTTGATAGAGGTAGTGATGCAGTGATACAGGTTGATAGAGATAGTGGTATAGGTACAGGTTTACTGAGGAAGTGATATAGCTACAGATTGAAAAAGACAGTGATAGAGGTATATATTGTGATAGTGGTACTGTGACAATGATATATTGATATTCTTCATAATAGGGTGGCAAGACGGGGCAGGTATGGGGATTTGTATCTTTCTTCCAATCGGTGTCGATAAATCAGGGAGTTGGAGCTTCCTTCAAGTTGGAGCCTATAAATCAGGGGGTTGGAGACTCCTTCCATTCGATGCTAGTAAATCAGGGAGATGGAAATTCCTTCAAGTTGGTGCCTGTAAATCAGGGGGTTGGTGCCTCCTTCCATCCGGTGCTGGAGAATCTTGGAAGTTGGTGCTTCCTATGAATGCAATCTTGTTATTATATAACAAAAGCATTCAGTGATTTGTTCTCGTTTGGATTTCCATGTTAAATCTCTTGTGTGCACTATGTATGGTTTATGTGATGATGAATGGAATTGTTAATGGTTAATGTTTACATGATATAATTGATATTTGAAATGGTAAAAAGTGCTCAATACTGATTCACCCCCCCGCTCAGCATTTACAACAACTATTTTAGGGGATTCTTCACACTTCTCACCAACATTGATTTGGGATAACTTTAGGGACTTCTTTACACTTCATATCATCATGGTCATGTGAACCCAACATCATTCCTTTAGGGGTTTCTTCAACATTGCTTCAAGGAAACTTTAGATAAATCTTTACTCTTCACTTCATTAGGGTAAATAGGGGCTTATTTAATGGCTTTGGGGGCTTGCACCATTTGTGTACAACTAAAAGTGTCTTCTCGTGAGGGCCATTCTTAATAGCTACTCCATAAGGGAATTGCTTTAGAGTTATATACATTTGTGTCAAGGCTTCTTCTCTAGGGGATTCTTTAGGGGCTTCAAGTATTATTCAACATTATTTAATAAATCTTCCTCTACTATTTCCACATCATCATCATCACTTTGACATCAATGACAACATTACTCAATATCAATGGCATATATCACTTGACCCAATGACATAAATGACAACCAAATTGCCAACAACATATATATATATAGATAGATAGATATAGATATATAGATATATATCTTAAATTATATATTTTGTCATGATGTTACCTAGGCACTAGTGTTGAGATGATGTTACCCAGGTACTACTATTGAGGTGCATTAATTTCCATTGAATGGAGAATAGCAGAGATACATTTCCTAGGAACCATGGAAAAGGGACCCCCCCAATATATATCCAAATGATAGAGGATGAAGGCTTGTAACAATACTAAGAAAGGAAAAGTGTTACTTACAGAATCAATTGTAGCTTATGTAAATTAAGGAATGGAGGCTAGAGGATGGGGTAAGTGGAATATTCAAATACGTAAGAATAAAGTGCGATATTAAACACTAAACAAGTGCATATGAATGACATCAAATCCCAAGTGCAAGAATTTAAATTCATTATTACTTTCGGAAGGAAATTTTCCTTATTATGAAAACTCATTTTCATGGACAAATGATTATAACCACTTGAATATTTGACTCATAGGAATGTTGAATAGTCAAGTGAGGAACAAGAAAAATCCTAGACAAGTTTTATGCAAAGTAAATGTAAATAAGTTTATGTTGATGAAAGGACAAATGTATCATAGACTTGTAAAGTCAAGGAAGAAGACCAAGAGTCACCTAGAAGGACAAATTCCATTAGAAAACTAAGATTCATTCTTATTCTATATAATATGTACTGTTAACATCATTAAGGGGAGGAACGTTTTCTATAATGGGGTCTTTTGCTTGTTAACTTTTTTTAAAACTATTTTGCAAAGCTTTAATGAGAAGATGCCATTTATTGGCCAAGCTATTTTGGAGATTAATTTCAAGTCTAAGATATCAATAAGTAGAGCATTTTATTGTTCATTTGTTTTACTTCATAAATGTTGTGAGAATGTTTTCCTATGCTATAGTATTTTCTGCTATAGAAGTAGCATTTCTTTCTCTAGCTTGTAACTAGAATGCGTATGCTATAGTTGTGGGTATTGTATTGTAATCAACTACTCATTGTTCAAAATTTTCTAGTGCGCATCTAGTTATTTACATTTATGTTCTTGTTCATATAGTAATTGTTTATTAATCAAGATAAAGAAATTAACATGATGTGTTCACATTTCTAGTTCTGTTAATTAGCCTGGGCATCATGTATTATGCATCTAATATTAACCGCATTTCATATATTGCATTTCAACAAATCCAAAAGGTGGATCGGGCTATAACTGATAAAACCTCAAAACCATAATGGTTGTTGGGCCATAATTTATATGGATTCCCTATTCCAAACGGTGTCAAGTCTAATTGGTACCTTTCACTGAGGGTAACCCATGATTTTTTCACATGGAAAATTCCACCCTACCAACACATCAATATGTTAATTATGCACCAAGAGTGTGTATAGAGGTCTATCCCATGTCATAAAATGAGACTAATGGGGACTGTGCCCTAAATGCCACTTCTTAGGCTCAATCACCATGAACAACAACTACAAACTATAAAGAAAGTACTCTCTTTGGGATCTTTGGGATATTTGGGGTCTTTGGGATATTTGGCATCAAAATTGTATCTGGATGTCATTAAGAGATTTTTCACACTAAGTGTGTGTTGTAGTGCCTTGAACATGGTCAAGGAAGGAAAACTAGTTCCTTGGGATATTTTTGAATCTTTTTTAACTCAAGATCCTTAAATGAGTCCTCGTACCAACACATGAGTGCTTTGTAAATTTTCTATAAAAGCATTCATGGGGTATACATGTGTTGTGGGTAGGTTTTATGCTCTAAAAATGGGTATGGATTGTGCCACATGTTCTAGGGTATAAAGAAGGACTTTAATCCCTAACTGAACCTTTTTCAATTCAAATTCCATGAAAAAACCTTAGACACAATGACATGAGCCCTCATTAGAGGGTCTTTTCTCTAGGATTTGGATATGAATTCGATTAAGATGTTTCATGCATAATGGATGGTTCTCAAAACCTTAACCATAGTCATAGTAGGGAAATAACATCATAAGGCCCTTGAAATTAGTTGAGGGAGAGATACAACATCCTCAAGCCATCAAAAAATCCCTTTAGGCTCAATCACCACGACCATGTCCTAATACCACCACATGGGAGCAAGAAAGGTTTGTGGGGATATTTCGAGCACCATCAAAGACTAGGAAATAGTGTCTTAGGATTTTATTGAAGCTTCTTGATATTAAGAGTCTTCAATAAGAATATGGAATAAAAGAACATGTGCATTGTTATCGCATGCACATTCTTAGTGTGTGTGTGTGTTATTAATGTGTGTGCATTATCAATGTATGCGCACTTGTGTAAATTAAAAAAAAATGGTGGCACTGCATTTTTTTCTTTACATGTTGGATGAGCTGGTTGCTTAGGTTTTAGCTTTGGATTGATAAACTTGGTATTTCGAGATACATAAATAAAACAAATACATTCTTCCAGCTCCCTATTCTTAAGGCCATTTTAAATAATATTTTTAAATATGAACCACATATTCATTGCTGATGAAACTGCACACACTTATAGATATATGTATGCAAATTTTAAATATATGTTTTTTTAGGAAAAATTAATTTACTGTCTATTTTTTATTGATTTTTATTCGTACATATATCATATTTCTAAATTACATAGGTCTTTTATTTCTAGTGTAACTTTTTATTACCTTGCCCCTGTAGAAAACAAATTGTATGGTGCACAAGTATAGATGGAAACCTATGCATTAAAAAGAAAAAGAAAAATCATTGATTAAGTTAAGACCCTAAAACATGGTCTTAACATTTGGATTCATAATTTCATGTCTTTACTGAGTTTATTAATTTCAAAATAATATAAAAATACCATTAAAAATATGGAAAAATTGTGGCGCGCAAGAAACAACCATTACTACTATTGAGAAAAAAAATTCAACAAATCCCATCATTTTGATACTAGATTGATGTCGTAACACAAACATATGAATTATATTTTAAAGGAAAAATAACAAATGTTAGAAGAACATAAATTTCACTTAGTTCCACCAATTTTCTATAAATAAGAGTTATATATTCATTAAGCATGTTAAATTTGCTAAATTTCATATTTTTACACCAAATTATAATAACTTGTGCATGTACCTTTAATAATTCCTCCTAGTAAACAAATTGTTGTTTTCCCAAACTTCCATTGCAACTATGTGTCATGAGAGAGAAGCATTATATTGCACGTTATCCTTTTATTATGGTTTTCATTTACAAATGTTAGGATCCATTCCATTAATTTTGGTTTCTTAGGATGTCCTTTTAAAAATGAACAAATGTTATGATCAATTTCATTAATTGAATATTGGTAAGGCACCCCTTTGCACCATCAAGGGCAATTGCTAGTAAATAAATGCAAAGGAAGTGTGATATTCATAGTGATTTTTAAACCATTGAAATGTAAGAAGTAGATTTGCTAAAAGAATATGGAAGTAGTTTCCATCCCAAAATTTACAACTATACCAATCCTCATAAGCATCCTTGAAAGAAAACCATGCATATCTTTCTTAGGTATACTTGTCCCCGATGGCCTAAATAACACTATACTCCATACATTTAACCCATACACTTGGATAGCTTTCCAACTTGCTTCAATATACTATAAAATTTTCCCTACCATCATTTGTTTTTCACATGGTAAGGGTCCCAACTTTGGCATACTTCAACGCAGAATTTTGCAAAGACTATAAAGGGTGAGATATTGGTTGGAAATGTGACATATAATATGTCGTATGAAATCCCTTAAATTAGCTCTTTGATGGTGTTGATCTTGTTGCAATTTTATCACCTTGTTAAAACTTATGACCTCTCGAAGGTTTTCGATTGTCACCAAAAACCCTAAAAAAATGAAAATATCAATTGGGCATACGTTCCTCTCCTAGACTCTGATTTGAGCGATATTTTTTTGAAATCATGTGTTTTTTCAAGAGGATCTCATATCTGCAATCATATTTGGAAAAGTATGCTAGAAAATATTTAGAAATGGATTTGAGTGTCATGGCCCTCTCTTTATTTGTTCAAATATCTGAAAGCATATTTCATTTGGGCATATCTTCCTCTGTTAGACTCCAAATTCAGTGATTTTTTTTAAATCCTATGGTTTTTTAGATAAATTCAGATATACAATTAGGTTTGGAAAATTCTACTAGAAAACACTCAAAAATGGATCTAAGTGTTGTATCCCTATTTTTCCTTATTTAAAATTCTAAAAAAATATCTTTCAATTTTGCTTTGTCCTTGGAAAGTGGCTCTGATACCAATTGTTAAATATCAAGATATGAAAATACAATCACACAAGATAACATAAATCCTCCACTTTTATTAATATGAATTGATCCTTTTAATTGAGGAACCAAATCATATTCACTTGCCTCTTTGACGGGGATACCTCCTAATGAGATATTATTAACCTCTAATATTCTCCACACAACATAAGGACTCCATCATTATTTATAGATCATAATATAACTCTAACCTCCTAACTCCCTAGTGTATGTTCTTTAGTGAGGTCCTATTACATTTATTTAATAACATAGAGGGTCTTATTTAATAATAACAAATAGTGGACCTAGTCCACTTTACATTGAATGGCCTCTAGTATTACTCTAATGAGCCCTCCAGGTCCCCCATTACACCCCCTAGGGAGGTTCATAATAGGTCATATCTTTGGTATGGTGTTCATTTACAAATGTTGGGATCCATTCCATTAATTTAAGTTTCTTAGAAAGTCCTTTTGCAAATGAACAAATGTTATGATCAATTTCATTAATCAAATTTTTTTCAGGATCCCCTTTGCACCATCAAGGACAATTGCTAGTAAACAAATGCAAAGGAAGTGTGATGTTCATGTTGATTTATAAATCGTTTAAATATAAGAATCATATTTATCAAACATATGTGCAGTCGTGAAACCAACAATGAGAGATGTAAGGATGATTGAATATTAAAATCACCTCAAAAGTTACCTAGTGTAGGCTCAAGCACATATATCGCAAGGGATGAGGATTAAAATAACTAGAGAAACATTAAATCAATGAGAAATAATCATTTTTGGAAATGATAATTATTAATTTTTTCATTTTTTCTTAATTAATTTTTTTTTGTTATTCCTTTTATATGGGATTATTGTTGAAGTTGCTAAACATAGCCTAATACAAGATCACCAATCCCAATTAGTTCACTACTTTAATGACAATCACATATTCCAATCACAACTTTGTAATCACCTTTCCTATGACATCAAACATTATTAGTTTATCTCTTGATTGATTCACTTTCATGTTCACCTTAACCTAGTTATTTACATATCCCTATAATATAAAGATATTCTGCACATGATCTCATTATATTTTTAGTAGTTTAGATGTTGCTTTCATAATAATTTTATAGATTTTATGTTGTTATAGAAGCTTCTACAACAAATGCTACAAAAGAAGATATAAGCTCTCGTAGCTCTAGCTAGAAAAGAAGTTGCTAAGGAAGTCACTATGAAAGAAGTGTTTGGTTGTATGGTGTTGATGTTTTAGCACCAACTTGTACCAAAATACATTTGTTTGGAGGTTTTGTTGTCTAAGTACTAGATCACAAAAAGTAAGCCATAATAGCTATAAAAAAAAATATTCGTTCCAATCAACTAGATATATTATGCAAAATAAAGATATTTAAACTAAACCATCACATACTCAATTACATATAGAAAATAATGTGTATATTTATTGATTTATAAAGGGGGGGAAACAAGAATAGTTATCATGTGCACCTTGGTGATAACTGACAGGAGAAGGTGGACTCCACAACTACCCCAATCAATCAAGGTTCTTCGTCTCCTCTCTTTTTTTCCTTGGAACAAGTCACGAGGAAACCCTCAAGAACTTCCCCTCATTTCGAGGATGGTACCCAAGGTAAACCGATTAGGAGCATTTATGCACACCCTAATCTAATGGGGACATCAAGTGAGGCCCCATAATATAATCACTACCAACATCCAACCGGGGGATTTGACCCCGAAACCTCCTGCATGCAATAACATCTCTCAACCACTTGAGCTAACCCACCAGGCTAGGTTCTTTGTCTCTTCTTATGCTCCACTCCAATATCTAAATGGTGTAGCATGAATTCCTATATGAAAGAAAGAAGGGACACAAATAGATGGATTTATCTCTCGAAGGAATTGAATAACATAACCTTGCTTTCCATGAATGGTGTTGGTGAGTGAAGTTGAGGGCTTTATTTATAAGAGCATTTGTGCACATTTCTTAGAACTAGATCCATCATGTATTTGGATAAGGACAATTGTTTTAGACTAGATCAAAGGATATTTTTATGAATAATGAAATCATGATGTCCACTTTAGGTCACTTTTTCCTTTTGGAAGGCGTGCAACATTAATAATCCAATTAGGATAACCCTTTTTTGCTTTTGGATACAAATACATGTTTTTGGAGGATTTTAGTGTGTATCGTGTATAGAATATTGAGGAAATACTACCAGCGTAGATCCATCTCAAACCCGGATCTATCAAGCACCGAGAGGGATCCAATTTCTTGAGGTGTATTTTTTTTTGTTTTATCTTAAATTTTTTACACATTAAGAAAAAAATTACCCCTCAAGAAATTGGATCCCTCTCTTTTAATTTTTTAATTATTTTATTTTTATTTTTGATAAGTTATGAGCGACATGAAATTTTTAATTACTTTTGATTTTTTATAAGTTATGAGCCGATATGGAAATGTAACGTGACAAATGTGACAAATGTTACATCTCCCCCATATTGGGTTGTAACTTAACGTGACAAACGTGACAAATGTGACAACATCTCCCCCATACTGGGTTGTAACGTAACATGACAAACGTCACATGTGACATGTGACATCCGTTACAGGATCTCCTCGATACTATTATTACTTTTTACATTTTATTACTTTTGAAAACGTTACATGTGACATGTGACATCCGTTACAGGATCTCCCCCATACTGGGTTGTAAGCACCTCGTTTACACTCGGTGCAATGAGATAACTTTAGTAGTGAAACTTAGGATTTAACTCAAATTTTGTGGATCACGAACTGTGGGCATATGGTGATGGAAACAGAGGGAATGGGGCTAAAGCTTCCCAAATATTTGTGTAAATTTGATAATGCTCATGATAGATTGAAGGAACAAAATTATTTTCTTAACACCATGGAAGAGATAACAATACATAATACTTGCTAAAATAGGTAATGTGGTAAAGTAGTAATGAGAGTTTTTCATCACTAGCCTAGGTTCGATTTTGAGAGTGAATGTGCCTTTGGAATTTAAAAATGATAATCCTCAAAGTGACATGTACCAAGAGTGATAATCCATTAACTCAAAATTTTGAATCCCAATCCCGAAAGATAAAAATAGATTCCAATAGTGGGATAGGGGGATATGGGGAAATATAAGTCCCCGAATCCTGCCAAAAAATAATAGGTGTTTCCATTTAAAAAAAAGTGGTCATTTGTCATAGTTCCAACCATCACATGCACTGGAAAGGGTCAAGAATGATTTTAAATTCTAGTTCCAACTACACCTCCATCGTGGTTGACGAAGTAGAGAAATGTGGAAGGTTTGCAAACCACGGAGTTAGCAAATTATTGAGGAAAGATTAATTTGATGGTACATAAGTTGAATGGATAGTTGAGGAAACTACAACAATGATGTTTGGCCTCTATATAGGTCAACAAAACAAGGGGAATCAACCATGAAAAATGCAGATCGGTTGGATGATAAAATTAATGGTTCAAAGTATTCACATTCTTCAATTTGTGCATAAAATTATTTGTTCGCAAATAACAAAAGAAACCATGACTTCCTAGTATATCTTTATTAAATAGTAAATAGTTGTCATTCTAGATAAAGGCACTAATTATAACCGTTAGAAAAGTTCAAGATTAAGTCTTCGAGTAGTAGTTGGTGAGAAGCTTTTGGCTTGTGAATTGTAGCCACATGAAGAATCATTGCAATGGTGTCAATCTAGCAGAAGGTTATCTTGATTTAATAATTTAGATATAAGATATTGTGGAAGTATCATGTTTAAATATTATATCTTCGTGGAGATATATTGTAATTCATTTGCAACCAATTTATTTTAACTTTATATTAGTTTATCAAATTAAAATTTTGTTTCTCATGTTTAACTATATAAATTGAAAATATTTTTTTAAATATATTAAGTAAGTATTTATCTATGTGTCGGAGCCTAATCCTTGGTGTGAAGAAAATATTTGATTATGTTCATTGAGAGAGACCAAAAATCATCCAATATTTCAAGAATCCACTTTAGAATTTGAAACCAAGAAACAATTCTCTTGTATATATATACAATGAAGGAATGAGAATTAGTGTGTTTTCATGCCTATCTTGTATATATATACAATGAACGAATGAGAATTAGTGTGTTTTCATGCCTATCTTTTAGTCTTCATCTAATTTTTGTCTATTTTCCTAATAGGGCACCTTATAGTGGTATCCGAACTATTCTTGGTTCTATGGCCCGTGCTCAGAATTCTGCCATATCCTCCGAGCAGTCCTACTCCTCTGCTAGATCCAGACCTACAGAGGTATTATTATTTGCAATCTTATCTGCATTTGTACGTTTATCTATCATATTAATTATTATACCAGATCATGCAAGTCTTCCATCTGCACTTCTGACTACCTGCTCAATCATTTCTCTCAAGTCTACATTCTCAGCCTTGCATTTTGTCCTTTGAGCACCAATTTTACTCAGTACGTTTCATTCTCTTTGCACTCTGCATCCTCTTATAGATTACACTCATAATTTATGCCCACAGTTTAGAGACTTTAACATCTCTTTTCCATCGCACCAGACCATTCAACATTCCCGTGTGAAGACTGTTGCATAGTGTGTAGTCTACTTGTGAATGCATCGTGATGTCCTCAACCCTTATAGAGAATACCATTGCCATGCCCATTTTGAGGAACAATAAATTCATTCAGTTGTGCCAGCGTTAATATTTCTAGACAGAACTTCAACGATCACCCACCTAAATATTTCATAAGAAACTTAAGTGGAAATTTGAGGAGCTTCCTATCGCTACGTGAAGAATTCAAAATGTGTAGACGTGTAATATGCTATCATATAGATGCCAATGACACTCTTGTCAAACGTTGAAATGCCATATTTCTTCTGTGGTTTTTGGAAACAGTTTTTCTACCTCTTGTGGCGATTCAAATTCTCTCATGACCTGCGACCTAAGCCTAACCTGTCTTGGATTGCATGGACCGGGATTGTATTGTTGCAAACTTCCAGCATCTGTGTTTCCTATTAAGTGATGCGTGGAAAACCCTAACCGAGCTGTTAGTATCTCAAATGAAGAGCATTGCGAGCACTCCGTTTGAAGAACTGTGAAGCTTTTCTCTTGCAAAATGATGCGTGGAGACTATGTCCCTTGGGTTTCCCCTACATGGAGTAAAATGTAAGCAAACATCACACAAACTAAGCAAACTCCTCCAACCTGGAATCTTCTTCATGTGGATTTTGGAGATGTTGTAGCATTGGAGCTTTAAAGAACATGAGAGCCGGAGACAGTTCATTCTCTGCCAATGAAGTTACCAATGTCATGGGTGGAATCATACAGGAGAGCATTTATCCGTCCGTCAGCGTGATCTCCCTCATTGCGTAAGATACCAGTGGTCCCGCGACATTTCCTCAGTGTGATGGTTATAATCACACAGTGAAGTGAAGGAAGAGATAATATTTGGAGGAAGGTGTGTTCATTGCACACAGTATATGAGGTCGTTGGAGATTACACTTTGGAGCCTCCTCTTCTCATTCATGATTGTTCAACATATATTGTTGCTGCTATGGGTGAGACCATTCATTGAAGTCTAATTCCTAATATATTTTCAAGAGCTGTGTGAAGACTGATTAATGCTACGTAGTTTTTAGAACTGAAGACTAGTTGCGTTTCAAATTCCTCAAAGCGATTACTCTTGGTGCAACGTGAAATCGCGCTCGAATTTTTGGGTATAAGATGGACCCCATTAACAGCGTGGATTGGACTATTGGCTTTAGAACCCGTACTGTGTGGATTATCGACCCATAGTAATCTTGAAGCTGCGTATGATGATGATAATTTTCATGCTGAACTATCTTAGCAATACTTCCATAAATCAAGTCAAGAAGACTCGGGATATCCAGAAAATGGGCAGCCATTACAACACGCTTGATATTTTCAAAATCGATTTTGATGAACCGGGCATCCCATTTGTTGACATTGTCTGGTCTAAGGGAGGATTACATCATATGTGCCATATTCAATAATCTTTTCTAGAATATTGCTTGACAAGAGAATCAAAAGAATGGGATTTTAAGAGCCCATTAAATTTACTTCATTCTTTAATAGTGATAAAGTTTGCACTGATACACAATAAGAGCAAAAACACAAAGGGTATATTGATTGTCTTCTTATTATTAAACACACACATATATAGTTTCACATAAGACCAAAACTATTGGCTAATACTATGGGCCAGTGAATACTATGGGTCAACTAATGTCTTAGTCAACAACTAACTCAACTAACTTAGGACCATTGACTCAACTAACTCAACTAACTTAGGACCATTGACTCAACTAACTAACCAACTTAAGACCATTGAGATTACAACTCTTAACACATCCCCTTAATCTCAAGTGGAATGGTGTGGTTAGCATTATCAATGCTTAAGTGTTGTGCCTGTTGGTCTATGTCTCAGCTAGGCATACATTTCATTCAAATAAACTTAAGCTTTACTTTCTTCATTGATGTGTACTTGGACTACTTCTTCGTCTTCTTGAACTTGATGCTAAGTAGGTGTTCTTCAGCGTCTTCTTTGTCTTCTACACAATAAACAGTGTTATTGCTTTCCATTGGTCCTGGAACATAGTGCAAGTCTTCTTCTTCTTCTGTTTCTTCTTCTTTTGTTTCAACATATTGTATGTTGTTGTCCATTTTACCTGCATACTCAAAAATTTTGTCAGAAAAAATATGAAAAAATTTCACCTCTTCTTGGAGAGCAGTCACTTCTTCGTCTTCCTTAGCTCCGTTTTCTTCATCTTCCTCGTCTTCCTCTTCTGGTGTTTCAATGGCAGCTACATCATCATTTTCATTAACTGTTGCAGCTTGTACAAAATGTGCATCCTTCACTGCTTCCTCAAAAACTGTGGGCTGACAAGGAAACAGAGCATACTCATAATGCTCATCAATAATGGAAGTCTGCTCATATAGATCCCTCAAACTTCTGGTTTTCTGGTTCTTTGATGAACTCTCTACTGGTGCAACTTCTATGATGCTATCAATTGTCTCTTTTTCTGAGAGACTATTATCACTCACGTCACTAGAGACTTCTATATTGACAGGTTTGTTTTCACTATCATCAGCAAACAGAGCTAGATCAACAAGCTTTGTTGAGCTTACTTGATCATTGGCTGTATCATAAACATAGTCTTCTTGGATGTCTTCCACTTCACTGTTGGATTCATCTTCACTGAACTCTGCTTCATCTTCTTCTATAGGTTCATCTTCACTGAACTCTGCTTCATCTTCTTCTACCGGTTTCTCTTCACTGAACTCTGCTTTCAACATATCCCAAGCTGCTTTGGGAGTATAAACTTCTGCAATGTGATGAAAGATGGAATAATCTATACTGTTTTGTATGATACTTAAGGCAACAACTTGCCTCTTTTCTTTTTGACACTCTGTCAAATTCTCAAATGATTCTAGGTCACTAGGATCCTCTTCAACAACAAAATGTGACAGATCTTGTGACCTTAACAGATCCCTAATTTTTAAGGACCATAATGCATAATTGTCTCCATCAAAGGCTTGCCATGAACCTATTGAAATCAACAGATTTCTTACCTCTTCGATTTCTTCTGGTAGCTCTTCTAGCACCATCTTCAATCTTCTTGGTTTTATTCAATATCAGTGGTCCTTTAGACTTCAAATCTTCTCTTCCCTTTTTAACACGGGTTCTTCTCTGATACTATGATCAGAGCTTATCTACACGTGTGTGCTTTCCACTATGTGAAAAGGCTTACCCAACAACAACAAGTATGGATCAGGCCATACGCTCTGATACAATGATAAAGTTTGTAGTGACACAGAATAAGAGTGGAAACAAAAAGGGCATATTGATTGCCTTCTCATTATTAAGCACACATATATATAGTTTCACATAAGACCAAAACCACTGGCTAATACTATGGGCCAGTGAATACCATGGGTCAACTAATGTCTTAGTCAACGACTAACTCAACTAACTTAGGACCATTGACTCAACTAACTAACCAACTTAGGACCGTTGAGATTACAACTCTTAACAAATACCACCAACTGTAATGCCTCATCTTTCTACAAGTCAAATATCTTGCCAATGAATAGCACCAGGTTCACAATATTATTGCAATCCTCCACCTTCTCGAGTGCCATTGCAGAAGTTGATGAGGCACATGTAATGTTGTTGGGTTGGTGAAAAGAGCTTAAGACTTCCTACACATCTCTCCCAAGAACATCAATATTATCTATAAAATGCATAGCAAATGACATCCAGAAACTCAAAGGGAGGGATTTGACTTGAAGAAGCTCGTGGACACCTCCAGAAATCTATTTTGATCATCTCTTCTTTACTTTCAGAGTTGCATTGATATCTCAGTGTGGTATGCATACTACATCTCATCGATTTGCATAGAGATTTGAATTTGGTCTTTGCATATTCACATCAAATTCATAATAAATTGGTGTTTGTATTGTCTTGTGTTGAAACTCCATCGCATTACTAATATCACATAGATCGCGGAGATTGCATAGTATTGCCAAGGTTATATCATATTATCTAGAAATCATTCCATTAGAATTTTATTGTGGAGCAATGGAATCCTATCACTATATTGCTGCAATAGGGTCGAAGGTGCTTGAACCAATTGAAGGAGCTACGACCTCTAATTTGTGAGTTGTGTCCTCTAGATACAGAGCTACAACCTTCTATATTAAGAGATTCGTTGAAGAAACTCTAATTATGGAAATATTTGCTTGGGAGCTGCAACACATTACTTTGAAGACGACTCTCTCTCTACTATGTAAAGTTTGTTGCGACATCTCCTTTGAATTAAGTTATGAGTTGCTCAGTAGCTACGAGCAATATTTGAAGATTGCTCTTGAAAAGCGGTGATATCTATTAAAGTGACCTTGTCGAAACCATTGACGGTTGTGTTGAGTTCTCAAGAAGTGTGGTGCGGATTGATGACTATAAGTAATGTGCATATTAATGAGAATTATGTTTGATAAGTGAAGGATGAAGTGTGAAATTCTAAATCACAATAGATCATGGAGCTGAGTATACCTCACAAAGAAAGTATGAGCAGAAAAGATGAATTACAGTGAAAATTGCAGTAAAATTGAGTAGACAATAATCATGCACTAGAACTCAGATAGGAACATAATAATGTCACATGAGTAATGCACCAAGGAGGGTGCATTCATGATTTTAGTATTCAAATCAATCAGAAAATGGCACATGAGGCCACAATCAGTGGTGATCGGAGCTCAAACTCCCAATTAGAGTCACCAACTCATGTGTAACTCAGTTTGACTGAACTGAGTCACTGAGTGGGATCCTAAAATATAGGGAACTACCTCTAAGGGTCCTAAAATCATGCGTGCAGGGCACATTAGGTGGCTAATGGGTCCTAGATGACATCTACACACCACTAGGGGGGAAATAACATCACTAAGTGCTAGCAAATTGTAAATAATGCAAGTAGGACAAGGATGGAGTATTAAAATATCCTAACACCCCCCTTAATCCAAACTTGGCATCTTGTGCCCTAGTTACTAAGACCAAAGGTCACCCATACAATCAAATAAATGATAAAAAATCAATAATTGTCCATGCAACAGGGTAATGGGAAAAAAATCATGGGAAAAAATCCCCCTAAAAAATAGGACAACGATAGGGAACTCAAATAACCTTCACACTAAGCAGAGAAGGAAAAACGTTCATGAGTGAAAGCCTTTGTAAAAATGTAGGCAATATGCTCCTATGTAGGATAGAAATGCAGGTGTTGGATCTAAATCTGGATCTGGATCTGCTCCTTTGATGTACCTCCCACTGTGTCGAAGTTGTATTTTCCAAAACAAGTCTTCCAGGAACCCTTCTTGCTACTAGAGTGAATGGCTCATTGTAGTCCAAATCATGAACCTTTGATTACCCTTTGTTAACCAACCGAGATTTGTACTTAGTTGTAGATCCCCCATGACAAGTCTCTTCAAGGGATTGTGGATCAAACCCCACCATCATGTAGAACCTCTCTGAGAGAAGTGGATTTGCATGACATAGTGCAAGGTTTGAATGATACTGAGATTTGGTAGTTCTATGGTTAGATGGATCCCCGACTCTGTTCCCAGCAGCTACAAGGACTTTGTGATCCCATATTGGCCTTGGCCATGGATTGGGAGCAGGTGTTGGATTTGGATCTGGATATGCTTGAACTTAATTATCAACAACAAGATGTTGATCCTCATATTCATTAGAAGAGATATCACTATGATCTTTATCAGATGCCAATGGAGTAGGCAGAGAGTATGGAAAAAAGTGAGATAATTCATATGCAATTGTGGCATGGTTTGCAACCCCTTTCGATATAATCTTCCCAGTAGAGATCTCTGCAATCTCAACTATGTTAGGTCCAAAGACCACTTTCTTTGGTAAACGTATGTGAGTCATCTGATAGACAGACAACAAATTTCGTGACAAAGAAGGAAAAAATAGAACATTTTTTAACTTTCCATGCTCTAATTGTATTGTTCTCTTCCCTTCAGCTAATATCTAAGAATCATCTCCCATGTGAATACTAGTATCATCATTGAGATCTATATAAGAGAATGATTCTTTGGAGGCGACCATGTGGTTGGAGGCTCCAAAATCTATGAGGAAGTCTTGTGATTGTGTGAATCCATCCTTCAATGCATGGCATCTATCATGATCATCTATCTCACTTCCAGAATCAGCCTCCCTTGTGCCTTCTAGGAGGGCAATGTTGCGTTGTTCAAGAATTTTGGTCATTTGACCTATCTTCTTCTTCATGCATGAACTCTCTAGATGGTTTCCTTCCTTGCAATAGGAACACTTGGTCTTCTCAAACCTCTATTTCTTATCCTTCTTGGAGCTGGAGGCTCCTTTCGATGGATTATACTTTACATTTTGCTAGGATTCAAATTGCTTCTTCTCTTTTCCCTTTTTCTTCCATTTTACATTCACACTTTTTGACTCTCCAGCCATAAGAGCTTGATTTTTGGAGGGTTGCAAAGCACCCATCTAAAACAGTTTGTCTTGTTCTTGGATGAGAGATTCGGTGAATGCATCTAAGGAGGGAATTTTCTAACCAGGGATTGACAATCTCCCTAAATGGAAGGTAAAAACAAAAATGGAAAACTCTGGACCAAGCTTGCTTAGAATGGATAGCACCAACTACTCATCCTTCTTCTCAATGCCACATTGTTTGCATTGCATGATCAAAGATTTGAATTTAGAAAGGAATTGTTGTATAGTTTCAAAACCATTGGGTTGAAGAGCAAATAACTCATTCTCCAGAATATGGACACTCAGCTCATCTTGTTTTCCGAAGAGGGTCTCTAGCTTCAACCAAACCTCTCTTGGAGTCTTCAATCCATTTAGGTGGAAGAGTAGATCTCTAGAAATATGAATACACATGAAACCAAATGCTTCATCGAATCTATTCAGATACTTGGCCTTCTCAACAGCTGCTTGAGGTTCAACCTCCTTTCCTATTGTTACCCTATACAATGACTTGTTGCACAATACCGTCTGCATATCAACCCTCCAATCAAAATAATTAAAGGGTGTCAGGATTCTTGGAGACACGGGAGCATTTGAATTCTCCATATGAACTATTGGAACGAGTACAACTGAACTGCTGCTACTGTTGCACTGAAAAACCTTCAAAATCCTACAAAAAACTCTCAATTTTGGAGATAAACTACTACTGAGCACTGCTTTAGGACAATAGGCACATTTTTCCCGATCCTTCACACCTGGATAGACCTCAAAGGATATCTCCAATGAATTCAATGCAATGGAACTAGGATTTGCTGTGGAACTCCGGAGGCTTATGGTGCACTACTGAAAGCAGTTGCTCAACTTACGCTCACTGAGCTCTGATACCATGTGAAATTCTAAATCACAGTAGATCATGGAGTTGAGTATACCTCACAAAGAAAGAATGAGCAGAAAAGATGAATTACATTGAAATTGCAAAAAAAATGAGCAGACAATTATTCATGCATGGGAACTTATATAGGAACAGAATAATGTCACATGATCGAGTAATCAGTATAGTCAACAATGATGATACAATAGAGAGAATTCAAATATCCTAGGATAATTTGAGTCACAGTTTGTCTAGCATAGTAATTGTCACCTCAATCAGTGCTCCGGAAGTACCAAACTCAGATAAACTAAGCCAAATCTTAGTGAACTAATGATACAGTCAGTTAACTGACCAAGGAGGGTGCATCCATGAGTTTTTCATGCAAATCAATCAGAAAAAGGTGAATGAGGCCATAATCAGTGGTGATCGAAGCTCAAACTCCCAATTAGAGTCACCAACTCATGTGTAACTCAGTTAGACTGAACTGAGTCACTGAGTGGGTTCCTAAAATATAGGGAACTGCCTCTGAGGGTCATAAAATCATGCATGTAGGGCGCATTAGGTGGCTAATGGGTCCTAGATGACATATGCACACCACTAGGGGGTAAATAACATCACTAAGTGCTAGAAAATGGTAAATAATGCAAGTAGGACAAGGATAGAGTATTAAAATATCCTAACATGAAGTTCATACATGATTTTCCTGCTTGGAAAATATTAGTTTTATTTTTCAAAATTATGATATTGTGGAAAATTGTGAATTCAAGCTTGGTCTTATGCCTATTCATGAAGGCAGCAATGTAAATAAGTATCTTGTAAGCAGTGGAATTGCACTTACCCATTCAAACTCTTACACTGATATCATTGTAGTTGAAGGATGCATATAAATAGCTTGTATTATTTTGTGAAGTGTGAAGAGTTGTGGTTTGACTTAGAAGTTGACTGGTGGAGTTATCTCTGAGTTAAGACTGAATTGTCTTTAAGTACTACAAAATTAAATGGTGCTGTAGAATTGAATTTGAATAATGTTGCAGAATCAAATATTTGTTGCAGAATGTGTATGCAAATCTGCATAGTGCCCATAACTTCTTGAAATGCATTGTGCAATATTAACAACCCTTTCTCTAGCCATCAGTTATCCTAATTCATTTTGAAGATAAGTTGCAGCTAATTGACTAAAGTGAGCTTGTAGAGAAGATTCGAGATTAGTTTGGTGTACCCACTTGAAGGATCCAAGCAAGTTTGCATCTTGTTGCTATAGCTGCTCCAAAAGAAGAGAAGTTTTACATCATTCAAGTATAGCAACCATAAATGTAACTTGCAATTGTGTTTTTTTTGTAGGTTCTAGTGTTTGTTTTGGTACTCGGATATGTGTTTTTTGTACAGTACCAAACTGAAGTCAAGTTGAGTTGTACATTGTATGTGGGTGCATTTTCAGCTAAGACCGACACCCCTTCTCTTTTAAGTTTGAATCTACTGGAACATTGCTTTTAAATGGCATATTTGCAAGAAGCCCTAAGTCTGATTGAGTCCTTTGTACTTGGTCCTACCTGCACAAGGAGGCCTCAAACTATCCTCACAATGTCTAATACAAAAGAAACATTAGAATTGTTGAATACTCTAGTACATTCAGCTGCAGATGAATCAATCACAATCAACAAAGACACACTCCAAACTGTCATCAATCAACTGCATAATTTGAAAGCAAAAGAGGAAGATGCATAACACATGAATCATCATTCTGAACTAGTGCTTGTTCAAAATAACGCTTTGTTTGTATATGATTCCTATCAACTACTAGAAAATAATGAAATCATGTCATATGTACAACTTATTCAGAGTTCCACATGCCAACATTGTGACAAAGTTGGCCATATGAAATATCAGTGTTTTGATCTTCATCCTTGTTTATATTGTGGGAAGCGCAACCATTCTTCAGATCGGTGTGTGAAACTTAAGAACCTGCAAGAGTGAAACTTGCAATAGAATATTGTATTGCTTCTTACTTTGTACCTGACAGGGGGGAACATGATATCAGGATTCGAGTTTCGAATCCTTGTCCCTCTGACAACAAATAATCATATCCTTCCTAAAGTAAGTCACATCAAGCGAGCTTGATCCAAAGTGAGTTTGGAAAGCCACCAGATTCAGAGATGCCTGATTTTGAGATGCATGTATTTTGAAGATAGAATAGAATCATGCCATAGAGTACTCATGTGTTTTGTGTCTAGTTTTGACATCTTGGGACTCTCGTCTCCACACATTGTTCCTGACAGGGGGGGAATGAACACTGTCAATAACAAGCGAGCAAGTACAAGCAAGCCGGAATAAGTGAGCTTGTGAAAAGCTATGTTTGATTGATATCCATAGTTTGTGTTCAGCCTAAGACCTCCATTCCAGACAAAACCTCTAAGCCTTCGATCCAAGTTCCAAAGAACCTCTGAGTGAGTGTTTTCGCCAAGTTCCAGAGTTTGTGGTCAGCCTTAAACCACATACATAGTAGAATATTTCAGCTTTTGCTAGCCCCTTTCGGTTGGTGGTCAACCAAAACCATATCTTTAGAGAGATATTGTATTTAGTAGAATCCAGTTTAAGCTTCTAGCTAACTTTCTTGGTAAAGAGTGTGAAGTTGGAAATGTTCAATAGGTGATAGTTGTCCACTTCCAGTTATTCAACTCTCTCCTTTTTTTTTCTTGGACTCATATACACCCTTCAGATTAAGGGGGGGATTTGTTGGAGCCTAATCCTTGGTGTTAGAAAAATCTTTGATTATGGTCATTGAGAGAGACCAAGAGTAACCCGGGATACCAAAAGTACACTTGGGAATTTGAAACCCAAGGGACAATTCTCTTGTATATATATACAATTAATGAATGAGAATTAGTGTGCTTTCACGCCTATCTTCTTGTCTCCATCTAATTTTTTTCTATTTTCCCAATAGGGCACCTTAGTGACTATGTTTTGATTGGTTGAAAATATGATATGACTATGATGCAATTATATTTCATGTTATTCTTGTCATAGTTTGAGCCAAACAAAAGTTCGCTCACACAAAGATTACCAAAATATTTGGAATATATAATAAGCCATAATAAATAATGAGTAAAATATATGAATATGAGATATGAGACATTACAACTTGAGAGTTTGGTATATATACCACCCTTTATTAATGGTCATGTATTTTCAATAAGACGTTTTTTTTATAAAACCTCTTAATTAATTAATTAATTAATGTTATCATTATTATTTTAATATTTCTATATATATTATTTATGTGACATTGTCTTTCCCTTAAACATGCTTTGTCCTTAAAGGATAGTTTATTGTAATACTTTGTCCTCTTGCTCGTAACGACTTTTCATTATGTTGTGAGCTTGGAACTACGATACTCGATGAAACCAGGTGGTATAATATTCGGATTTCTGAACAAATGTGTTGCATTTTCTGGGAAGTGATTCACCCCAAATCTACCTTCATTGGAACTTTTTGATGATCGATTGCTCGTATAGAATTTTCCACTTTAGGCTTCCATAAAAGTTGTCGATAATGTATTCATTTTTTTCAATGTTGTAGTTGGTTCATGTGTAATAAGAACACTATTTATTTTCCTCTTGACTTTGATGTTGTTCGTAGCAACTTTTGTGATTTGGGTGATAATAAGGAATTCGATCTGTTTGTGGAACCCTTGTAGAAACTTCAAGTGTTTGTGCTTCGTGCAATTTACTGGTTGAGAATTACTATGAGGATTTTTCTAGCTTCTCATCTTTTAATTTTTTTATTTGTTCAATCAACCCTTATTCATATTTTTTAAGTGAGAATTTTCTTCATCTTATTCTAATAAATTCTTATTGAATTATTTTTGGAGATCTACTTCCTTTTTGTGGAATTTCTCTTTTACTTGTTCTCACGATTTTTTTTCTTTTTTTAATTTCTTGATCTATGCGATCATGATTCTTCAAACGTGTAATTTATTCATCCTTACCGATGACAACCTTTTCAACTTCTTTTTGCTGCTTTTGTTTTGACTTCTGATTGTCCTGTGAAATCACCTTTGATATATCCTTGATGTATTCAGTTGTTGGAGCTTCTAAATATGACTTCATTGTAACACCCTGCAATGTGATTTTCTTCTTCTTATAGGAAAATTTCAAAAACTTATTTTCGGCATTTAAAATGAAAATCCCCAATGTTTTTATCCAAAGTAACCCTAAAATTATCTCACCATCAAAGCTCCATAAGGAACTAACAATGAGTTGTGATATGACCATAGAATCTCCAACTTTTAATTGTAAGCCACTTATTTCAAATTGTTTCCTGTCCCAAAAGTCTAGCCTTTCACCTATATTTGATTCGGGAATCACTAAATGGTTAGCAAATTCAGCACTAATATAATTATTAATTTCAAGGGCAATAGAAATGGTGATATCCTTCCCTACAAGCGTCCCTTTAATTCTAAATAGAATTGAAACATTCTTTTTTAAGGTTCTAGGAAACTTTTCCCTTTTTTCAACATTAAAATCCATATTCTTGACTTTTTTTGAAATTTTTGTCAATATATTTTTTTTCCAATTATTATTATTATTATTATTAAAATTAATATTAATATTATACCAACATGGAACACACCGAACTTTGTAAACCAAATAATAATAAAATTTGATAAAGAATACATTCCAATAAACCCAATAATATATATATATATAATAAACTTTTGAATCTTTTTCTTTCTTTTTATTTATTTTATTAAAGGCTTAATTGATATCACCATATATATATATATATATATATATATATTACACCTTGAAAAAAACACGTGTTGGTTTTATAAACTCATGTATTGGTTTTACTTTTTTTTTGTCTTTTTCCTTTCAAATGTTTTCTTTCTTCTTTTTCTTTTTAATTTTTTTTTCCCCGCTTCTTCTTATTTGCATGGAATAATTAATTACTTTGAATTGATGGCAAAAATCCAAATTAGACAGAGTCTAAATAATGGCCAAGGGCCATATCAAACAACAGGCTCTGATACCAAATAAGCTTAACAAAAGTTCACTCACACAAAGATTACCAAAAAATTTGAAATATCGAATAAGCCATAATAAATAATGAATAAAATATATGAATATGAGATGTGAGATATTACAACTGATGAGTTCGATATATATATTGTCCTTTATTAATGGTCATGCCTTTTCAATAAGACACTTATTTTTATAAAACCTCTTTCTTAATTAATTATTATTATCATTATTATTATTTATTATTATTATTATTATTATTATTATTCAATATTTGTATATATCTTATGTATGTTACACCATATATATATATAAGCTGTCTAAATATTTGACAATTTGGCTCGGACGGGATTTTTCATCAGAATCTGACATTTTTTATTTTGCAAAATCTTAATTTAACTGTGTTTTAATGGTCATTTCGATGGTAGAAACAGATTCAACACCATCGAAAACCCCTGGGGAACCCAAAATTTTAGAGTTTGACAGTTGTAACCATGATTTTTAAAAAAATCTACAGGATTTTTTCAAAATCATTCCTTAAAAATCTTAATTTTCCGTTTGAGATCGTCGAACTTTTAAACGACGCGCATTTATATATATATATATAGAGAGAGAGAGAGAGAGAGTTTTCCTCGTTGTGTTAAAGAAAATCACTTATGTTTGCCAATAACTTGAAATTATAATTTATTTATTTTTACAAGATAATAATTTTATTCTATCAAAAATATTTTCTATACAAATTTAATCAAAAATTAAAAAATAATGTGCGCGCACACACACACAAACACACATGTGTGTTGTAGTAATAAAATATTTGAAGTTGATATCTTATGTAGGTGTATGTAGGGAAATCTAAGAGGAAGTACTTTTCATCATCAACACTCATAGTCTGACAAAGATGACAGATTCTTTCAACCCATGGATTTTTAGGAAAGGTCCAACGACCTGCTTCACTATGCATCTCATGAGAGTTCATTCTTATTTTAGCTATATGGATCTTCTTCTTTACGCTAGTTAAAACAGAGAGATAATTTTGATCTTCAAGATTATGGTTAACAATCTCCTTATAATATCTTAATTTTCTTTTATGCTCTTAATTTTCATCACACCACAACTTCTCAACTTCAAAGTAACAATATTTGTAATATCACGTATACTTTGCAAAGTGGCATTTTCGTCAATCCCCCACATCTTTAACCAAGACATGGCATATTTATGGCAACCTCGCTTGAGCCTGAGGTGGTTTTGGATGGAATTTAAAGCAATTTTTGGAAGTATATAGTCTCCCAAGTTATTTGTTTTTTCTTATACATTAGGTACCTAGTCATATCTATGCTCTAAATATGGGAAAGACCCACTTCAATCAAGATAATAGGATATGGTGTACTTCTTTTAATTCTAGTATTGTAAGTTATAAAAGGCTTATGGATTTTCTCAATCCTTTTCCAAGGTTCTCTAGAGAGGTTGCAACACCAAACTTCACACCCATATAGGAAAATGGGAGTGACTAGAGTTTCAAAGAGGAATTTCTTTTTATCTCACATCACAAGGTTTGTCGACTTACAATTGATTCCAAGACCAAAATAAGCTTTCCACCCTCCATTAATCCTTCTATCGATATTGTAGTTCTATTTAAGCTTGTGATGGATATCAATTCCAAAATATTTGTAGGAATTCACTTCCTCCAAGTTGTTATTATCATACAAAAATGAGCGTAAGTGACCTTATTAGATTTTATAAACATAGCTTTGATCTTTTCGGTATTGATGGTCATTCCCATACTAGAGTATAAATCCTCGAGAATTTTTAACTTCTTATCAATATCAGAGGGACATCTTTTTAGACAACAATATCATTGGCATAAAGGAGGAGGATGATGAAAATTCATGCTAATGGCGTGCCAGTGTAGCCTTCCTCTATTAAACAACCTTATAACTTACCAATGCATATACCAAAAAGGGTATGGGAGAGGGGGCATCCTTGCTTAGCTCCTATATTACAATTAATATCTTCTGAACAACCCTCAATGCTCTTAAACTTGACAATGACATTCTCATATAACCTTATTGCAATGACTCTCAACTCAAAAGGAACCTTTAACTCTTCTAATATTTTCCACAAGTTATTTCTAGGAATTGTATCAAAATCTTTCCTAAATTCCATAATGTAGCAAAGGATATTGAGCTTGTTATTGCAACATTCCTCTACAATGATCCTGGAAGTAATAAGGTGGTCTATGGTGGAATGATACCTATTATCACCTAAACTGTAGTTACCCCTATGGATGGATCCAGTCATGGATGGCAATAGGGAAGGGCAACTCAAAAGGTGCAACCACGATCGCCTCGACCTCCAATAAATGGTTGTCACGCCAGTCGAGGCAACCTTCGCTTTATGTTATCTAGCCCAGACAACAAAGGGGGAGACCCAATCTACTCCCGACAGGAGAGATCAAAACCAAGACACCAAATCAGGGTATTTCTAAGTGAAGTTAGGTGTATGGTTTATCCTAGACCTAAGGATGAAGTCACAAGCCAAGTGAGGGGTTCAATAGGTATAGCTTTGGTTCATAGTTGATGTGAGAATGACTTAAAATGTTTGAAGTGAGATCTAGGATTAGTGTACTAGTTCAATGTTGGAAGAGCCACTGCCTTGGGAACCGTGTCCAATGCAGGGTAGTTTAGGGGTGAATTGGGGCTAACTAGTACAAGTGACAAGTTTGACCATGATACATGATGGCCTCAAGGGTTTGGTTCACCACACTAAGGTCAAACCACAAGTTAATCCAACAATCTAGGAAAGTCGAATTGACTTGGAGAATAACCAGTGCCTTGGGAATTGGGATAATGGAGTCAAAGTAGGGTTGACTTGTGGTTAAGGACTCCTAGTACTTGAGGCAAGTGGGCAATTAAGGTCTTGATGGGTAAGTAGGTCTAGATCTAGGTTTAACCCAAGTGGACCACAATCCCTTAAAACAAGGAATGCTATCCCCAAGGCAAGATCTGACAAAGTGACACACTAGACCTAGGTTTTGAATTATTCCGGTTCCAAATCTCCAAAAATCTCAAGTACCCAGTTCCTATAAGTGAGTGAACTCACTTCTCCAAGGTGGTGCGACTTTACCCAAGGAGGCTGAAAAGGTGGGTTAGGTGGGTCAAGACAAGTCTGATGGCATCCAAACTTTAGATCCGGGTAGGTTAGTCAACTAGGAGTATGGATCTATAATTTCGTGGCAATCCGACGGCTAGATCTTACTAGATCTGAGTTTAAGTACACCCAATGGTCCAAAATGGGGATTGAATCCCTTAAAATGTGGAAAACGGCCCACAAGGTGAATTTCAGAAAAGTAACAATTTGGGTGTATGTTATTTGATGTGTAGATTATGGATCAAGCAGGATCTCAAACACCCACCACCTAGATCTAGGTCAACTCACAACTACCAGGAAGTGCGCCTTGCTTGGGAGAAGCTAAGTTGGCTTGGGAAGGGGATCAAACGGAAACCAATCCTCACCAAACTATAGATCCAGGATGCCTTGGATGCTATAGAGGTGGGTTTTCAATATTATTCCCAACAACCCACTAGATCTAAGTAGATCTGAGAAAATGTAAAAAGGGGGTTTTGAAATATTTAGGGTTTTAACAATTTATGAGCTATGTCAATGGATTGGATAAAGGAAAGAGAAACAAACCTGTGGATCTTACCTGGGTAACCTTGTAGATGCCTTGATGATGATGATCTATGCAAACCCGATCAATTTGAGAAGCTTTGAGGTAGTTTTCTATGCAAGTCGATTTGGTCCAAGAAGCCAATGCGCCCTCGCTCCTACACAACAAATGTCAACAATATCAGATTTGATGCATCAAGAGATAAGACTAATGCCACAAGAGAAGTAACAGAAAGATAGCATAGATCACAATGAAGCTAATGATAACCCCCTGATACAAGCGAATGCCAAGAAAGTCGATTTGAAGAAGCCTTGCAAAATCGCCCTTGTTGAAGTTGCCCTCCTGTAGACAAACAATGATTTCCAAAAAGATAGATCTTACCACAATTTCCAAATGCTAGGTTGCAATAGACTTTCCAATCACCATCTAAGAACACCAGATGCAAAGGAGACCACAAGAATTTCCACAAGAATATTTTTCTATACCAATAATCCAAGAGCCAAAGACCCCTTACAATGAGAGGCTCTCTCCTTTAAATAGGAAGGAGAGGCATCAAAACCCTAACCACTTTTTGAATGAGTGGTTAAGATTAAAAGATACAAATGTCTAATCAATGGTTGAGATGAGCTCAACAATAAAATACATGGATCACAAATAAAATATTATGTGAGTGGACAAAATCGCCCTAGAAGAGGGGAATCCCACCAAATCATGATGACAAAATATCATAAGAGACTTATGGTGGGTCCAAGGGGTAATTTTATCCCTCCTTGGTCAATCCCCATAGCACAATAAATATAAAATAATCATCAATGTACCAAATCGTGCCTCCATGGTCAAGTCGTGGTCCTCAAAAGACCTCAGAAATCCACAGAAAGTGCCATAAGTGATGGATGCGGGCCCCGATGAAGCTGAAACTGTTGGAGAAGGTGTGGAGGACCCCGATCTATCATCACTGATCATCCCATGCCATAACATTGCCTCAGTATCCCAAATCGATTTCCTCAATAGCCATTTCTACCAATCCTGAAATGCCTCGGGAAGCGTGAAACTGCCCCAAACAGCCTCCTGGAGTGCCTGCGCTGTCAAGGTGAGGGCACCAGTGTGTCCGGGAGGGGGGTAATATGGTAAAAAAAAGTGGCTGGACTACCCCCTCCATCATCAGCGCCCTAGGTCAACCGGATAAAAATCACATCTGCTCTGACAGGGCCTCCGACAGACCAAAACTGCACTGGGATAGCCTACTGAGGCTCAATCATCACTGTAAGTGCCCGGAACTAAAAAAAAACTGTCCCATTGGACTCAGAAGGTCCAAATCCATCCAATATGTGTACTCATACACCATATGAGTCTCTGCATGATCAAAATAAATATCCAATATACCGGAACAGGCCAATAATAATGATCTGTAAATGACCAAACACTGTTGTAACCCAAGAATCATCATCATAACCCTGTAGCTGCTGCATAGAATCATCATGTATGTATACATAGACCATATATCATCTATCCATATCATCATAAGGTCTAACATCTCATGTCCCATGGTCCTCCATGGTCAAACTGGGTCTAACTAAGACCAAATATAACTCAGACAATCATCCAAAGCTGCTGCAAAGTGTCAAGGTTAATACATGCTCTACAACTTATTCAAATAAAAATTATAACACAGAGTAATCATAACTGGCGATCTAAATCCAAATATATAGTGTCGTTAATTATTATTATTACTCAGACTAGACTTTCAGGATCATACTCACTTCATAGCTGTGATCAATTTGCTAGTGAAGGGTGAAGGCTGAAATAATTGGCTACGCTAAGGGATGACTTGACTGACTTGACTTTGTGACACTTTGGCAAGGGAAAGGGAATACACACCATAGTATATGCTGAATGAGCAATAACACAGGGAATGGCGGTGTCTCACAAATGGATGAGTTGTTTAAAGAGGGTTTATTCACCTTCACAGATGCGCACAATCCATAATACAAATAAGGCCAACAATTGTTTAGATGTAGCATTTAAGTTCCATTGCTTTTTGGGCCTTAAGTTTCCATAGCCTTGATCTATGTGTGTTTATAAACACATTGCATAGATTTACATTTTTTCTTTAGGCTTTCTGCTGCAGGTGTGTTTTTAAGGCACTTGTTTACCTGAGCACTTCTAGGTGTGTCATGGACAGCTTGTTTACCTAGGTATTTATTTTCCAAAAGATATAACATTTTATTTTCATGGCCATTTTCATTTGGCATGCCTCTCATTCATGTGTGTTTAGAAACACATTGCATGAATGGGCTTTTCATACAAGATATAGCATTTCATTTTTCCCAGATTTTGTATTCATGGCAGCACCAAAAGTTTCAGGTTTAGCCAACACAACTTTAGTGACTAGGGGGAATTCCAAGGAACTCCAACTCACCATAGGTAAGTTTTGTCACCAACTCAGAGCCGAGACACAATAAACAAGGAAGCTCATCCAATACAGAGGCTACAGTGGGGAAAAGATCCTCCATGTCACTAGTCAAGTAGTAAGTCAGGGTGATAAACTAAAAGGTAGGCCATGGATGGATGAAGACAATGAATGATAGAGCCGACACTAGCAAGCCAAGGTATGGTTGAATGATCACCTCTATTCTCCCTAAGGAGGGTACATACCAATGAGTATGAATAGTGAACTTCTAAGTCTGAGTAGGGACAATATAATATATATATAGATCAACCAGGTCCAAATATCTATATGATCACCAGATCATGACACTAAGTGCTAAGACATGCTATAAGAATAAGTATAAAAGCAATCTAACCATAACACCATAATATACCTGCTGAGTCATATACCTGAATGCTCATCAACCTGTACCATCATCTGTCCTCTGAAACTGTTGCTGCAACTCTGGGCATGACTGACTGCTCTGTACCAATGGTATAATGGCTATATCGGTCATCTCTCCGAGTGTCCCGAGACTCAGTCATGGCATGGGGAATACAACTGCTGTCCACAATCTGATAGTGATCCAATATAAATGCTCATCTCAGCATCTCAAATGTAGGGGAACTGGCTGAATAGTGTGCTGGCATCAGAAAAATAATGTATGGTAGCCCGGCTACTATATATGTGATAACAATACCTTCTAAAATTGGGTTTTCCTTTACCTCTTTTACCTTGACTTTCTAGCCATATGTTGATCTTAATTTCCTAAATAATATTGTATAACTTGCCTATGAGAGGGCTAATCATAATGGTCATATAATTAGAGGGGTTAATTTTATCACTACTTTTGAAAATGGGTACAATAAGGCTTTGATTCCACGATTTAGGGAAGCCTCACTTAAGTGTTATATTGAAGAGCTTGTGGATGTGACCCCCAATTTTTAGGATTTCAACCTAGTAGCCTTCGATGTCCTTAGCTTTCCCATTCACGAGTCTATATATTCTAAAGAAAAAACTTCATCTTCAATAAAATCTTCTTAAGATATGAATTCCAGTCCTTCAATATAATCATATTATTCTCTTTAGTTTTGCGAGATAGAATTTGTCTCCATAATTTCTTAGGATCCATTTTAAAGAGGTGTAAAATATTCTTCTGCTTATTATTTATATAGTTCCTTGTTTTTCTTTTAATGAGGGATTTGTACATGCTCGCAGGGGTGTAGCTCAACTAGCGATTTGCTTGATATGAAGGACATGTTGTAAATGGAGGTCAAGAGTTCAAATCACCCCGACTTACCCATGCCCCATGCTTGCGGGATGTGTGGGTGCACCTAGGGGTATAGTGGTAGCGAGATTGGATCCCTAGACCCCGTATCACGCGAGTACCAGCCCTGTCCCTAGTTTTTATTCCCCTAGTACAAAAAAATGAGGTATTTGTACATGTTTATCATCTCAACTTTTAGGGACTCCTCAATATCTTCTTTGATTTCTCTTCTTGCGATTTTACACTCTTTGTCATACCAAGGGTTGGTCCACAGGGGATTCACCTTGTTGACTAATATCTTATCACATTCATTCATAAAGGGGGGTTTTTAAATTGTGAAAAATAAGGTCAATATATTGCAAGTATTGGGGGGTGGGGAATAGAGTATGGGGAGTATAAAAAGGGTTATCTGGTGAAAATATGGAATGTCCCATAAAAATAGGGTTTTTAAAATTGTAAATATGTATTGGGAGGCAAGGCTCAACAAAATTATTTTGGTAGGTATTTATCAATATCTAGTGAAATTAGGGCACTAGTGGAAAATGAGAGATAAGTGACCAGGTGACCAAAACATTTGGTCACCATAGTTTTTTCAAGAGATAAATGACGAAAATTGAGAAATTGTAAGTGAGCTAACTAAACATGACCAAGATAAATGTCCAATTTGGTCACAGGATAAGAAATAAACTAAAAATGACTACATAACAATAACATTAAGAATATAAATTGGTCATTTTTAGTTATGTCACTTCGACAATGGAAAATTATAATTTTGACAATGAATTTTTACAATTTACTAAATTTTAACACTGCAGATGGATTCAAAGACCCCCTATTGTAAAATTGTAGATGAATTCAAAGACCCCCAGTAACATTGTTCACAACCCACTCAAATGTGTCACCTAATTCACATTTTCAGCACAAAAAACACAACATCATGCATGTAGGGAATGATGCATCAAGTGATGAAAATTAAGAAATGATTGAAGTTGCACACAAAAAATGGATATTTGTTGTTTTCATTTAGTCATTCTATACATGTTCATATTCATTGGAAAGCTTGCAGTTGAGTTTCAGGCAAAATTGACAAAAACTATAATTTTTTGGTGTGTTGGCATTGAATGCTAACATACCATTTTCACAGATTAAAATTAGTCAAACATTATGGGATCTATCCAATATCAATGTTTGAATTAGAATCATATATAACAAGGATCAAATACAAATATATGAAACTCAATTATGAGAAGGCATTGTTCAAATGGGACCTAGACTTTCAAGCAAAAATGCATTTGCATGTGAAATGGGTGTCCAACCAAAATGACATTTTTTTATTTTTTGAAAGAGGCTAATTGTATGTTTTCAATGTCTAAAAAATCCAGTGTAACTCACTGAATTGGATTCCAACACCCACAAGTAGGTAAATGTGTTTTATTATGTTATTGTCAATGAGGTGCATGGAACTTAATTGATTATGAAACATATACTCACCTGTTAAAATGGGGTGTCCAACCACTGGCTGGAAAACCCTCTGCATCTTCTACACACTGAAGTTTATATTTTTGCTAAGTCACTTGACACGAAGACACAGGAGACGAGAATACGAGTATCTGAAACGGACACCATGAACCCCTGGATCAGGACATAGAGTACACATTATATATATATATATATATATATATTAAAAATATATATATATATATTAAAAATATAGACATATAGATCCAATGTTTTTTAGAAACTAGAAGATTTACAATTATTCGATAAAAATTAGAATCAATCCAAGATACACTATCTCATTTCCCATATTGGGTAGAAGCATATATACCATGGTGTAAATCACTAAGTTTGCAATCAGAGAAGTAATGGAAATCATAGAAGTACAATTACATGGGAGTTCTTTTTTATTTCTACCATTAAGGTCATTTATTTAATTAAGGGACCTGCCTAATGGTGTTAATATTTGAAGTCGATGTGTTGATAAAGGAATTTCCACTGAAGATGTGATAGATATATGAAGAGATTGAAAAAGGTATGCATCTGACTGTTCTTTTTCCCATTATGTGAGAGCATTCATGGATAATTAGCATTTTTCATCACCTACACATCATGTGTTTCAATCTTTGAGTCTTCTTTGCAATGCAAATATAGATGCAATGTATTATTTTATATGGGCAAAGTAGAGGTGTTCCAGGGCCCCTTAGATGGATAGGGTTTGGAGGATGGCATTCTCAGGTCTGGATATTGCTATGTATTCCACAGTGGTAAGGAACCAATTCTCTTCAGGTCTCATATTCACAATATTTGGAGCCAGGGTATCACGATCTGTGGGTCATATGATGGGCTGGGAGCGTGGATGGAAGCACAAGGGTTGCAAATGAAGGTATTGGTTTGGTATTTTTACTCCTTTTACTCATTTGAATATATATGCATATTTAGTTATGATTTCATTAGCATCCATAGGAAGGTTTTGCTTCTGTAAAATGGGGTATGCTCTTATATCCAGGATGTTCACAACAAACCCACCAAATGAAATCACAGCTGCTGCAGTTATTGCAATTATTGCAGAAATGCTAAGAGCAATTGTGTGCGTCTAGATCTAATCAATCCAATCCCTCCTCCACTCAGACTCCCACTTTTATTTAGATTTAGAACTATTGTCCTAGGCATAACCATGGGATATCAACGATTTGTTCAGCAACCAACCTAACATTCTAAACAGAAATATCATTGTATTGATTTTCAAAAGTGAGTGTAGGGTAAGGAGTAAGCACAACCCTATGAATTATTTGGTAAATATGATGAGCTACATAAGGCTAAAACTATATTTGCATAACAATGTAGAAAATGTTTAATGGACGGGCATAAGCTCATTACAAAATATCTAAGATGATATGTATCCTTTTGGCACAAACACTCAACAATAGGAGAGGTGATCTTAGAGAATTTGAGCCAAAGAATGCAGATATGCCAAGGATAACCTAATTTGCTACTTTGTGGACAAAAAACCAAAATCCTTTTACATAATTATAGGATGAACACTTCAGCAAATGCAGGAAGAAATTGGGAATCCTGAGGTTGATGTATTCCAACACAGCACGACAAAAAAGGTCAGAGTCCCAAAGAAGACATTATACTATTGTCCATGCCCTAGGATCCAATATGTGGTTGACGGATAGATTCCCTCTTTATGTACACTTTTTGGCTTTTACCTTAACAATACAAAACAATGCCTACTTGCAGGTTTTTCCATCATCTTACTACCATGTGTTCAAGGCACTGTCTTAGAGTGAGTATTAGAGGCTTTCATAACTAGCAAGGTGTCCTCAAAAACTTATACCAACAATAAAAGTCACAAGTAAATGTGGAAAAGAAAAAGTCTTGATCATCAAATTCAAGAAAGAGATGCAAATGATGTTCAAACTTTGTATATAATAGTACAATGGTATATGATGTAACTACTTACAAGCATCTTGAAATAGAATGTGCATATGATCTAAATTGGAACCATCATATAAAGTAGAGAATCTGTGGACTTAAATATGCCACTGGCATTGCTAGAAAGAAGTGTCTAGAAATAACTGATTTACATGATTCGAGAAAAATGAACGGTTTTCCTGAGATAACCGAACTAAGGGAAAAAAATGGAAGAACTACAAAATTCTATTGTTCAGCTGTGGCAGAGATGTTACTAACTGAAGTTCAGAAAACTAGACCTTGGCCCAACAATCAGGAACTACTTAACATTGCCTGTTCAGCTTGCTACAGATTCAATCTGCATGTTGTTTTGGAAGAAAAATATGGTCCTTTTCTAGAACGGTTATACATAAAGGTTGCCAGACTTTGCAGTGAAGCAAATATTAGAGTAGAATGGCATAGAGAAGGCTATATTTTCCCTAAACATTGTAAATATATGTAAGATTGCAAGCATGCTACCATGTTAACCCCTCTTCTTGATGCGCACTTAAATTCTTTGCCTGCTCAATTGGAAGATCTGAAAATGGTTACTAGAGAGATTGGTTATGGGGGTACATGGGAGAAGGATGAAAGTCACTTGGCTCTCACTTCATCTGAATTTGTAAGTTGTCAAGGAAAATATTTTTTCATATGTGAGGATTTGAGCTTTGGGAAAGAAGCAATGCCAGTCCCTTGTGTGATTGACGAAGACTTAATAGATCCATCTATATATGCTCTCTATAAAGAGGGTAAAGATCTTAACTTCGATACATACATGCAGAATTTCACCTACATCACTAAGAGGCTGCTAGACCCTTCACTCGGCCTTGACACAAAGGTGTTACTTCTATTTTATTTTTATTTTTTTAATCTATTTGAGAGAATACAACTTATATTACATATAAAATTCAGAACTCTACAAAGTGAATACAAGTGCTATCTGAGAGCCTAAAGTAGTGATACATAATGAGAGTATGCTGCACCAGATACATGTTTGACATCCTTGGCTAGAATAAAACTTGTTGCCTTAGTTTTGACACAGACTTCTTCCAGAACGAAATTCTGAAAATCAAGAACTACACTAAATGACCATTGAAAACTTAGAGACTTAAAGTGCAACCTCCAAATGAAGTACAAAGCCGAAATATGAATACAATGCCAAAGACCCAAGAAGTGGCTTAGGACTATAGATTTTTGTTCCTTTCCATGTTTATCTTAATAATATTCCAGTTTCATCTGATACAGAAGTTCTTGGACTATGTGAAAAAGTTGGACTATGTGATATTGCTTCTATTCCCAGCTCTATTTTAAATAACTTGTTGTGTACTGTGTCAGATATTTGTATTTTTGTGCCCTGTATCCTCATGTCATGTGACTTATCTTGGCAAATACACTAGAGAAAGCCAGCACAAAGGTGACTTAGCTTGGCATATACACTAGATACAGTCGGTACAAAGATATAGCTTTTGGTACTCTTGTTTCTTTCCTAAAGGATAAAACGAAGCATATCATCAACAAACAAAATGTTCCTGATGGAGAAATCCTTTGCCACCTTAATACCCTTAAGGATCCCTTAGTGATTTTGGAAATGGATGGATCAGCTCAATCCCTTGCTATCTTAATAATGCCTTTAAGGAACTCTTTCTATTTTTAAAATGGATGAATCAACTTAGTCCTGCTGCTAATAAAAAGAGAGTGGAAACCCTCAATAAAGGCCTCTCAGGCTCCCCATTGAATTTTTAATTTTCTACTTTCTTGCACATCCATGTGAGCCTAAAGAATATATTTAGATATGCTAGATTTCCTCACATTACATACTTTTGAGATTGAGGTTGAGAGCACTGCTCAAGTCTGCTCAAGTTTGCCTAGTTGAAGGAATATAAAACATCATCCTTTATCCTCGCTTGTGACCCTGTCCTATATCTGGAATTTAGATATAGGGGAATGGAGATCCTCTCAATAACTTACCTATTAATTCCTAACAGACCCCTCCATGACTGTGTTTGAGCTCTCACCCCTTACTTTGGAGCAAAATCTGCTTCCCTTCAAGCTTGTATTACCCATTCTGAGAAGCATCTGAATTTTTGACCTCGGAATCATTATGGTGCACAGATAGCCCCTGGGGTAATCAAACCCTCCTTTTGTAGATCTAGGAAGTAATTGCTGCCTTCTATAGGCCCTAGAGAATTTTGGTGCCCAAATAAAGTAACTGAACCTCAACAGAAATTACAGAGTTTATGATTTTTCCTATCCCCTACTTCATGTTTGTGTTTGTATACTTACACATAATATACAAAGAGATTTAAGGACAATCTAAAATTAAAAGGTTACAAAGTAATCACTGACTATTTTATGTTGTTTTTTTTGCATATAGAAAGTATGCCTCTCAAAACTTCCTAGACTTGTTTGTTTTTCCATGAATGAGGGATTTTGGTATTAAAAAAAATAAAAAAAAATTGCACCATCACTAGAAGTAGGCATGAAAGGATAGGTGAAAAGGAATCATGCTTGAGAAATAACTATCGAAATGTTGGGGATTCTTTGGAATCTGGATTATATGGAAATGAGTGCTGAAATTTTGTTATCTATGAAAAAGTGTCATGGATACTGACTTTTAGAAGTGGAAAACAACATGAGAAGGAAAACATTGAACATTTGTCGTATACTATGCAAAAGTATACAATAACATCATAAACATTTTAAACATTCAAGATACATGAATGGAATAAAAAGATCCAAATCTGATCTACACAATGGTATGTTGATTATTTTGGTTTTATTCATGTCATGTTTTAATCACCGCTATCACGCATTTGATAGAATTTTCAAACATGCTTGGGAATCAAGACATTTGAAAACTGAGCTTAAGCTCATGGATGTTTTAAAGAAAATGTATCATAATCTAGCCAAGTGTTTAGTTAAACTTAATTTTACTATGGGATTGTTTGCTTCTAAAGGGAGAACATTAACTGATTTTTGCTCAAGGGATTGTTTGCTTCTAAAGGGAGGGCATTGACATGCTCGTACATTAATTTATTAGCTTTCATAGTGGGGGATTATTATGCTAGAAAGCCAATATTATTAGCATCCTTAGGCATCAAAAGAGAGCAACATAGAAGCAAGTGCGAGAAGATAGATTTGTCGCAACATTTCAAGTATTATGTAAAACGTTATGTTGGAGTATTAGCAGTTTGAAGAAATGGCCAATGAAAAGAAGTCTCAGAAAACTGAGAACTTATGATGAAACAGAGAAATGAATAATCGATATATAAATGCTGCAAATTTTTATAATCATGTCATGAATATTTCTCAAAGCTTCAAGCTGGAATGGGATTAAATGGCCTAAATTCAATCCTCCTTGAGTGTGCTTGAGCAACTAATTTTTATTTCTAATATTACCAATTATATTAAATTTGCATCTTGGAAAAACATAAAAAAGTCTTAGAGGGATTTCAACAAAATAATAAATTTTAGGATCAAAGATTACTTGAAATTTGAAACTAAGCTAGTAATTTGCCAAATCCTTGAGCCTTGAAGGCTAGACATTGATTGCTTTTGTGTAAAAATTGAATGAGGTCATTCTATGCACAATTCATACACAAGGTTGCATGATTACATTCCTTTTTTTCTCTTCTCCAATCTAAGTAGAAAAATGATATTTTCCAAGTTTTGTGCTCAGGTTCATTTTTGTCACTCATATTTTAAAATGCATAACAGATTTGAGATGATTTAATAGTCTTGATCAAACATAAGTATTTGAAAATCAACTCATATGTTTAGTGCATATTAGACCTCAGATGAATATCAAAAGTTTACAAAAACTTTGCTACTGCATATGATCTGACCTTGTGGAAGTTATCACTTTAAATCGTTTTATGGGAGTGTTATTCCCTGAAGCATTTATGTCATGTCCCCAAATTTTGCATTGGGTCACAATGGCCTAAGCCACTTGGCCATACTCATGACAGTTTGTCAAATTGGTGCTAAGGGTCAAATAATTGCCAAGAATGATGTCCAAGTTAGTAATAATGTAAAATTAGATCCAAATGGAAAAGGTGGGTCAGATTAAGAGAAAATTCCCAATTCAAATTGTGTAATATACCCATCCAAATGAACTATTATAGAGGAAAATTACTAGCTCCCTAGGTTGGGGGTGGAAGCATTAAAAGTTGGAATAAGGGAGATACAAGACCCAAATGACATTAGACTTGAAAATTCACATTAAATGGGTCAAATAAATAATAATAAAAATAAAATAAGGTGGCATTGGATCATGAGGGCACATAAGAGGTTGTGGGACCCACATGTGGCAAGATTCCCCACTACACTTGGCATTATTCTCTCACCAATTCCAGTTCAAGATGAAGGGTAACATACTTGGGGGGAGTTGAAGAGGTATTATTCATGGCATGAATAATGTAAGGTCTAATTGGAGTGGAAGAGAAAAACCCATGGAAGAGGAAGAGGCATCTTAGAAGAATTGTGACACTTGGAGCAAGATTCCCTAACTCATATGGCAACAATGATGAAGATTCTATGACACTTATGACAAAGTTCAAACCTGATTGCTGACATCTGATATATATGACATGTCAGGGATAAAAATAGCTTCCAAGAGGACGCAAAGAGGAGAGCTAGGAAAAGTTGGACAAGTGGCATTCATGGGAATCTCTCCCTAACTTGAGTTGGGATGAGTCTCTTGGATGAAATTCGAGCTAAGGTGTAATGTCCCCCATTTTGACCTTTGTAATATTTTGGACTATAATGTAAATAATGTATGCATATTATGTATGATTCCTAGCGTGGAGCTCAAGGCCAAGGCCCTGCTAGTGAATGCTCGATCTAGAAGAGGCAAGTATTTGAAATTATGCTACCCATGTGCTAGTGAACCATGGGAATTGTAAATATGCATTTTAATGTAAAAGCCCACAATTAGCTATGCAATGCAACAAGAGATGGGGGCATGATGTTACAAGGAAATTGGGAGGGAAATATTCAAACCCTTGAGCCAATCAAGTTAAGCCAAGTGTCAATGAGAGAACCCATCAAACCTTCAACTACCCATGCTGAATTTTGTACCCAATCATTGATTTCTCCCAAGAGTTGGTTGAGGTAGTTAATGTCTTGGGGAATGGGAGGTATGGCTGTCCAAATTCGAGTATGGGAAATCCACCCTGCATGGAAATTGGTGTTTGGCTTCTTAGGCAAGAAAAGAGCCATGAATTGCTCCCCAAGCCATTACCCATCAACCAACTTTGCCCTCTCATGAGTTTGGAGCTACCTGGGTGTTTTCCTCACTAGTTTTACTGTGTTTACCTTCATTTTTCCTAATGGGGAAGGGTGTTTTTGTTGTGTCTAACAGTGGAGAAAAGAATAAAACGATTTTGGGGTTTTAGAGGCCGTTTTGGCCCACTGTATGCTCATACATCTGTGGGAGAAATCGGTTTTCTTCCCTGGGGTTGGATTCCTCTTCCCACAATCCGTTTTTGGTGTGCCTACGTTTTGGGAAAACCCCTGTCCATCCAGTTCCTAAGTCCCACTACTAAATGTGTGTTCCAGAGCCCATATCTGAGTTTTGGGTGCAAGAGAAATGCTGGGGTTGAGTTGGATATCCATTGCTTTGGGTTGTGTTGTGCTTGAGGGTTCCCTTTTCTTTGTAGATATCATTCCCAGCTCGGGGGTGGTCTTTGAGTGCTGAAAGAATACAGGCTAGGTAGAGACCTATGGCTGGGAAAAACGTTGCAGCGACATAGCTAGTTGTTTGGGACATCATTGCATCAAGATGAGTATTTTATTGTGTATTTACTTCTGCAAATGTGTTAATTTGTTGACTGTGTTAAATTGAATAACAGTCATGTAATATGTGTGTGGATGAGTTCATTTCCGCTGTGCATGTTTGTTTGACTTCCATCTGCACACATCTCTCTTATGGCTGTGAATCTAATGAATTGGCTAAGTTTTATGAAAAGCCCCATAGAATGGCATCAGGTTCCCTTCCTGGCATTGGGTCCAAGGGTGGGGAAATTACATAAGGAGGCCTTGGGAGTTTAATAAAAGACAAGAGGAAAGAAAGAGAGCAGCTTTTGATCATTTCTCATTTTGCAAATTGGAGAGCATATCTTGGCCATGCTAGTGGAGTGTTTACTCTACTTGCCTTAGTACCAATTTCGTAGGTGCAAGATTCCCATTCTAATTGGAAATTGGAGAGGCCATTCAGACCTTTCATTTGGAGGTACAATGGAGTCATTTGTTTTAGGTTGAAGCTACGGGTCTGGTCGTGACCATTTGTCCTTCAACTTGTTCCCACATCTCTCTCACTTCTCTTTCACTTCTCTCTTTATATTCTTGCTCTTGGAGGAAGGGCGCACATGGTGAGATGATGATATCTTTGTGGAAGTCCAAGGGGCCCCATTTATTTGTAATATGATGTCTGAACTCTGTATTTGATGCTTATGTGAACCTCGGGTCGAATATGCAAGTAAAACCATGTAAAAATGACAAACTATGTATGAATGGTGACATTTTCCCCCATAGCTTTTGCATAGCGCACTTGTTGTTGCAGATAGTTAGTGAAGGACTGTTATTTAGACTTCATGGACATGTTAGATTCTATATATATCTGTAATAATAATATCATGAGAGCCACATATTGAAACATTATGTATTTCAAGTGATATTTACATTCAAGGAAGAGATTCGAGCCATTTTACCATATATCTTGTTGAGAGAGCTTGAAGTTGTTAGGTATCGACTTGTATCAATAAATCTATGTGGTTTTATTGTTGTTTGGAGAGCCATTAATATAATGAATAATTTTCATACACATTATGCAAGTCATTGTAACATTTCTCACAAATTTCATAGCAAGTTATAGCATTTTCTCTCATTTCCCCCTATGTTAAGACATGTTTACCAATATCTAATTTATGGGAATTGCAGCAGCATTTAGGAACTGATTAATGATGCATTTGGTTGCCCATTGAATTTATATAAATAATCCATGTCTCTGTTCTAAAATTTTGTAGGTTCGTACTACATTTGGGAATCCATTAGTGACCTCTACCCTTGGGGGATTTGAACCTCGAATTTACTAGCAAATTTCCCTATTTCATCCTGAACTTAAATGAATGTTGTAGAAGTCTTTTGATAGTTTCTATGCATGTTCATTTTTATGTCCTAATACCCTTCAAACACTCTCAGACCCAATTCAAAATACTTAGGATTCTTTTGGAGCCATCTACCCTTGGGGGTTTCAACATCAATTTTCCTAATAATTTTGCCTTTCATTCTCTAACTAGAAATGCAAGTTGCTGAAGTAATTAGAAGGTGTACAAGCATATAATAGCTGCATTAGGGTGTCCTAATACACCTCAATCCACTTTGGACATAATTTGAGACCATTTGGGATCATTTGCGATAGTTTGGAGCTTTACTACTCCAAGGTTAGAAAATTGGCCAAATTGGGTAAAAATTTCAAATTGGGGACATTACAATTTCTCTACCATCTTGTCTAGATGATCCGAAAATGACAGGATCTACGAACACTTGAATTTGCATGTGAATTCTTAAACCAGTTAACTTGTAAAAAGGATTTAAATAACAAGTTTATGAAAGGCTTAAAGAATTGAAAAACATAAATAACAAAAGATATGCAAACCATAAAAATGAAGACACCATATGATAACGGAGTTCGTCCGTGATGGACTACGTCTCCGAGTCTAGCTCCAATGAGGACCTTTATTAGTCTTAAAAAATAATGCTTAAACAGGTACAAAATGCCTTCTTCAAAACTACTACAAAGAGACGTAGGCTTCAACAATGAAGTCCTCTCACTCTCCAAAATATCCCAAGAGTGGCTAAAAAGCCTCTTGCAAATGAGCATAAGCTTACAAATCCTTCAAAGGAACTTTGGAATCATATCACCACAACTTCAATACATTTTCCAATGCCTTTCCATGGCCAAATTACATTTGTTTTTATAACGCAAGGTACATAACCTATCACCACATTCAATGGGATTTGATCCCCCTTAAATGGAATTAAGATCCACTTTTTAATGGATAAAACAAATATATTCTAATCCCAAAATATATGGAAAATGGGAAACATATATTAAAAACAATGTAAAAGATTTTAACCATTTAACATGGGGCATGCCCATTCTTGAGGAATACATTCGCCCCAAAGCCAGTTAAAAGCATATATGCGCATATACTTTAACAAAAGGCGCGCTTGGCGTGTTGGTTGAAAACGGTGGCATTGGGAGAGGAGGTCACGGGTTCAAACTCGCGGACCTCTCCCCGAAAGATGATATGTTTGGCATGCGATATAATATATAGTTCGTTGTTGGAGTTTGTTGGTGGACCGGGATAAGCATGTTGAGATTATATTTATATAGTTCTTGTACCTCTTATTCGTCTATGGAAAATGTTTTTGGATGAAACCCTTTAGGTGCTTCCACACATTCCTTGAATGGCATCTAAGGTAAATGTTGTCAAAGTACAAAATGTACTCCTAACCTAGAGAGATTAAACCAGATTTGAACTCATGACCTCAACAATCTATGCCTTGAAACTGGTTAGTTTAAGCTAATTGGGCTTCTCATACCTCTTCTTATATAGTCACACCATTTAATTAATTGATGTTAATCGCTACTTACATTGTTATCAATGTACTAATTACAATTATTCCTCTAACTGCTAAAAATATTATGGTTAAGGCATATTGTATGAATTCCGTTGAACTAATGATGGATATAATAAGAACAGTTCAACCATAATCGTGGGCATATAAATTGTGGATATATTAGGAATTAATGATTGACAAGTAGGTTGCTTGGGAAAGATGCCTGCAAACTAAATGCATGGACATCAATTCAGATTTGACATACACTAGAGTGTTTTTCGAGTATTTTTATCTTAAAATTCCAAGTTAATTAACTATTTTTACCTGTGACTAATGTTAATTAATGCAGTCTGAGATTGGAGCATTGCTTAAGAATTATGTTATCATATACTTTGGCGACTAAGTTATTACAGCATAGGGAAGTTCTTGCAAAACTGTCTTTCTATCCTAACAATTTCTTTCTAACATAACAATTTTTCCATAATGAACAAATACTACTACAGTTGCAAAAAAGTGAAATGGATGTGTTGAAACTCTTAACAGTCTTAAGAAGTACAAACATCAAATTTGTTTCAGTTGTTCCAGTTGATTCATAGAAAAACTTGGCCTAGTTTCACTAAGTAAATACCCCGTTAATAGAAAAACTTATTAATAAAAGAGGAGAGAGTTATAAAAATTATGATAAAGATTATATATATATATATAATATTTTATCACAATATTAAAAATATATTAATATTTGTTTTCATTTTAAAAAGATACATATGGGTTGAAATAGTTTTAATATATTCATAATTTACATCTTATTGTGTAACGGTAATAAATCTTTTTTACTTTTAATTGGTCGTTATAATTAAAAAAAATTATTATTTATATATATTAATTAGAATATTTTTATTAAAAATAATAATAACAATAATAAAATTTTAGTAATTGAATATGAAATATGATTATAAAGGTATTAAATTAAGGTATCTAATTAATATAAATATTATTATTAAAAATTATTTTGAATATTATTGATATTGAGATTTATTAAAACACTACTAAATTAGATAAATTTTATGTTAAGTTAATACTAGCAACAACCACATTAATAATATTAATACATTATTTAGTACATATGGTTGTTGCTAGTAATGATAAGCACATAGAGATATCTCCAAAATATCAATAATATTATATTGTAAAATAATATAAAAAGTAAATGATTTTACATTAAATGTAAAATTAAATACTATATTGTAATATACATTAAGTAATTAATATAATATAATATAATAATAATATATATTATTTTTAATAAATAAATATTTGTAAATAGTAACAATATGCCATGGATAGTGTGGTCATTTCCATTCTCCTATACGGGTGTGAAGATTGGGGTTGTATCCTCACTAGAGAATTTTGGAGAAGAATTGAGTAAATCTAGAAGCGTTTTATAACTTACAATCTTAAAATTAAAAGAAATACACCATATCATATTCTCATTATTGAAGTGGGTCTTCCCCCATTGAGAGCATAATTATGACTAGGTACCCAATGTACAAGATAAAATTAAATTACTTGGGAGACAAAAGACTTCTGAAAATTGTTTTAAAATCTAGTCAAAACCACCTAAGGCTCAAGTGAGGTTGGCATAAAGATACCATGTCTTGGTTAAATATGTGGGGGATTGTGATCCATGAGGATCTCCACCAATCAAAAGTGGTCAGAAATTTGCAGTCTCGAATGTTGAACAGAAATATTCCATTGCGTAGATCTCACTAAGAGATTTCCAACAACGTGAACGATGCATCAAACGGACTCCATATGCAAAAATTATGTTGTTTGGGGTAACCATGAAAATTTGGCAAAAACAGAGGTGCCATGTGGCACTCTCACAGTGTGCCACATGGCAGGTCGTACAACGAGTTGGAATATGAGTTGATGACATGGAATCATCTTGTGGTGACACATGGCACGCCATACAACTAGTTGGCAGGTGACATGGCAGGAGCTGGTGACATGGCTAGAAGGAAATGAATGAAGAGGTGCCATGTAGCCCAATGAGGGGCTGCCACGTGCCACCCCAAAACTCCAAAATGGGCTTAAACTCTCCAAAACTTAGTAACCTTCAAAAGTATTGAAACTCTTGACCTCCAACTTGCAAATCCTTTGACTTACCATTATGCCAAAAGTCATTCATTTGAAAAGTATGTGAATAACATTTTATTTAAATGATATTTATTATTTAATGAATTGGCAGCTATGCCAAACTTAGCGGAAGTTCCACCAAATCTAGTGATTCCGCCAAATTTAGTTACAACCAACTAAAGTTATAAAAAAAATCAATATTGAAAGAATCTCATGAATTGGATTTGGTATATTGGTGGAATTTTGGTTGAAACATGTGTTTAACACATAGTTGGCATGAATTATAGTTGGAGGTGGTTAAAAACAACATAGTATATTTTGTGTATATTTTATGCCCAAAATAAGGCATGCCACCATGGATTCCACTGAGTCTACGAATCTCCATATGGTTTTGGATATGGCCATTATTACATTATATGGTTGTTTTGTTCCAAAAGGGTATTATATGGTTATTTGACCATATCTTTTATCTTTTAATTTTTGGGATCAAATATTTCAAATTTAGGTTGAAGTTATGAACACTTGGGTATTTAAACCAAGGTGTTTTTCCATGTAAGGGCGGCAAGCTTTGGAGGAGCCAAGCTTTGGGGGATGCTTGAGAGGTATTTTTGGAGGAGCATTCTTGGTGGGAATTCTTGGAAGTTGTGTGAGGCTTATTTTATTCTTCTTAGAGTGGGAGAGCTTTTGAAGAAGATTGGTGAAGCTTCTTTGGCAATATTTCCAAATCCAAATTGTACTCGTCGAAGATTGTATTTTGGTGCATCCAACATTTTGACCACATTAATAAGATCGGTCCTCATTAGAGAAGCAGACACGGAGACGTAGTCCCTTTGTGGAGGGCTGGTGCAAGGTAATGATACCCAATTATGACACGTTAGTTGCAATGACATTTTGGAAAAACGAAAATATCATCATTAAAATGAATTATTAGAGGTACCTACAAAACTTTTTTGTATTAGGTGTAAAAAGATGAAACGTAGAAAAACGGATGACCTTCCGGAATATATAACTTTTATTTATGGAAAAGTGGTATAACCACCCCAAAATGTCATTATTTGAAGATTGGTATGATATTTTTTTCTAAAACATAATGCACATGTTTTTGTTGGCCCACTTGTTTGCTATGTAAATTTTCAATTTATGAGAAAAAAATATGTAGAGGCGTAGGCAACAGAAAAATCTTGTGCGGGGCTATTTTCCAAAATTTTAAAAGTTAATTTTATATTGTTTTTAAATTATCGAAGTTAGTGAAGCCCTAAAACGACTGGTCAAGTGTTGAGCCACCATATCATGGTCTAAAAATAATCAAAATACTTTTTTTTTTAGGTTGTAGGTATTTTCGTACTCTTTTGTGGGTTCTTTTCCGTTTT